>CATIUR010000001.1:357722249-358324749 GCA_949592205.1 Helichrysum umbraculigerum | reverse complement strand
GTCATTCTACAAGAGCATGTTAGCTCGCAGTGAGTGAGGAGGATTACTACATCTTCAGGGACTATTCAATAAAGCCTCTCAATCATCAAGTACTAAAAAGTACTGTACTTATCTATACATCAGCAAGAGTGTTCTAGTTCGAAGTATGTCCGAAAGATTACGTGGCAGTAAGTGATTGGTTTTAAGGTAACGAGATATATGCGGTAACAGAACTAGGACCCGCAGAATGTCGGTTCATCAGAGTTCAAACCAATCAAGCAGCGACACGTGTCCTTCCAAGATCCTATTTTGTAGGCGATATTTTAGGAACTCTTGTAGTATAAATAGTTCAGTGTTTTGTACTGTTGAGGCTAGTCGTTCAATTCGTGTTAATCACTTGTGTGTCAGTGAGTAGTTTGTCTAAGCACGACTTAGCGATTCATAGAGTGAACAGTCAGCGTGTTTGTCCACTGCTGTTCATCTCGATTGTAATAGTTTAGCTAAGTGTTTGAATTGGATTAACTTTGGTTAATCCATTCCGCATTCAACACTTGTGAATTTTATGATCAATACAATTCACCATTTCAGCTACTATTACATTGTTCTTTGATATTGTCATATCTGTTATCTGATATACTCTGTTTCTGTTAAAACGATTAAAAACTTTCAATTAACTTAGTTAAAATCAGAAAAAGTTTTTAATTTTATTAAACCCCCCCCCCCCCCCCCCCCCCCTTCTACAATTAAACTTTACACTTTGCGATTCCAAATCACTAATCAATAGTGATCACGGGACTCTCAATTGGTATCAGAGCAGAGTTGGTTTAACTTCAATTAACCAGGTCTGCAATGGAATCTGTAAAGTACAGCTGTGTTGACTCTGACTATCAATAGGGAAATGGTTCTACAACCAAACCTCCAGCTTTTGATCCTTCAAGGATTGAAACTTGGATGTCCCGGATGATGATGTTTTTGGACTTAGTTGATGACCGTCTCTGTAATATCATAACCAATGGTCCACATATCCCAACTACTATTGTTCCTGCTGTAATTGCAACAGCTACTACTCCAGCTATACCAGAAATGGTTTTACCTAAAAGAGAGGAACAATGGACTGATGAGGATAGGTGATTGGTTAGACTTGATAAACAAGCTAAAATCTACATAGGCATGGCACTTCCTGATGAAGTGTTCGAATCAATCAGGCTTTGTAGAACTGCTAAAGACATGTGGGATACCCTTAGGAATATATATATTGGAACTCCTGATATTATTCGTCGCAGGGAAGTCAATCTCACTCGCCAGTATGAGCTGTTCGCAATGGAACCAAATGAATCTCTGTCTTCCACTTACACCAGATACCAGTCACTGATGAACAAAATGGAGAAGGCTGGTATAGGCAAGGAATAGAGATTTGTTGTTGAAAAGTTTCTTGAGTTGCTGCCAAGGAAAATCTGGGGAACCATTGCAACGTATACCAGACAGAGAAATGATTATTCAATTCTGAATTTAACTCAGGTCTATGGTATTTTGCTCAATTGGGAGCAGTCTGAAAAGCAAGCTGATCAGAGTGAGCATATTCGTGCTACTCTTGGAAGTCAGAAGATATCCAATGCCCTTGTAGCAGAGCTTGATGAAATCGATCAGAGACAGAAGTCAAAGGTGTCTAAGAAAAGTTCAAAGTCACTAATAGCTGAAGAAGAAGGTGGTCAAGATGAAGAACAGTCAGAATACGAGTATGATGAAGGACTGGAGAAGCTTGAAAAGGATATGGCCATGATGGTTGCTAATTTTAGAAGGAACACCAGATTAAAAAGATTCACTGGTGCTCCATCATCTGATAAATTTCAATCCAAAGGTGAATGCTACAAGTGTGGCAAACCTGGTCATTTTGCAGCTGAATGCAGATCAAAGTCAGTAAATCAAGTCCCTGAACCCATGCCAGAGAAATGATAAGTACAACAAGTACAAGGCAAAATACAAGAAATTAAAGGCATTGGCTAAATCTGGAAAGAAGAAGAGAAAAGGGTTTGTCGCTGAAGAAAGTTCACTCAGCGACTCTGATTCATCCTCCTTATCCGATGATGAAGAAGCAATGATTTGCTTGGACAAAGATTACTGTTTAATGGCTGATGACACTTAATTCCATGAAGACATTAAGGAAGTTGCTCAGAAATGTTCAGCATCTGGTTGGGATTCTGATAGCATCTACAAAGGTATTCTTAGAGAGACTATCTGGTATTTGGACAGCGGATGTTCCAGGCACATGACAGGATGCAAGTCCCTGCTTAGTGACTATCAGGATGAAAGAGGTCCTGATGTGGTATTTGGTGACAATAAGGTTGGAAAGACCAGAGGATATGGAATCTTAACCAATGGTAATGTAATGTTCAAGCAGGTAGCATATGTAGAAGGCTTGAAGCATAATTTATTAAGCATCAGTCAGTTTTGTGATTCCAAGAACAAGGTGCTTTTTGATCATGAAGCTGTTGTTGTTTACAACAAAAAGGGAAGTGTTGTTCTTGCTGCAAACAGGAAAGGGGATACTTATGTGGTCAATATGGATTCAGCACAGTCAGGAACATGTTTTTACTCCAGAACCGTTTCAGAAGAAAAATGGTTATGGCATAAGCGACTTTCTCATCTGAACTTCAAAGCAATTAACAAACTGAGCAAGAATGGTTTAGTCATCGGACTACCAAAAATGTCTTATGACAAAGACAAGCTTTGTTCAGCTTGTGAAAAGGGAAAGCATCACAGCTCGTCTTTCAAAAGTAAGCAGACTTCATATGGATCTGTTCGGGCCAGTAAGTACTCCAAGTCTGGGAGGAAAAAGGTACTGTTTGGTGATAGTCGATGAATATTCCAGATACACTTGGGTATTTTTTCTCAAAGCCAAAAGTGAAGCTGCCAGCGAGATCATATCCTTTGTGAAGAAAATGGAAAATCTGAATGATGTCACTGTAAAACATCTGAGAAGTGATAATGGCACTGAATTTCGAAATATTGACCTGGAAAGTTTTTGTGATTCAAAAGGTATTTCTCAAAAATTTTCAGCACCTAGAACACCCCAACAAAATGGGGTGGCAGAAAGAAGAAATAGGACTTTGATTGAATCTGCCAGGTCAATGCTCATTGATGCTGGTCTTAAGACCTATTTTTGGGCTGAAGCAGTAAATACTGCCTGTTACACTCAAAATAGGTCACTGGTTGTCAAAAGACACAGTAAAACAGCATATGAGCTTTTAAGGGGGAGAAAACCTGATATAAGTTTTCTCCATGTTTTTGGTAGCACTTGCTATATTTTAAACAAAAGAGATCACTTAGGAAAGTTTGATCCAAAAGCTGATGAAGGAATATTTGTTGGTTACTCAATTATCTCTAAAGCTTTCAGAATTTACAATAAAAGAAGAGAATGTATTGAGGAATCAATGGATGTTACTTTTGATGAATCATATGATGAGTCACTCACTGATCCTAAAGAATATGAAAATCTTGTTTTTAACAAAATGGATGGTGACTTATCAAATGAAATCAAATCAAATGATAAGAAATATAAAAATTTCTCATCAGACTCTGAAGGTGAAGATAATGTTCCTGAAATCAGTTCCAGCTCTACTTTAGCTGAGAATAATTCAGGAACATCATCTTTACCCACAGTTGTTCCATCATCATCAACTCAATGTCCAAACCAAAACTCGCATAACAACAATACTCATGCTACAAGTGTTGATTTGCCCTCTGAACCCTCACAAAGTAATCAAGTCACTGCTGAACCTCAGCGAATGACTAAGTGGAAAAAACATATTGATAATCAATTGAATATTAGTAATCCACAATCCAGGGTTCAGACAAGATCAGCGACTGCTAATTTTTGTTTGTTTGTAAGTTTTGTGTCTCTGATGGAACCAAAGAAGGTTGATGAAGCTCTTACTAATCATCACTGGATAGCTGCCATGCAAGAAGAGCTATCTCAGTTTGAAAGAAATAAAGTTTGGAAGCTTGTACCACAACCCGCTGGTAAATCAGTGATTGGAACACGATGGGTGTTCAGAAATAAAATGGATGCTGATGGTGTTGTTACAAGAAACAAGGCTAGACTAGTTGCACAAGGTTACTGTCAGCAAGAAGGCATTGATTATGACAAAACCTTTGCACCAGTAGCTAGGCTTGAAGCAATCAGGCTATTTCTTGCTTATGCTGCTCACAAGAAGTTTAAAGTATATTAAATGGATATGAAAAGTGCCTTTCTGAATGGCAAGCTGCAGGAAGAAGTGTATGTCAAGCAACCACATGGATTCATTGATCCAAAACATCCGGGTTATGTTTACAAACTTGATAAAGCACTGTATGGACTAAAACAAGCTCCCAGAGCGTGGTATGATACTCTCTCTGTCTACCTGATAAAATGTGGCTACGTCAGAGGCAAAATTGACAGCACATTATTTATCAAAAGAGATAAGAGAGATGTCATATTAGTCTAGATCTATGTTGATGATATCATTTTCGGGTCTACTAACAGTGACATGTGCAAGGAATTTTCTGATCTCATGACCAAAAGTTATGAGATGAGCATGATGGGTGAATTAACATTTTTCCTTGGTTTGCAAATTAAACAAACCAAAACTGGAATTTTTATAAGTCAAGGAAAATATGTTAAAGATCTGTTAAAGAAATTTGAATTTGCTAATTGCTCAACCCTTGCTACACCCATGTCACCTGCAGTAAAGCTACATGCTGATCCTGATGGTAAATCTGTAAACATTACTGCTTACAGAGGAATGATCGGGTCGCTGCTGTATCTAACTGCCAGTAGACCAGACATTATGTTTGCTACATGTCTCTGTGCTAGGTATCAAGCTAATCCAAAGGAATCACATTTGCTCGCTGTCAAAAGAATATTCAGATATCTGAAGGGTACTCCTAATCTTGGTCTCTGGTACCCATCTGGTTCAGATTTCTCCTTGAAAGGATATTCTGATTCTGATCATGCTGGATGCAAACTGGATAGAAAAAGTACATCTGGTAGCTGTCAATTTCTTGGAGAAAAGCTAGTAAGCTGGTCCAGCAAGAAACAAAACTCAGTCTCAACTTCAACTTCTGAAGCTGAATATGTTGCTGCCAGTGCCTGTACTGCTCAAATTCTCTGGATGAGAAATTAGCTCGCTGACTATGGCTTTGATTTCAGTGAGATTCCAATCTACTGTGATAGTCAAAGCACTATAGCCATTGCCAACAATCCAGTAATGCACTCAAGGACAAAGCACATTGATGTCCGATATCATTTCATCAGGGACCATGTGATGAAAGGTGATATTGAATTACATTTTATTCCAACTGATTACCAACTCGCCGATCTATTTACAAAACCTTTGGATGAGAAGAGATTTAACTTTCTCATCAGCGAGCTTGACATGTTAAACTTAAATGACTAGCTCAGCTATCAAGCTTAGCTAGCTATTTTTTGTTTAAAACAGCTTCATGTGTTTTAATAAATTGAATATCTATTATATCTTCATATGATCTATATTTTATTGTCCTATATTTTTTTTTAAAGCTGATTTAGTTAGTATTCTAAGTTGTAACTAAATCAGTGAAAGATAATATAGTAAAATATTACATAGTTCATATCAGAGATAATCTATACTCATTTAAAAAAAAATTTTTAATTATTTTGTCAGAGACCTATTCCTTAGCTGATCTTGTTAGTATTCTAAGCTGTAACTCTTTCAGCAAAAGATAAGTCTCTATAAAATAATTATTTTTTAATCAACACTCATTCTCAAAGAATAAAAGTTATGATTCATATTTGACAGTGATCAAATCTCTCTGACTTAGTTAGTATTCTAAGTTGTGACTAAATCAGTGAGATAACATCTCAGGCAAATTGTAAATTATGATTAGTATTCTTACACATGGGTGTTATTTTTTCTTTTCTCTCTAATTCTTTCATCATTATTTGAAGTATGTGTCACAAAATTGCACATCTGACACTATTTCTTCCTTACGTCACATATACTTTTCCGGCGCACCTCTCAAATCACCATTAATACCACCAAGCTCCACAATCATCACCCCTATCCCATTTAACATCATCAATAATCACCCCTATGCCACCCCTACTTACCACCATCATCAACCACGACGATTCATTTTTCACCACATACTTCTCACATAACTTCATTATAAAACCAACCCTTCACCTCATTTCACAAATCGCCCACTGTCTGATCATTTCTTTGTTTCTCTGTTATAACATTTTTTTTTTTTTTAAAGAGAGATAGTAAGATCAAAATCAAGTTTTACTCACATCATTTCTACAAGTTCAAAGCTTTTTAAGCCTACGTAGAAACACAGATCTTGCTACAACAATTTTCAAAAACAATTCTGTTGAATAAAACCTCTTAACGAAAAATAGAGCACTACAAAGTTTTTACCATTTGCTCTCATTTTTTTTGGGAATCTCTGTGTCCCAGCATGTAACTTTTGTACATATGTCTGATTCTGCCCCCCCAATCGACCATATCACTGTCAAAACCCACAGTGATCAAAACTGGTCAACCACCATCCCAGAATACTTTACCAACCCCTGCAGGAAATCTCAAAAAGAAGACGTTTTCGGACGCCAAGGATGAAACAGGGTCTGAACGTTCAGTCACTGTGGGCATTCTTGCTAAAATCATGCTTTCAAATCACAACCTTTTATCGAGTCAACCCATGAGCCACTCATTATTCTCACAAAAGAATGATGTTTTAAACAAAGGGCAAGTGACATCAGTGGGTGTTAACACACTCTTCGCTGGTGTCACATCACTGGCTACAGACCTGAGCTATCTCTCATCTCTCACTGCACCAGCTGTCAATGTCTCTCTCCAGTCACAGGGAGAGATACAAGCTGATCTCTCTGTTTTTAATGATCCATTAGCTAAAACACAAGCTGATGATGATGAGAAAACCAATCACATATTACACACAGTATTTCATGATATCATCAAGGGGGAGAAATATTCAAGTGTTACTGATGCTACCAGATAAATACTGATCTACTTCATGGTATTATCAAGGGGGAGAAAACGTGCAAATGAATGCAAAAACCAATGTTGCTCATGTGCCAAATCGCTAATACTTGGAAATCATATCATCCTTAACATCGATGATGCTGACAAAGTAGCTGATACTTGGAAATCATATCACAAGATCATGTATTTCCTGTATTTGAGTTACAATTTTCTTGGTGATTTTATTTAATATTTGTGTCACTTCAGCTCAGCAATGAACCCTTCTCTATCCGGATCAGTTACAACTTAAGTATCTGAAGGTTCATTGATTTTCAGTCGGTTAAAGCTTCGTAAAAGTTGTCATGGGAATCTCTGCTATTTATCTGATCGCTGAAGATAGTAGGAATCTCTGATCGCTGAAGATAGTAGAAATCTCCGCTGAAGATAGTAGATTTAAAGTTTGTGATAGATTAGAAATATTGTAACTGAAAAACTATCTGTACTTTATATTTTGCAGTTCAATAATATATGATCTTTTGAGAAAACTAAAGTGCAAAACTCAGATCATATCAAAAAGAATCCAAAAAGATAAATGAATGGATCACAAGTATAAGTCACTGAATGTTTAAAATCTTAAACACTGACTATAAACTTTCACAGCAACAAGTTTGTCTAGGGAGCTTCAATCACAATCATTTAGGGGGAGATTGTTGAGTCACTGGTCGCTGACCATGATGAAGTCACTGGTCGCTGACCAACTCAACTGTTCACTACTCGATGAAGAAATGGATTGTATCGAAGCTGCTGTTGCTGATGATAGGTTTCGCTGATCGTCATTCATTCCGCTTGATATGCTGAGGAAGATTTAAAGCTCAACTTGGTGTATCGCTGATCAACGTCAGCGAGAGCCTTACTTCTTCAAATCAATACAGGCAAAAGTCACTGCCAGAATAACAGCTAGTCACTGAAGATCTTTAGTTCAAGTCATTCTACAAGAGCATGTTAGCTCGCAGTGAGTGAGTAGGATTACTACATCTTCAGGGACTATTCAATAAAGTCTCTCAATCATCAAGTACTAAAAAGTACTGTACTTATCTATACATCAGCAAGAGTGTTCCAGTTCGAAGTATGTCCGAAAGATTACGTGGCAGCAAGTGATTGGTTTTAAGGTAACGAGATATTTGAGGTAACAGAATTGGGACCCGTAGAATGTCGGTTCATCAGAGTTTAAACCAATCAAGCAGCGACACGTGTCCTTCCAAGATCCTATTTTGTAGGCGATATTTTAGGAACTCTTGTAGTATAAATAGTTCAGTGTTTTGTACTGTTGAGGCTAGTCGTTCAATTCGTGTTAATCACTTGTGTGTCAGTGAGTAGTTTGTCTAAGCACGACTTAGCGATTCATAGAGTGAACAGTCAGCGTGTTTGTCCACTGCTGTTCATCTCGATTGTAATAGTTTAGCTAAGTGTTTGAATTGGATTAACTTTGGTTAATCCATTCCGCATTCAACACTTCTGAATTTTATGATCAATACAATTCACCATTTCAGCTACTATTACATTGTTCTTTGATATTGTCATATCTGTTATCTGATATACTCTGTTTCTGTTAAAACGATTAAAAACTTTCAATTAACTTAGTTAAAATTAGAAAAAGTTTTTAATTTTATTAAACCCCCCCTTCTACAATTAAACTTTACACTTTGCGATTCCAAATCACTAATCAATAGTGATCACGGGACTCTTAAAGCTACCGAAACATTTTCACATCTCATTTTTTCAGTTGTGAGACAGTCTAAATTAATGACACTCTAAGAGTTGAAGCTTGAAAAATAATGATTAAATAAAGGAACTATATATTATGGAGTAAGTGCATATACAAATCCAAGTATAAAGGTTTAAAGAAAATAAACAATAGACTACCGTGGTTAAATAAACAATCCAACGCTTTTAATAGCCACTCCAAGATGTACTGCTATAGAGGTTTGAACACGAGACCTCTTATAATCCGGTATCAGAATGTCAACCAATAGACCACCTTGAGGATGGTTATGTTGACCATTATATAATTTAGATATAAAATTTATAAGGGAACATAATATGAAACCATGAAGGTGTATAAACATATATACACATGATTTAAATAGCCAACCGAGTCTCACATAGGTAACAATGAATTTGGATGAGCAGTTATTTTTTGACGATTCATAAGTAAGTTATATGAAATTATATGATATATCTAATGAATTTATACGGATATTCGGTTCGGTCCATTTTCCATTTTTCTCGGGTTTGGTCCAGGACCGGACCGAGTCCCAAATATCTAAAAAATTATGAACCATGGACCGTACCATATATCCTCGGGTATTTCGGTTACGGTCCGGTTCCTCCTCGGTCCTCGGGTATTTTCTGTTCTTCCCATAAAATGCACAGCCCTATATATATCCATTAAAGTATTTTTGATTGGTTGCAACATCTATCTTATCTTATAAAGGAGAGTTGTGCTGACGTCATATTGCTGACTTGGCGAGTCATTAGGTAGTATGTTGTTGTGACACCGTCAAATTAGGACTATTAATTAGGGTCTAATCCTTTGTAAATACATGTAATTAGTTTCTGTGTTAGGCTAATTAATGTATCGAAATATATATTGATGAATATATACACGATTGCGCAATTTAAATCGAATGTAATTCGGTTCGAGTAAATACGGACGTTGGTGAACAAACCTTTATTAAATAATATGACTTTATTTAATAATGCAATTATATCCAAATATTATTTTATAATATTTCGTACACAACTCTTATCGTACAAATAAAATTTACGCGATTAAAATATAAACGCGCAAACAAAACAGAATAAATTAAAGTTATATGTTGTAACTCCAATATTAATGTTTTGAGAAAAATACTTCAACCAAAACATCGAGTAATTATTTGCATTCTAAAACGTGTGATTAAATGTTTTAAATAATTAATTAACGTTTAATTAATCAGGAAAACGAACGCTGCACGGAGCGCGACTACACAGAGCAAAAATTGGTGAAGCCCACACATGGTGGACCCCACCAATAACCGGCCAAAAAGGAGGTGAGGGGATCAAATCCCCACCTCATTTCATCATCATCATTTCCATCCTTTCTCTCTCTCTCTTACTCCATTTTCTCTCAAAAATTCACCACCAACACACACACTAAATCACCAAAATAACCATCAAGACAACCTTAAATCGCAAAGCTCTTTTGGGAAAAAGATTCACCACGCAACCATCTACACTTCCATCTTTTCAGATTTTCGTTTCGACACCGCGTAAGTTTCCGACAAAAACCCGAAACTCTCCGTTTTCGCTCATTTTTACATGTTTATGGTTTATATATGTCCAAAATGACCATATAAGGGTTGGGTAAAAGATTTGGAACAAGTGGTCACCGGAAAACACGTTTTCGACTCAAAATCCGGCGAACAGTTGGAAGTGTCGCTAGTGTGCCAAAAACAGTGCTAGCGACACTAGCCAAATGTCGCTATGCCTAAGTGTCGCCCCTATAGCGACACTACATAAGTGTCGCTGGAATACTTAACCGGATTTAGATTAGCGACACTCCCTTAGTGACGCCTAAATTTATAAGGGTCGCCTATAGCGACACTAATCAAGTGTCGCCCCTTTATCAAAAATCGGAAATACAGCGACACTCACTAAGTGTCGCCTAACCAGTGTCGCCTAACCAGTGCCTCCTATAGCGACACTCCCCTAGTGTCGCCTAACTAGTGTCGCCTATAGCGACACTAGCCAAGTGTCGCCAAAAACAGAAAAGTTAGAATATTTTCCTAAGTCTTGAAACGTTTTATACCAACCGAATCGGATACAATACAACTCATACACGAGACATACGTACTTTGTTAAGTATACAACCACACAAATATAATAATAAAAGGCGAGATTATTATTTCAAACAATCACCAACGGGCCGTACACGTTTTCAAAATACAAGTTAATCAAACAACCAAATCGTAGTCATTTGGACATTATGGTTGAACGAACAACTACAAAGGTAGTCTTTGTAACTACCTACTCATATTAATAACCATCGCGTGTCGTGGACACCCTCAGGTTATCGGTCTGCGGACATCTCCCTGCTTGTTTAAGCATCATACGTTTATCAGTTTAACGCTCAAGACTCAAGTGAGTCTCATAGCCCCTCTTTCTACCGCTTTTCACTCAGGGGTGTGATTCAATGCTTATTTTAACATGTGAACGCAAGTACAAACTTTACAATATACTACATGAGTTGTTTTCCACTAATCATTTCAAAGTCCTCCGTCAGCATAGTTTGGTAATACGTTGTAGCGTGATTATTAGTATATGGTACCATATAGGATTGACCCTCCTCGTCCGGGTTAGCAAGCACTAACTGGGTAAACGGACGTACTAATAATTGTTCAGACGAGTGTGGATTAGGCACTCGTGGAGGCACCTAGCTCGGAATTCTCTATATGGGACCCGACCCTCGAGTTAAGCTTAGACTATGTGCTCATGGCTGTATACACTATTATTTATTTGCGGATTGCAAATCACTACTTAAATCTTGCGGTTCATACGATATTACCTGATTTCAAACCTGTGAGCTCACCAGCTTTAGCTGACCCATTTTAGCATGTTTCACAGGTACACAGCAGTAGGTTTTGGCTGCTAGCAGGATTACTATAGCTCGAGTCAGCATGCAAACAATGGAGATTTTCTCGCATTAATATATTTTGTACAAGTATTTATGTATTGAAATCTCTCTCAATCAAATACAAGCTATGTACAGCTTTAAATGTTGTAAACATTTCTAATATTTAATATATTTTGTTAAAACGACGCATATAGAGTCGTTTGCTATACATCTATGTGCTTTGATTATTGATTAGTAACACCCAAATCTTGCTTCCGCCAAACGATAAATTTGGGGGTGTTACAGATTGGTATCAGAGCCTAAGGTTATAGTGAATTAGGTTGCATTTAGTGGGCCTAGACTATGACCGTTAGGCAGTATTTCCTTACTAGGCATGATTGGTTCAGGAATTACAGCATACGACTTTAATTTAACATAGCCTGATCAACTATGTACAATTAAGGAAAGATGATGTAAGATCTGAAATGGTTATGTCGAACAGGAATACACTAGTTGACTCTGACCTCGAGAGAACCGAGACTTAAACATGTCTGTGTTAGACACCCTAGGCTATTATGTTATATTATTATTTATATACATAGATAGGCCTCACTTTCTCTAACGCTTTGTCTCAGAATGGCAAACACACCATCCAATTCATCGCAAACTCATCCTCATGGATCCCAAAACCCGAGGGTAGCTAGGAGGAACCCCAGGTTGCCTCGAGCTGGCCCATATCCCACGCACCTCACTCTACCAGGTTTAGCCGCGAGGTTACACCGTCACGAGCAACGGCTTAACACCATGGACATCGAACTCCAAGAAACCAACGAAAACTGGAGACTTACATCCCTTGAACGCATCAAACAAGTCTCCGAAGATCACGAAACCACCGTTAACAATGTGGACGTCCTTTTCAACAAAGTGGTGGAGATAAGCGTAGAAACCGCCCTTTTGAAACACAGGCTAGAAGAATGTGAACAACACTCACGGGAAACAGAAGAATATGCCCGTGGATTGGTACAACGACTAGCATTGGCTGAAGACAATGCCCGACAGGCCAGCAGACTTGCAAATACGGTGGATCGTCTCATTGAAATGATGGAGCAGATTAATCTACGTTGAGACTAGTGTAGTCCTTGTCTTGTAACCTATCTTGTAGTCTAGTAACCACTTAAGCACTACTTTATGATTCGGTCGGATGTAACAATTCCCGACACCTTTTGTAATACATCCATGGGATGTAACCTTTGAACTCGTGTTATCTATCAAATATTCCTTGCTGTTTCAACTCATATAAATTGCCATTTTTCATATTGATGTTATGTATTACCGCTTTTATACATGAGCATCTGTGACAAATATAAATTTCCTACAAAATCTCATGTATCTTCATTTCTTTTGTTGAAGAATCATGCCGCCAAAGACAAGACCATACACCGATGCTCAGCTTATATCCCTCATAACCAAGGCGGTGATTGAAGCCCTGGCTCGGAATACCCCACAGAATTCCGGGAAAAACAGCGATGCCGCTGAAACCACCACTGCTAAACCTTGTTCTTACAAGGACTTCCAGAGCTGCAAACCCTCAAGCTTCAAGGGTACTGAGGGAGCCATCGGACTAATCAGATGGTTCGAAAAGATGGAAACTGTTTTCCGCGTCAGCAAATGCGCAGAAAACGACAAAGTTAATTTCGCCACCTGCTCCCTCGAAGATGATGCCCACTCTTGGTGGAACTCATATTCCCAATCAGTGGGTGCTGACACTGCCTACCAACTCTCTTGGGAGGACTTGAAAGTAAAACTCACCGCCAAGTACCGTTCGATCGACAAACTCCAAAAGCTGGATGAGGAGTTCTGGAACCTAAAAGTTCAGAATGGTGATATTGATAGTTATACCACCAGGTTCCAGCAACTCGCTGCCCTCCTCCCAGCTATGGTGAGCACGGAACCCGATAAAATCAGGAAGTACATCCTTGGCCTTCCGGAACCTGTCCGGGGGAACGTCGCCTCCTCAAACCAAACCACTATTGACGGTGCCATTCGATTAGCCCACGACCTCATGGCTATGAGCGAGGGCTCAGAACCACCCACTTCGTCCTCCAACAAAAGAAAGTGATCCGACAACCACAACAACTACCAAAACAAGAAACCCGACACCATCAAAGCCTACAACTCAAACACCGAACCAAAACGAGGTTACACTGGGAGCAAACCCTACTGTTCCAAGTGCAACCGTCACCACGAGGGTCCCTGCGAAACCCCCTGCAACAACTGTAAGAGGTACGGACACCTCACCAAAAACTGCATGTCCCCCAACAACTCCAGCAACAACTCTAACCGCAACGCCAGGCCGTCAAAAGCCTGTTACGAATGTGGAAACCCTGGACACTACAGGAACGAGTGTCCAAAACTGAGAAACAAGGGCAACAACAACAACGCCAAAGGTAGAGCCTTTGTACTCAACTCTGGGGACGCCCGTCAAGACCCGAATGTGGTCACGGGTATGTTCCTCCTTAACAACTTAACTGCATCTATTCTGTTTGATACTGGTGCTGATAGGAGCTTTATATCTGATGAGTTTTGCCCACTACTTGACATCACCCCCGTGGCCTTAGATGTTAAGTACACCGTAGAACTAGCGGACGGTAAACTCATAGAAACCGATAGTGTAATACCTAATTGCACTTTAAACCTAGCGGACGAAACCTTTCAAATTGACCTCATGCCTGTTAGAATCGGAAGTTTTGACGTCATCGTGGGTATGGACTGGTTGTCCAAGCATCGGGCTGAAATTGTTTGTCATGATAAAATTGTCCGCATTCCTCTCGCCATCGGTAGAACCTTGATCATATAGGGGGAGACTGGTGGGTCGAGACTGAATATCATATCTTGCTTGAAAACTCGAAAATTTCTGAGAAAGGGTTATCCAGCCATCCTCGCACACATCATGGAGAAAAAGTCGGAGGAGATGCGACTTGAGGATGTGCCAATCGTACGAGACTTTCCAGAAGTCTTTCCCGAAGAACTACCTGGTCTACCGCCGCCTAGACAGGTTGAGTTCTCGATCGATCTCGTGCCAGGTGCTGCACCGGTAGCCCGAGCACCATACCGCTTAGCCCCATCCGAGCTTCAGGAGTTGTCCACCCAATTACAGGAACTCCTGGATAGAGGATTCATCAGACCGAGTTCTTCTCCTTGGGGAGCTCCGGTCTTATTTGTGAAAAAAGAAGGACGGTTCATTCAGAATGTGTATCGACTACCGAGAGTTGAACAAATTGACCGTCAAGAACCGTTATCCACTGCCTCGGATAGATGACCTGTTCGACCAACTTCAAGGGTCGAGTTTTTATTCAAAGATCGATCTTCGGTCAGGATATCATCAACTACGTGTTTGCGACGCCGACATTTCAAAAACTGCTTTTAGAACCCGTTATGGGCATTATGAATTCCAAGTGATGCCCTTTGGATTAACCAACGCACCGGCTGTATTCATGGACCTTATGAATCAGGTGTGCAAAACCCTACCTCGACAAGTTTGTAATTGTTTTTATCGATGACATCCTCATCTATTCGCGCAACGAAGAAGAACATGCGCAACATCTCAAAACCATTTTAGAACTACTTAGACACGAGGAGCTTTACGCCAAATTCTCCAAGTGTGAGTTCTGGATACAAACCGTTCAATTCCTTGGACACGTGATTGACAGTCAAGGAATTCATGTAGATCCTTCAAAAATCGAAGCTATCAAGTGCTGGCAAGCACCTACCACACCGACCGAAATACGGTAGTTTCTAGGACTTTCCGGGTACTATCGGCGATTCATCGAAAATTTCTCAAAAATAGCTCAACCACTCACGGTACTGACTCAGAAGGACAAAAAGTTCGATTGGACCGATAAACAAGAGTCAGCGTTCCAACTTCTGAAACAAAAGCTTTGCAGTGCTCCAATTCTATCACTACCCGAAGGCACCGATGACTTCGTGGTATACTGCGATGCTTCTCATCAAGGTCTCGGTTGCGTGTTAATGCAACGAGACAAGGTCATTGCTTATGCCTCACGAAAACTCAAAATCCACGAAAAGAACTACACCACTCATGACCTTGAACTTGGAGCTGTTGTGTTTGCTCTCAAAATCTGGAGACATTATCTCTACGGCACTAAGTGCACAATCTTTACCGACCACAAAAGTCTCCAACACATATTCGATCAGAAAGATCTCAACATGAGGCAACGTCGATGGGTCGAGTTGCTTACCGATTACGACTGCGAAATCAAATACCATCCGGGTAAGGCAAATGTTGTTGCCGATGCCCTCAGTCGAAAAGAACGATCGAAACCCCTTCGAGTCCGAGCCCTCAGTATGACCATTCACAATGATCTAAACATCCAGATTCTCTCAGCTCAACTCGAAGCTCTCCCGATAACCTCAAGAACGAAGCCTTGCGAGGCATGGACAAACAATTCGAAATCAAACCTAACGGAATTAGGTGTTTCTCTAACCGAATCTGGTTGCCTAATTTTGGGAACCTGCGAGACTTGGTAATGGATGAAGCTCACAAGTCTAAATATTCTATTCACCCGGGATCCGATAAAATGTACCACGGCATCAAGGAATTCTATTGGTGGCCGAACATGAAAGCTGAAATCGCCACATACGTCAGCAAGTGCCTTACTTGCTCGAAGGTCAAAGCCGAATACCAGAAATCTTGTGGCTTACTTCAGAAACCCGACATTCCCGAATGGAAATGAGAACAAATCGCCATGGATTTCATAACCAAGCTACCAAAGTCATCGAGCGGTTGAATACCATTTGGGTGATCATCGATCGTCTCACGAAATCTGCTCACTTCCTAGCGATCAAAGAGACTGACAAAATGGAACGCCTTACCCGAATTTATCTGAAAGAAATCGTAACCCGACACGGTGTTCCAATCTCAATTATCTCCGATAGGGATAGTCGTTTCACATCTCGCTTTTGCCAATCACTTCAGAAATCGTTGGGTACTCGCCTTGACATGAGTACCGCATACCACCCTCAAACCGACGGCCAAAGCGAATGAACAATTCAAACACTGGAAGACATGCTACGAGCCTGCGTAGTAGACTTCGGTGTAAACTGGGAACAACATCTACCATTGTGCGAGTTTTCGTACAACAACAGCTACCATACCAGTATTGGAGCTGCACCCTTCGAGGCACTGTACGGTCGTAAGTGCCGATCACCTATCTGTTGGACCGAAGTGGGAGACAGCCAACTCACTGGTCCGGAAATCATTCACGAAACAACCGAGAAAATAGTAGAGATTCAAAACAAACTCAAAGCCGCACGTGATCGTCAGAAAAGTTATGCTGACGTGAGACGCAAACCACTCGAGTTCCAGGTTGGGGATCGAGTACTACTCAAAGTGTCACCTTGGAAAGGTGTCATTCGATTCGGCAAACGCGGGAAGTTAAATCCCAGGTACATTGGACCATTCGTGATCCTCGAGAGGATTGGTCCAGTGGCATATCGATTGCAGCTGCCATCCAAACTCAGCAGCGTGCACCCTACTTTCCACATTTCTAATTTGAAGAAATGCCTATCTGATGAGACACTGATTATCCCACTCGATGAAATTCGTGTTGACGACAAACTTCATTTCGTTGAGGAACCCGCTGAAATTATGGACCGGGAGGTCAAACAACTCAAACAAAGTCGTATTCCCATCGTTAAAGTCAGGTGGAATTCGCGGCGTGGTCCGGAATTCACTTGGGAATGGGAAGACCAAATGCGACTCAAGTAACCTCAACTCTTCGCTGACTCTATATCAAACGCGACATCGAACTAAATTTCGGGACGAAATTCTTCTAACAGGGGGAGAATGTGACACCCGTCAAATTATGACTATTAATTAGGGCCTAATCCTTTGTAAATACATGTAATTAGTTTCTGTGTTAGGCTAATTAATGTATCGAAATATATATTGATGAATATATACACGATTGCGCAATTTAAATCGAATGTAATTCGGTTCGAGTAAATACGGACGTTGGTGAACAAACCTTTATTAAATAATATGACTTTATTTAATAATGCAATTATATCCAAATATTATTTTATAATATTTCGTACACAACTCTTATCGTAGAAATAAAATTTACGCGATTAAAATGTAAACGCGCAAACAAAACAGAATAAATTAAAGTTATATGTTGTAACTCCAATATTAATGTTTTGAGAAAAATACTTCAACCAAAACATCGAGTAATTATTTGCATTCTAAAACGTGTGATTAAATGTTTTAAATAATTAATTAACGTTTAATTAATCGGGAAAACGAACGCCGCACGGAGCGCGACTACACAGAGAAAAAATTGGTGAAGCCCACACATGGTGGACCCCACCAATAACCGGCCAAAAAGGAGGTGAGGGGATCAAATCCCCACCTCATTTCATCATCATCATTTCCATCCTTTCTCTCTCTCTCTCTTACTCCATTTTTCCTCAAAAATTCACCACCAACACACACACTAAATCACCAAAATAACCATCAAGACAACCTTAAATCGCAAAGCTCTTTTGGGAAAAAGATTCACCACGCAACCATCTACACTTCCATCTTTTCAGATTTTCGTTTCGACACCGCGTAAATTTCCGACAAAAACCCGAAACTCTCCGTTTTCGCTCATTTTTACATGTTTATGGTTTATATATGTCCAAAATGACCATATAAGGGTTGGGTAAAAGATTTGGAACAAGTGGTCGCCGGAAAACACGTTTTCGACTCAAAATCCGGCGAACAGTTGGAAGTGTCGCTAGTGTGCCAAAAACAGTGCTAGCGACACTAGCCAAATGTCGCTATGCCTAAGTGTCGCCCCTATAGCGACACTACATAAGTGTCGCTGGAATACTTAACCGGATTTAGATTAGCGACACTCCCTTAGTGACGCCTAAATTTATAAGGGTCGCCTATAGCGACACTAATCAAGTGTCGCCCCTTTATCAAAAATCGGAAATACAGCGACACTCACTAAGTGTCGCCTAACCAGTGTCGCCTAACCAGTGCCGCCTATAGCGACACTCCCCTAGTGTCGCCTAACTAGTGTCGCCTATAGCGACACTAGCCAAGTGTCGCCAAAAACAGAAAAGTTAGAATATTTTCCTAAGTCTTGAAACGTTTTATACCAACCGAATCGGATACAATACAACTCATACACGAGACATACGTACTTTGTTAAGTATACAACCACACAAATATAATAATAAAAGGCGAGATTATTATTTCAAACAATCACCAACGGGCCGTACACGTTTTCAAAACCCAAGTTAATCAAACAACCAAATCGTAGTCATTTAGACATTATGGTTGAACGAACAACTACAAAGGTAGTCTTTGTAACTACCTACTCATATTAATAACCATCGCGTGTCATGGACACCCTCAGGTTATCGGTCTGCGGACATCTCCCTGCTTGTTTAAGCATCATACGTTTATCGGTTTAACGCTCAAGACTCAGGTGAGTCTCATAGCCCCTCTTTTTACCTCTTTTCACTCAGGGGTGTGATTCAATGCTTATTTTAACATGTGAACGCAAGTACAAACTTTACAATATACTACATGAGTTGTTTTCCACTAATCATTTCAAAGTCCTCCGTCAGCATAGTTTGGTAATACGTTGTAGCGTGATTATTAGTATATGGTACCATATAGGATTGACCCTCCTCGTCCGGGTTAGCAAGCACTAACTGGGTAAACGGACGTACTAATAATTGTTCAGACGAGTGTGGATTAGGCACTCGTGGAGGCACCTCGCTCGGAATTCTCTATATGGGACCCGACCCTCGAGTTAAGCTTAGACTATGTGCTCATGGCTGTATACACTATTATTTATTTGCGGATTGCAAATCACTACTTAAATCTTGCGGTTCATACGATATTACCTGATTTCAAACCTGTGAGCTCACCAGCTTTAGCTGACCCATTTTAGCATGTTTCACAGGTACACAGCAGTAGGTTTTGGCTGCTAGCAGGATTACTATAGCTCGAGTCAGCATGCAAACAATGGAGATTTTCTTGCATTAATATATTTTGTACAAGTATTTATGTATTGAAATCTCTCTCAATCAAATACAAGCTATGTACAGCTTTAAATGTTGTAAACATTTCTAATATTTAATATATTTTGTTAAAACGACGCATATAGAGTCGTTTGCTATACATCTATGTGCTTTGATTATTGATTAGTAACACCCAAATCTTGATTCCGCCAAACGATAAATTTGGGGGTGTTACAGTTGTGCTGAGTTGTCACGATGTGGTTAAATTGCCGATGTCACTAATTTTGAAGCTAAAAGTATTTTGTAATCAATTAAATAAATTGCCCCAAGAATTTTTGGAAAAAAACCTGCTTTTCTTGGAACATGAATTTACTTTACCAGATTAATGTTATTGGTTCCTTTTGGAGACCAGTTGCACGCCTCTCTCTTAGGTTCTGTGCAATGTCACATTCAACTCTCACCGGATCATTTCATCCTCCTCATCTACTAAAAATCTTCCTCTCATCTACTAAAAAAAATCCTCTATTTTAAATCGCTCTACTTCTTCCAGTAATTACTAAAATCATCAATGGCAAACCCTAAGGCTTTCTTTTACATTACCGTCGCTCCGACCGGCCAGATCGTGAAGGAACTTTACACCGACACCACTCCACGCACCGTCGAGGACTTCCATGCACTTTGCACCGGCGAGAAAGGAAAATGCAATTCCGGCAAACCGTTGCATTTCAAAGGATCAAGCTTCAACCGTGTGATCCCTAACTTCATGTGTCGGTAGGTGATTTCGCCTGAGGTAACGGAACCGACGGTGAGTCACTCTGCCCTAGATACAAAGGACATACTTACATCGGGTATGTATATATATCTATATGTGTATCAATATATATGCGTTTCTTTTTCTTAATAATTGTGAATTAGTTAGCACTCGATGTGTTGATTCTGCAGTTAATTAGTGATTCAGACACTGTTTACTTTAGTTGTTCAGGGTTAAATCTGTGATACTGATTTCTAACTCTTATTGTGGTTTAACATTTCTTTTGATCTTCTGATTAATTTATGTGAGAATGTGATTTTGTGTAAATTTTTAAAATGTATATGTTAGTAAGTGCTAAGTAAATTAAACTATAACCACAAAGCTCATTCTTTTATCTATTTTAATTGGTATAATGGGAAATTAAATTTTGTAGTTTTGGTGAATACCTTTGAGAGTTTTGCATGTTGTTGCCTCGAAGTTGTTATGATTGAAATGATCAAAATTTGACCAGAAATTATTAATACGAACTCTAGCCCATCTAAAACTTTGCTTATAAGCGACATGTCCAGATGCCAATACAACAACCTTTTGACTGGCTTAACAGGATATCCTTTTGAATTAGTTATGTGATTGGTTGCATGGGTTCTGTTTTCTTAGGTTTACGGTTAACCCACGAAGGCGAATCAGACAACATAATGGGGAATTGTGCAGTGGTGCATTCAGGACGAAGAAAAAACGCTCTTGGGAAATGGTGCTTTGCATACATGCTTTCCTGACTAACATCGTTGCACTTCAGGTATGATCAACCAGTGAAGTTTTAGTGTATGTGAATGTTTACTGTCTCTTGGATTTCTTCATAAATCAAGTCATTGGCTAATGCCGATTTATGGCAACAAATTCGCCAATGTTCATATCTTTTGTAGTAGTAATTATAATTCTAAATGGTTTTCACTTTGTGGTTTTCTTTCATTTTGTAGTAGGTGAGATGTTGGTCTAGAAGATTGGTTAGCTACGACATAATTATGTAAGTTTTTGCCATCATTTTACTTAACAGGGTTCTAATTGATAATCATGGATGAAAAGGGTTCTATGTGTTGTTTGTTGTCTTTCATTAGCTTTTAAGGTTGAATTAAATACAAGCATCATTTTGATGGAAATATGTTGATGCTTTGATGCACTCCACATGTTTGTAAAAATGTCCATGTTATTATTTTTTTGATTATTATGTGTTTTTTCATTAGCTATATAGGTGGATGATCTTGCTGATATACATCTACAACTACACATGGCTTTATAGGTAATGCTTTGGTAGTGTGTGTTCTGGAGCTTCCAAAGAGAAGTACGGGCAAGCTATTTAATGAGGTAACTTTTCTTTAGTCGATATTTTATCAAGATTTGTGGTGTGTTTATATTACATGAAATGGCATTTAATTTTGTTATTATTTTGTTTGATATTGTAACTGAAAGTCGTAAGTTAAGTTCACAATGATGAATGAGGTTGGCTAATTACTTTGCTTATTACTAAAATTGGCTCAATGCCGCTAATGATAAGGTTTTTGTGTGATCTTGCACTAAAAGTAGTGGTACATGATTTATGGTCTTACTCATTTAGATCACATTTAAGGTAATATTACTGAGCACTTAATTTGTCTACTTTGTATGAGCATTTGTCTATTTTGTATGAGCTTTAGTCCAGACCGGGTGATTATGAGCAACCGGAGCTGCAAAAGCTTTCAAAGGGGAATATCACTTTGAGGATTATGTATGTGCAATTTCATAATATACTCAATGTGGGTTACATAAGTAAGGTTTAATTTTTCATTACATAAGCTCCTAGCTTAATTTAAAAGCTAGTTCTACTAGCTTCTTTTTTAAGAGTTTATTTTTTTTAATAAGCTCTTAATATTTTGTCTACCAAACAAAGCTTGAAGCTGGAAAAATAAGCTTAAGCTTCCATAAGCTCTCATAAGCTTCTATAAGCTCCGTTGCCAAACATAGCCTTAATGGAATACAGTTGATTGTTTGGGTTTTTGTCATTTTAAGTATGCTAACATATTCTTCTTGCTATGTGTCGTAATAATGATAACAAACACAACTTCAGATCATAAAGGGTCGGTTCTAAACTAAAGTTAAAGAGCACTTTTAAATTTATTATTATGAAAATATAACATGATGGGTCACATTAAATAAAACAATAGACGTCTCAGTTGTATTGGTTATCTTTTTTAAAAAAATAGTAATTATTAAAACATTTTAATAGGTCTATGAATGATTATTTTTTATGTATGCTTTGGAAGTCAACAGCCTCCATATTTTATTTGGTTGTTCCTTATAAAGTTAGAAATTGATAAAAGAAGCCGATAAAAGAAGCCCTAAGGGCTTCTTTTAAGGGTATTTTTTTATTATTCATTATACCTCGGATCACGTGTTTGTTACTTAAAATAATATATTCCGTACTCCACTATCAATATTTAAATATATTCCGTACTCCACAATCAATATTTAAATAATAAAACACGTGATCCGATGTAACTTTATAATTATTTTATTCCTAAAATACCCCTTAAAAGAAACCCTTAGGGCTTCTTTTATCAACACCCTGTAAAGTTTTGTAGGGTCTTGAAAGACTACTTTTTATATGCTTTGGGAAATCAAGATGCTCCTAAAGGTTGTTTTTTTTTTTTTTGAACGATCAATCAAATTTTATTAATAGGAAATGATACACCATAGTACTACAAGATGTTGTACATCCAAATCTCCAATACAAAGAGAGGAGAATTACACCATAATGCTAACAACACTTAAACAATGGAAGTCCTATAGAATTGTGACCATTTTTGCCACGATACACTTTGAAGTTTTGCTCGATTCTTGATCCACAAAAAGCTCATAGCTTTAACTTCGCCAATCACCTTATGTATCGAGACATCCACTTGATTAAAAACCAAATCATTCCTGGTTTGCCATATGCACCATATCACCACCATTACAATACCATAAAAGATCTTCTTAAAACGTGAAGACCCACCCAAGAACTTTCTTAATTCGAGTAGCTCCTGAACATTATACGCGTAAATGGAAGGCACCTTACACCATGACGATACTATATCCCAAACTTCCTGTGAGAAACTACACTCTAGGAATATATTATTTGGTTTTCTATTCCCTAACTAGATTATTATACACGCAGCGGAATAACAAAACTTTAAATAATCTAAGGCAATTAGGAAACTAAAACCGTAAGGGATCTTTAACTTTAACAACATAGTACAATAAACAAATTAGATAAAGAAAATAAGGAAAACACTAACCTTAGAGAAAACCTATTTCTCACGCACAGACCAACGAGCAGAGCTTCGTTACTTGGAGGCAAGTACCCAAAGTAGAATACCTCTAATGCTTCACACCCAAAAACCCAAGAGAAAGTCGAATTTTCGAAAACCCTTGAAAATTCGTATGTTATGAAGGTATAGGATGCCCCTATTTATAGTTGTGGAAGAAACCTTCGGTTTGCTGAATTCGACTCCCAACCGGCGATTGGACCTTCCAACCGGCGGTTGGAGCTGTCAGTCTTGTACTCCAAGTCTGCGACTTGCACCGCCTTTAAAACCCTAATCCCAACCGGCGGTTGGACCTTCCAACCGGCGGTTGGATCCAGTTTCTGGAATCTTCCGCCAAACTTAATTTACTTTTGATTTTCTAATTAATAAACTATTTATTAATTAACCAAACAATTATAATATTAATACAATTAATACAATTAATACTATCCTTCATCTTTCTCTTGACCGTTTATTGAGGGCAACCCAAAAAGGACTTTACCATTAATGATAGTCTCACCAATTAGTTATGATATTGGACACTATTCCAACAGTCTCCCACTTGGACAAATCATCAACTATTATTGGTCTAAGCCTATATCTTATTAACCATGTAAAGTGTGTCATCCAAGCAACTGTCGAACTCTGAATCTTATCTTTAGAGTTAGTCATTTAGATAAGTGATCATCCATTCCTTTGTTTCACGATATCGTATGAACCGAGACATGGATTATAATCAATCTCAAGATTCATATATGTTTTCTTATTTCTGATTATATTGACTATATGAGACTACTGAACTATCACTTTAGTCTCGGCTAGGCCTAGCACTTTTTAAGTCAAATTTTAATCATCAGAGGGCCCATGATATCTCTTTTTCATTTTAGGCAAAAGGAACAAATATATATCGACTACATAGCACTAGTCAACTCATCATATCATACCTAACATACCCTTTATAACTGGCATTTACGCACAGCGTTTGAATAGACTAAAGTATAACAGACTCGAAGAGCTAGATACTCATGTATCTCCATTTTAAGAATAGAAGATATTATCATCTTAAAATCACTCGTGATTTAATCCATGAAGTGATCTCTTTAAGTACGGGTTTCTCCTATACTTAAATCCCCATTAAGTACCCACGAGTGTTGCAGCAATCTCCATGCCATGTCTAATCTCCATAGACATCTACTAACACTCCATGACAGTCTTGATTCACCACATACTTCCTATAGTGTGATCGACTGAGGAGGTTTGAGTAAGAACTTATTACTCTGGAAGTGGTGTCTAAACATGCAAAACTGAAACACAACGACAAACAATAGTAAATGGTAGAACTCCTTCCCATTAAAAATCTCCATTATTAATCACTAAGTCTATTACAGTTTCTATCATTGTTTATAACGTTTCAAATTCAAACTAACAACTAAAATTTTACATTATCTCTTAAACCTATGCTCCTAGCATGTTCATCATGCTTGGACTTTCCTAGAGGCTTTGTGAATGGATCAGCTGGATTATCCTCTGATCTTATGCTGTTCACAATTACATGTTCTTCTTCGACTTTCTTTCAAAAAAAATGGTATTTCCTTTCAATGTGCTTTGACTTTCCGTGATCCTTGGGTTCTCTACTCAAGGCAACTGCACTTTCATTATCACAGAATATAGCAATAGGATCTTGTACTGTTGGAACAACTCCAAGATCTCCAATGAAATTCCTCATCCAGATAGCTTCCTTTGCCGCTTCACTAGTTGCAATTTACTCAGACTCACATGTAGAGTCTGCTACTGTATCTTGCTTAGAACTTTTCCATGTCACCGCTCCCCCATTCAGTAGGAATACCCAACCAGACTGTGATCGACAATCATCTCTATCTGTTTGGAAACTAGCATCACTATAACCCGTTACTCTAAGTTCTTCTTCTCCACCATAAACCAAGAACCTGTCTTTAGTATTTCTCAAATACTTAAGAATATTATTTACAGCTGTCCAATGACCTTCACCAGGATTCTACTGATGTCGACTCACTAATTCAAAGAAAATGAGACATCAGGCCTTGTACACGTCATGGCATACATGATTGATCCTATAGCCGAAGCATATGGGATTCGACTCATTCTATCCAATTCTTGTTCAGACTTTGGACATAGATCCTTACTGATCTTAATGCCATGATTCAAGGGTAACTTCCCTTTCTTAGAATTTTCCATATTGAATCTTTTCAGTATTTTATCTATGTACGTATCCTGGCTGAGTCCTATGAGACGTTTTGACATATCTCTGTAAATCTTTATACCAAGGATATATGCTGCATCTCCAAGATCTTTCATAGCGAAACACTTTCCCAACCATTCTTTTACACCTTGTAAAGTTGGGATATCATTTCCTATGAGCTGTATATCATCCACGTATAATACTAAGAATACTACAATACTCCCACTGAACTTGACATATATACAGGACTCATCTTCACTTCTAGAAAATCCAAACTCTGTGACCTTTTCGTGGAAGCAGAGATTCCAGCTACGAGAGGCTTGTTTAAGTCCATAAATGGCCTTTTCAACCTTGCACACTCTATTAGGATACTTTGCATTTTCAAAACCTTCCGGTTGTGTCATGAACACATCCTCTGTCAGTTTCCCGTTAAGGAAAGCGGTTTTGACATCTATCTGCCAAATTTCATAGTTATGAAATGCAGCTATGGCTAGCATAATCCTAATTGACTTAATATTAGCTACTGGTGAGAAGGTTTCCTCATAATCAATCCCATAGGTTTGAGTATAGTCCTTTGCTACCAACCTAGCTTTATAAGTGTGTACTTTCCCATCCATGTCTGTCTTCTTCTTGAAGATCCACTTACAACCCACCGTCTTAAGACCGGGTGTAGTGTCAACCAAATTCCAAACTTGATTGTCATACATGGACTGAATTTCGCTTTTCATAGCTTCCTTCCATTTAGCAGCCTCAGGGCCTGCCATCGCTTCCTTATAGTTAGCAGGCTCATCTGATTCACCAAGTGTACTATCACTTATCTTATCCTCTTCTATTTGGTAACCATAATAGAACTCATGAGGATTGCTAACTCTACTAGATCTACGAACGGGTAAGGATATATCTTCAGGTTCAACAGGTGTTTCCACCTCTTGTTGAAGGTCAGTGTTTATTATAGGTTCTTCATCGGTAGATTCTTGAATTTCTTCAAGATCAATTTTACTCCCAATGTCCTCTTTAGATATCATTTCTCTCTCAAGGAACACTCCTCTTCGAGCTACAAAGACCACATTATCCTTGGGTCTGTAGAATAAATATCCAAATGACTCTTGTGGATTACCGACGAAAAGACACTTTTCAGATCTGGAGTCTAGTTTGTCCTGAGTTTCCCGTCTAACGTAAATTTCACAACCCCATATTTTGATGTGACCAAGAGAAGGTCTCTTTCCCTTCCACATCTCATAAGGTGTCTTTGAAACTTTCTTAGTGGGTATTTGATTTAAGATATGGGCGGCTGTTTCTAATGCATAACCCCATAAACTTATTGGAAGTGTTGCTCGACTCATCATAGATCGAACCATGTCTAACAAAGTTCTGTTTCTCCTATCAGCAACACCATTAAGCTGTGGTGTTCTAGGAGGAGTCAATTGTGAAACTATTCCACAATCTCTAAGATGATCGAGAAACTCGATACTAAGGTACTCTCCTCCCCTATCGGATCGGAGAACCTTTATCTTTCTACCCAGTTGATTCTCTACTTCGTTTTGATATCTTTTGAACACCTCAAAAGTATCCGAATTATGTTCGATCAGATAAACATGTCCAAATCTACTGAAGTCATCAGTAAATGTAACATAGTATCTATTTTCATCTTTTGTAGCACATCGGAATGGTCCACATACATCTGTATGTACCAAATCCAATAGTCCTTCACCTCTTTCACATGATCATGTGAATGGTGATTTAGTCATCTTGCCTAATAAACAAGATTCGCATACATCGTCCGATTTGAGATCGAATGATTCCAACACTCCATCCTTTTGGAGTTGGACGATGCGTTTCTTGTTTATGTGCCCTAGACGACAATGCCACAACTTGGATTTATCAATTTCATTAGACGAATCAACATTTAAAATAACATTGCTAATACATTCAACATTTTCATATATGCCTTTGTAAGGAGAAGCTTTAAAAATAAAACAATCATTTAAATGAACCAAAATATCTCCATTTCCATTATCAAAAGAAAATTGATAACCATCTTTATACAAAGCATAAAATGAAATTATGTTTCTAGTCATTTCTGACGAATAATAGCAATTATTTAAATATATCCTAACTCCAGAATTCAGCATGAGCTCAAATCTTCCAATCTTTGTCACAGGTACAATTCCCTTGTTTCCCATAACTAAGTTGAGCTCTCCATGCTTCACACTTCTACTTTCCTTTAGCCCCTGCAATACAGTGCAAATGTGATTACCACACCCTGTATCCAGAACCCATGAATTAGAAGTTGTATTATTATGGAGTTCGATCATGAATATACCTGAGTGAATACTCTTCTCGACCTTTCCATCTTCAAGTTCCTTCAGGTATTTTGGGCAGTTACGCTTCCAATGCCCCTTTGTGTTGCAGTAGAAGCACACTGCTTCCTTTGGGTCACTAACAGGTGCAATTTCAGAATCGGTCCCTTTCTTAGACCTGCGAACTGACTTTCCATTAGTAGTCTTCCTTTTCCAGTTTGAATTTGACTTTTTCCTTTTCTTTGCACTTTGACCAACAGTCAACACAGGAGCTGCTGAGCCAGAGGACACATCATCTTTCTTGATTCCTTGCTCAGCAGTTTGCAGTAAATTGTGGAGTTCCATTATTGAGCCTTCTCTCTCATTCATATTCATCTGATATGACATTACAAATTGTGACACCCGTCAAATTAGGACTAGATTTTTAGTTCCTAATCACTTTGTAATACATGTAGTTAGTGCTATGTATTAGGCTAATTGTGTGTATCAAATTATATATTGGCAAATATATATCAATATGCGATTAAGTTTAATCGTTCATTTTAAATCGGCCGAATTCCGATTCAATTATACGGCGTTGGTGAAAAACAATATTAAGTAATATAGGAAATATTATTTAATACAACTCGTTATTTCTTATATATTATTTTGTTAATATATATAAAGTATTCGTATCGTACAAATCAACCGTACGCGACAAAATTTATAAATAATGTATTATTATGGAAGATAATAATTATTATTTACATTCAGTTAAAATAAAACATATTTCGTTTTATAACATTTTACCCAAACGCGACGAAACCAATTAAATCGTGTCCGTCTCAGAAAGATAAAACAAAGATATATTTTTATATCTCATTAAAAGTATTTTTATTAGAATACTTCGATTAAAATACGTACGATGTCAATTATAGAAATTTATCGAATTAAAATATTATACTACTTTTCGATCGGGTACAAAAACACGGGCGTTTTGTACTGCAAATATTAACCAACCAACTCCAATAATTGGAGTTGGCCAGTTAGATCAAACGCACCCTTTGTTTTCATTTTCATTCTCCATTTCATTCTCAATCTCTCTCGGCTCTCTCTCAGTTCCAAATCAAACAACAACAACAAATAACAAAAACGAGATCAAGCATCATCATCATCATCGTGATCATCTTCATCATTCATCATCATCATCACCAAGCTCCATCTCCATTTTAGCTCCATTTTAAATTGTAAGGAAATCAACAACTTTTGTTTAAATTATATGTTTATATGTATTTATAACATCATATATTAACATCTAGCAACTGATTATGTCCAAAGAAATTGATTAGGATGGGTTTGGGTGAATTTTTGGAACGACACCTTAAAACTACTTTAATACATTTATTTACTTGTCTTGTAGCTCATCAAACTATAAAATGTCCAAATCAAAACTTGAAACTCGTTTTACAAACTCAAAAATGGTAACAGTTTATGTCTTCGGCATAAACTATAACCTTCGGCAGAAACCATAACCTTCGGCAGAAACCATCACCTTCGGCAGAAACCATCACCTTCGGCAGAAACTATAACCTTCGGCAGAAACCATAACCTTCGGCAGAAACCATCACTTTCGGCAGAAACCTATAACTAGCAGTTTTAACTATAACAATTTAAATACGATACAACAAATCATGCAAAATAATAATGGTTTGAAATTATTATTACAAGCTGTCACCAACGACCCGTATACATTTTCACAAACTCAACCCTAATCAATTACCAAAGTATTTGGTCAAAACTAGTTAAGGGAATAACTAGCATAGATGGTCCGTAGTGTCATCAAATCAATTAAACCTTGCGCGTTTGATACGCCCGGAAAGTTTTAAGAATCTAATCATTTATCAAAACCTTGCACGTCTCAGACGTCCTGCAGGTTCAGTCGTTGTAACGACATCAAATCATTGTGAATCATCATAAATTGTTGGCTAACAATTCAATAGGCTCAGGTGAGTCTCATAGCCCCTTTTTAAATGCTTTTACCTAGGGGTGAAATACATGCTCGTTTTGTTTTACATGTGAACGCAAGTATCAAATTATCACGTATGCTGCATGAGTTGTTTTCATCTAATCAATCAAAGTCCTCTGAAGCATAGTTCTGTTAATATGATTTAGCGTGAATGTTAGTGTTTGGTACCATATGGGATTGACAATCCCCGTCCGAGTTAGCAAGCACTAACCTGTCAAACGGACGCATTATCATTTGTTCCAACGTATGTTGATTAGGCATACGCATAGAGGCACCCTCGATCAGGCACTTGATAGTGATCCTGACCCCTCAGTTAAGCTCAGACTATGTGCTCATGTTAGTTGTATCAATCTTTACTTATTTGTTTAATTACAAATATTCATGTGATACCCATCAATCAATTATTTACATGCTTTGTAAATCAAATCATCAAATCTTGCGGTTCACACATCATATATTGTTATATCAAACCTGTGAGCTCACCAGCTTTATAGCTGACCTTTTAGCATGTTATCTCAGGTACTCAGCAGTAGGTTGGACTGCCCATCAGGATACTGTAGCTCGAGTCGCATGCAATTATATAATATCAAGAGATTTCCCTGCATTTCTATATTTTGATTAAATTAGATATGTACTAGAATCTCTCAAGTAGCTATGCGAACTCATCTTTTGTAAACCATATGTAGACTCTTACGTTAATCAATGTATTTGTAAAACGACGCATGTAGTGGTCGTTCATTATGTATCTTATGTGCTTTGTGTATTGATTAGTAGCACCCCAAGGTATGCTTCCGCGATCAGTAAATTTGGGGGTGTTACAGATTGGTATCAAAGCCTAAGGTTATAGTGAACTAGGTTGCATTAGTGGGCCTAGACTATGACCGTTAGGCAGTATTTTCTGTTAAGTGTGATTGGTTCAAGAGTTACGTCATACAAGTTTAATTTAACATAGCTTGATCAACTATGTACAATTAAATAAAGATGATGTAAGGCTTGAAATGGTTATGCTGGAATAGGAATACATTAGTTGACTCTGACCTCGAGAGAAACCGGGACTCAAAATTGTTTGTGCTAGACACTCATAAGACTATTATGTGATATAAGTATATATACATAGTTAGTCATCGATCAAGCACAGTACGCTAGTCTATTATATATTATATATATAGACACTCACATATTCAAACACTTTGTCATAGCGATGGCAACACACACCCACCGAAACATCTTCTATTTCATCCCGCTCTCGACAACATCTCTTGTAATCACGAAACTCATAGGTAGCTAGGAGGACCACCGAGTCACTTCAAGCGAGACCTTATCCAACTCAACAATTCAAATAACCAGGCTAGTTAGCACGTAGTTGCTAGTCAGTAGAGATGGTTATTCAATTCCTCTTGATTGTTCTATAATGTTGATTGTCATATTGTGATGTTGTATATTACCGCATTTGTATATGTACATCTATGATAATCATCATTTATGGACAATCTCTCACGAACTTTATCCTTCTAATCTCAGGAAAACCATGCCGCCAAAGTCAAGGACTTACACTGATGCCCAGATGGCATCTATCATCTCTCAGGCTGTGACTGAAGCCTTGGCGCGACATTCGTCATCGACCCCCGAAAGGCATAGTGATACTGCCAATACCCCTCCCACTGCCAAGCCTTGTTCCTACAAGGATTTTCAAAACTGCAAACCCCTAAGCTTTAAAGGAACTGAAGGAGCCATCGGCCTAATCAGATGGGTTGAGAAGATGGAATCCGTCTTTCGCATTAGCAAATGTGCGGAAGGGGATAGAGTTCAGTTTTCCACATGCACCCTTGCTGACGGTGCCCTCACCTGGTGGAACTCGTATACCCAGTCTGTGGGTATAGATACCGCCTATCTACTTCCCTGGGAAGATCTGAAGAAAATGCTCACAGAGGAGTATTGCCCATCTGAAGAACTCGAGAAGCTAGATGAGGAGTTCTGGCATCTCAAGGTTCAAGGAACCGACATTGTTGGTTATACCACTAGGTTCCAACAACTGGCAACTCTCCGCCCAGCCTTAGTAAGCACTGAGACCGACAAGGTCAAGAGGTACATTCGCGGTCTTCCGGAACCTGTCCGGGGGAACGTCGCTTCTTCTGGTAAGACCACCATTCAGGGAGCAATTCGTTTAGCTCATGAGCTCATGGCTATGCAAGAGAGCCAAGGAAACCCTGTCTCATCTTCTGGGAACAACAACAAGAGAAAATGGTCTGGGAATCAGAACCAACAGACCTTCAAAAAGACTGAGACTGTCAAGAATGACACATCAGGTTCTGGAGAGAGGAAAGGGTACACTGGAAATAAACCCTACTGTTCAAAGTGCAATCGTCATCATGATGGTCCTTGTAGTGCACCCTGCAACAACTGCAAGAGGTATGGACATCTTACCAAAGACTGTCGAACACCTGCAACCAACCCCACCGCCAACAACAACAACAACCAACCCCGAGCATGCTATGAGTGTGGAAACACTGGACACTTCAGGAATGCGTGTCCAAAGTTGAAGAACAAAGGGAACAACAACAACAATGCTAGGGGCAGAGCTTTTGTACTGAATGCTGGAGAGGCCCGTGAAGACCCTAATGTGGTCACGGGTATGTTTCTTCTCAACAATTTAACTGCTTCAATTTTGTTTGATACTGGTGCTGATAAGAGTTTTATATCTGAGGAATTTAGCCCACTATTAGACATTTCACCTGTTGCCTTAGAAGCTAAGTACACTGTAGAGTTAGCTAATGGCAAATTGATCGAGGCCGATAGTGTAATACCAAATTGCACCCTAAACCTCGCAAATGAACTATTTCCCATAAACCTCATACCCATCGAGATTGGAAGTTTTGACATAGTAGTAGGCATGGATTGGCTATCCAAGCATCAAGCTGAAATTGTATGTCATGACAAGATCATTCGTATTCCTCTCGTCACTGGTAGTACTTTGATCATACAAGGGGAGACCAGTGGGACGAGATTGAATATCATATCCTGCATGAAGACTCGCAAGTACCTTAGAAAAGGGTATCAGGTAATCCTCGCTCATGTTATTGAGAAGAAGTCAGAAGAGAAGCGACTTGAGGATGTGCCCATCGTCAGAGACTTTCCAGAAGTCTTCCCTGAAGAATTACCTGGTCTTCCACCACCAAGGAAAGTTGAGTTCTCAATAGATCTTGTGCCTGGGGCAGCACCCGTGGCACGAGCACCATATCGTTTAGCCCCTTCAGAACTTCAGGAGTTGTCTGTTCAGTTACAGGAACTTCTGGATAAGGGTTTCATAAGACCGAGTTCTTCACCCTGGGGAGCTCCGGTCCTGTTTGTGAAAAAGAAGGACGGTTCATTCAGGATGTGTATCGACTACAGAGAGTTGAACAAATTAACCATCAAGAACCGTTATCCACTTCCTCGTATCGATGACCTGTTCGACCAACTCCAAGGGTCAAGTGTTTATTCAAAAATAGATCTACGATCGGGTTATCATCAGTTACGAGTTCGCGATGAAGATATTCCGAAAACCGCTTTCCGAACTCGCTATGGTCATTACGAGTTTCAGGTTATGGCCTTTGGTTTGTCTAACGCACCGGCAGTATTCATGGATCTAATGAACCGAGTGTGCAAACCATATCTTGACAAGTTTGTCATTGTCTTCATAGACGACATTCTTATCTACTCACGTAACGAGCAAGAGCACGCACAGCATCTCAAGACCATTCTAGAACTTCTCAGGCGCGAAGAATTATATGCTAAGTTCTCCAAGTGTGAATTCTGGATTCAGACAGTTCAATTCCTTGGTCATGTGATTGACAGTCAGGGAATTCATGTTGATCCCTCAAAGATCGAGGCTATCAAGTGCTGGCAAGCACCGTCAACACCGACCGAGGTACGCCAATTCTTAGGACTGGCTGGTTATTATCGGCGCTTCATTGAGAATTTCTCCAAGATAGCTCAACCACTCACAACACTGACTCAGAAAGAGAAGAAGTTCAATTGGACTGATAAGCAGGAGTCAGCGTTCCAGTTATTAAAGCAAAAGCTTTGCAGTGCGCCCATCCTATCACTACCCGAAGGTAACGAGGACTTCGTAGTATACTGCGATGCTTCGCATCAGGGACTTGGTTGCGTGTTGATGCAACGAGAGAAAGTCATAGCTTACGCCTCCCGACAACTCAAAGTTCACGAGAAGAACTACACAACCCATGATCTCGAATTAGGAGCCGTAGTGTTCGCTCTCAAAATCTGGAGACATTATCTGTATGGCACGAAATGTACCATCTTCACTGATCATAAGAGCCTCCAGCATATATTCGATCAGAAGGATCTCAATATGAGGCAACGTCGTTGGGTCGAGTTACTCACCGACTATGACTGCGAAATCAAGTATCATCCGGGCAAGGCAAATGTAGTTGCCGACGCCTTAAGTCGAAAAGAGCGCACCAAACCTCTTCGAGTCCGAGCCCTCAGTATTATCATTCATAATGATCTAATCATTCAAATCCTCACTGCTCAACTCGAAGCATTGAAACCTGAAAACATCAAGGAAGAGGCCTTGCGAAATATGGAGAATCAATTTGAAACCAAACCCAATGGGGTCAAGTACTTCGCAAACCGAATCTGGTTACCCAAGTTTGGGAATCTTCGAGACTTTGTGATGGATGAAGTTCACAAGTCCAAATACTCTATACATCCTGGATCGGACAAGATGTATCATGGCATCAAGGGACTGTACTGGTGGCCGAGCATGAAAGCAGAGATTGCCACGTACGTCAGCAAATGCCTCACATGTTCAAAGGTTAAAGCCGAATATCAGAAACCCTCCGGCTTGCTTCAGCAACCGGAAATCCCTCAATGGAAATGGGAGCAAATCTCCATGGATTTCATCACTAAACTCCCGAAAACATCAAGTGGTTGCGATACTATATGGGTAATAGTTGATCGTCTAACCAAATCTGCTCACTTCATTGCTATGAAGGAAACCGACAAAATGGAACGTCTCACGCGAATCTATATGAAGGAGATCGTAACAAGGCACGGCGTTCCAATCTCAATTATCTCTGATAGAGACAGCCGATTCACATCTAACTTTTGGAAATCATTACAAAAGTCATTGGGCACTCGTTTAGATATGAGTACAGCCTATCATCCACAAACCGATGGTCAAAGTGAACGAACCATCCAAACACTGGAAGATATGTTACGCGCCTGCGTCATTGATTTCGGTGCAAATTGGGAACAACATTTGCCATTGTGCGAATTCTCATACAACAACAGCTACCACACCAGTATTGGAGCTGCACCTTTTGAGGCACTGTACGGTCGTAAGTGCCGATCGCCTATCTGTTGGACCGAAGTTGGAGATAGTCAACTCACTGGTCCTGAAATCATTCATGAAACCACCGAGAAGATCGTTGGTATCCAGCAACGGCTAAAGGCCGCACGTGATCGTCAGAAGAGTTATGCTGACGTGAGACGAAAGCATCTCGAGTTCCAGGTTGGGGATCGAGTATTGCTCAAGGTATCACCTTGGAAAGGTGTCATCCGTTTCGGTAAACGTGGGAAGTTAAACCCTAGATACATCGGACCTTTTGAGATCCTTGAAAGGATTGGTCCAGTCGCATATCGATTGCAGCTACCTCCAGAGCTCAGTAGCGTGCATCCCACATTTCACATTTCTAACCTTAAGAAATGCCTGTCCGACAAGACACTCATCATTCCGCTTGAGGAAATTCAAATAGACGACAAACTTCATTTCGTCGAAACACCAGTGGAGGTCATGGACCGTGAGGTCAAACAGCTCAAGCAAAGTCGTATCCCTATTGTCAAGGTTCGGTGGGATTCGCGGCGTGGTCCGGAATTCACCTGGGAACGGGAAGACCAGATGCGACTCAAATATCCACATCTATTCTCAGACTCCACTCGCACGCCAACTCAGAGTTAAATTTCGGGACGAAATTCTCTTAACAAGGGGAGAATGTGACACCCGTCAAATTAGGACTAGATTTTTAGTTCCTAATCACTTTGTAATACATGTAGTTAGTGCTATGTATTAGGCTAATTGTGTGTATCAAATTATATATTGGCAAATATATATCAATATGCGATTAAGTTTAATCGTTCATTTTAAATCGGCCGAATTCCGATTCAATTATACGGCGTTGGTGAAAAACAATATTAACCATCTTTATACAAAGCATAAAATGAAATTATGTTTCTAGTCATTTCTGACGAATAATAGCAATTATTTAAATATATCCTAACTCCAGAATTCAGCATGAGCTCAAATCTTCCAATCTTTGTCACAGGTACAATTCCCTTGTTTCCCATAACTAAGTTGAGCTCTCCATGCTTCACACTTCTACTTTCCTTTAGCCCCTGCAATACAGTGCAAATGTGATTACCACACCCTGTATCCAGAACCCATGAATTAGAAGTTGTATTATTATGGAGTTCGATCATGAATATACCTGAGTGAATACTCTTCTCGACCTTTCCATCTTCAAGTTCCTTCAGGTATTTTGGGCAGTTACGCTTCCAATGCCCCTTTGTGTTGCAGTAGAAGCACACTGCTTCCTTTGGGTCACTAACAGGTGCAATTTCAGAATCGGTCCCTTTCTTAGACCTGCGAACTGACTTTCCATTAGTAGTCTTCCTTTTCCAGTTTGAATTTGACTTTTTCCTTTTCTTTGCACTTTGACCAACAGTCAACACAGGAGCTGCTGAGCCAGAGGACACATCATCTTTCTTGATTCCTTGCTCAGCAGTTTGCAGTAAATTGTGGAGTTCCATTATTGAGCCTTCTCTCTCATTCATATTCATCTGATATGACATTACAAATTGTGACACCCGTCAAATTAGGACTAGATTTTTAGTTCCTAATCACTTTGTAATACATGTAGTTAGTGCTATGTATTAGGCTAATTGTGTGTATCAAATTATATATTGGCAAATATATATCAATATGCGATTAAGTTTAATCGTTCATTTTAAATCGGCCGAATTCCGATTCAATTATACGGCGTTGGTGAAAAACAATATTAAGTAATATAGGAAATATTATTTAATACAACTCGTTATTTCTTATATATTATTTTGTTAATATATATAAAGTATTCGTATCGTACAAATCAACCGTACGCGACAAAATTTATAAATAATGTATTATTATGGAAGATAATAATTATTATTTACATTCAGTTAAAATAAAACATATTTCGTTTTATAACATTTTACCCAAACGCGACGAAACCAATTAAATCGTGTCCGTCTCAGAAAGATAAAACAAAGATATATTTTTATATCTCATTAAAAGTATTTTTATTAGAATACTTCGATTAAAATACGTACGATGTCAATTATAGAAATTTATCGAATTAAAATATTATACTACTTTTCGATCGGGTACAAAAACACGGGCGTTTTGTACTGCAAATATTAACCAACCAACTCCAATAATTGGAGTTGGCCAGTTAGATCAAACGCACCCTTTGTTTTCATTTTCATTCTCCATTTCATTCTCAATCTCTCTCGGCTCTCTCTCAGTTCCAAATCAAACAACAACAACAAATAACAAAAACGAGATCAAGCATCATCATCATCATCGTGATCATCTTCATCATTCATCATCATCATCACCAAGCTCCATCTCCATTTTAGCTCCATTTTAAATTGTAAGGAAATCAACAACTTTTGTTTAAATTATATGTTTATATGTATTTATAACATCATATATTAACATCTAGCAACTGATTATGTCCAAAGAAATTGATTAGGATGGGTTTGGGTGAATTTTTGGAACGACACCTTAAAACTACTTTAATACATTTATTTACTTGTCTTGTAGCTCATCAAACTATAAAATGTCCAAATCAAAACTTGAAACTCGTTTTACAAACTCAAAAATGGTAACAGTTTATGTCTTCGGCATAAACTATAACCTTCGGCAGAAACCATAACCTTCGGCAGAAACCATCACCTTCGGCAGAAACCATCACCTTCGGCAGAAACTATAACCTTCGGCAGAAACTATAACCTTCGGCAGAAACCATAACCTTCGGCAGAAACCATCACTTTCGGCAGAAACCTATAACTAGCAGTTTTAACTATAACAATTTAAATACGATACAACAAATCATGCAAAATAATAATGGTTTGAAATTATTATTACAAGCTGTCACCAACGACCCGTATACATTTTCACAAACTCAACCCTAATCAATTACCAAAGTATTTGGTCAAAACTAGTTAAGGGAATAACTAGCATAGATGGTCCGTAGTGTCATCAAATCAATTAAACCTTGCGCGTTTGATACGCCCGGCAAGTTTTAAGAATCTAATCATTTATCAAAACCTTGCACGTCTCAGACGTCCTGCAGGTTCAGTCGTTGTAACGACATCAAATCATTGTGAATCATCATAAATTGTTGGCTAACAATTCAATAGGCTCAGGTGAGTCTCATAGCCCCTTTTTAAATGCTTTTACCTAGGGGTGAGATACATGCTCGTTTTGTTTTACATGTGAACGCAAGTATCAAATTATCACGTATGCTGCATGAGTTGTTTTCATCTAATCAATCAAAGTCCTCTGAAGCATAGTTCTGTTAATATGATTTAGCGTGAATGTTAGTGTTTGGTACCATATGGGATTGACAATCCCCGTCCGAGTTAGCAAGCACTAACCTGTCAAACGGACGCATTATCATTTGTTCCAACGTATGTTGATTAGGCATACGCATAGAGGCACCCTCGATCAGGCACTTGATAGTGATCCTGACCCCTCAGTTAAGCTCAGACTATGTGCTCATGTTAGTTGTATCAATCTTTACTTATTTGTTTAATTACAAATATTCATGTGATACCCATCAATCAATTATTTACATGCTTTGTAAATCAAATCATCAAATCTTGCGGTTCACACATCATATATTGTTATATCAAACCTGTGAGCTCACCAGCTTTATAGCTGACCTTTTAGCATGTTATCTCAGGTACTCAGCAGTAGGTTGGACTGCCCATCAGGATACTGTAGCTCGAGTCGCATGCAATTATATAATATCAAGAGATTTCCCTGCATTTCTATATTTTGATTAAATTAGATATGTACTAGAATCTCTCAAGTAGCTATGCGAACTCATCTTTTGTAAACCATATGTAGACTCTTACGTTAATCAATGTATTTGTAAAACGACGCATGTAGTGGTCGTTCATTATGTATCTTATGTGCTTTGTGTATTGATTAGTAGCACCCCAAGGTATGCTTCCGCGATCAGTAAATTTGGGGGTGTTACAGATTGGTATCAAAGCCTAAGGTTATAGTGAACTAGGTTGCATTAGTGGGCCTAGACTATGACCGTTAGGCAGTATTTTCTGTTAAGTGTGATTGGTTCAAGAGTTACGTCATACAAGTTTAATTTAACATAGCTTGATCAACTATGTACAATTAAATAAAGATGATGTAAGGCTTGAAATGGTTATGCTGGAATAGGAATACATTAGTTGACTCTGACCTCGAGAGAAACCGGGACTCAAAATTGTTTGTGCTAGACACTCATAAGACTATTATGTGATATAAGTATATATACATAGTTAGTCATCGATCAAGCACAGTACGCTAGTCTATTATATATTATATATATAGACACTCACATATTCAAACACTTTGTCATAGCGATGGCAACACACACCCACCGAAACATCTTCTATTTCATCCCGCTCTCGACAACATCTCTTGTAATCACGAAACTCATAGGTAGCTAGGAGGACCACCGAGTCACTTCAAGCGAGACCTTATCCAACTCAACAATTCAAATAACCAGGCTAGTTAGCACGTAGTTGCTAGTCAGTAGAGATGGTTATTCAATTCCTCTTGATTGTTCTATAATGTTGATTGTCATATTGTGATGTTGTATATTACCGCATTTGTATATGTACATCTATGATAATCATCATTTATGGACAATCTCTCACGAACTTTATCCTTCTAATCTCAGGAAAACCATGCCGCCAAAGTCAAGGACTTACACTGATGCCCAGATGGCATCTATCATCTCTCAGGCTGTGACTGAAGCCTTGGCGCGACATTCGTCATCGACCCCCGAAAGGCATAGTGATACTGCCAATACCCCTCCCACTGCCAAGCCTTGTTCCTACAAGGATTTTCAAAACTGCAAACCCCTAAGCTTTAAAGGAACTGAAGGAGCCATCGGCCTAATCAGATGGGTTGAGAAGATGGAATCCGTCTTTCGCATTAGCAAATGTGCGGAAGGGGATAGAGTTCAGTTTTCCACATGCACCCTTGCTGACGGTGCCCTCACCTGGTGGAACTCGTATACCCAGTCTGTGGGTATAGATACCGCCTATCTACTTCCCTGGGAAGATCTGAAGAAAATGCTCACAGAGGAGTATTGCCCATCTGAAGAACTCGAGAAGCTAGATGAGGAGTTCTGGCATCTCAAGGTTCAAGGAACCGACATTGTTGGTTATACCACTAGGTTCCAACAACTGGCAACTCTCCGCCCAGCCTTAGTAAGCACTGAGACCGACAAGGTCAAGAGGTACATTCGCGGTCTTCCGGAACCTGTCCGGGGGAACGTCGCTTCTTCTGGTAAGACCACCATTCAGGGAGCAATTCGTTTAGCTCATGAGCTCATGGCTATGCAAGAGAGCCAAGGAAACCCTGTCTCATCTTCTGGGAACAACAACAAGAGAAAATGGTCTGGGAATCAGAACCAACAGACCTTCAAAAAGACTGAGACTGTCAAGAATGACACATCAGGTTCTGGAGAGAGGAAAGGGTACACTGGAAATAAACCCTACTGTTCAAAGTGCAATCGTCATCATGATGGTCCTTGTAGTGCACCCTGCAACAACTGCAAGAGGTATGGACATCTTACCAAAGACTGTCGAACACCTGCAACCAACCCCACCGCCAACAACAACAACAACCAACCCCGAGCATGCTATGAGTGTGGAAACACTGGACACTTCAGGAATGCGTGTCCAAAGTTGAAGAACAAAGGGAACAACAACAACAATGCTAGGGGCAGAGCTTTTGTACTGAATGCTGGAGAGGCCCGTGAAGACCCTAATGTGGTCACGGGTATGTTTCTTCTCAACAATTTAACTGCTTCAATTTTGTTTGATACTGGTGCTGATAAGAGTTTTATATCTGAGGAATTTAGCCCACTATTAGACATTTCACCTGTTGCCTTAGAAGCTAAGTACACTGTAGAGTTAGCTAATGGCAAATTGATCGAGGCCGATAGTGTAATACCAAATTGCACCCTAAACCTCGCAAATGAACTATTTCCCATAAACCTCATACCCATCGAGATTGGAAGTTTTGACATAGTAGTAGGCATGGATTGGCTATCCAAGCATCAAGCTGAAATTGTATGTCATGACAAGATCATTCGTATTCCTCTCGTCACTGGTAGTACTTTGATCATACAAGGGGAGACCAGTGGGACGAGATTGAATATCATATCCTGCATGAAGACTCGCAAGTACCTTAGAAAAGGGTATCAGGCAATCCTCGCTCATGTTATTGAGAAGAAGTCAGAAGAGAAGCGACTTGAGGATGTGCCCATCGTCAGAGACTTTCCAGAAGTCTTCCCTGAAGAATTACCTGGTCTTCCACCACCAAGGAAAGTTGAGTTCTCAATAGATCTTGTGCCTGGGGCAGCACCCGTGGCACGAGCACCATATCGTTTAGCCCCTTCAGAACTTCAGGAGTTGTCTGTTCAGTTACAGGAACTTCTGGATAAGGGTTTCATAAGACCGAGTTCTTCACCCTGGGGAGCTCCGGTCCTGTTTGTGAAAAAGAAGGACGGTTCATTCAGGATGTGTATCGACTACAGAGAGTTGAACAAATTAACCATCAAGAACCGTTATCCACTTCCTCGTATCGATGACCTGTTCGACCAACTCCAAGGGTCAAGTGTTTATTCAAAAATAGATCTACGATCGGGTTATCATCAGTTACGAGTTCGCGATGAAGATATTCCGAAAACCGCTTTCCGAACTCGCTATGGTCATTACGAGTTTCAGGTTATGGCCTTTGGTTTGTCTAACGCACCGGCAGTATTCATGGATCTAATGAACCGAGTGTGCAAACCATATCTTGACAAGTTTGTCATTGTCTTCATAGACGACATTCTTATCTACTCACGTAACGAGCAAGAGCACGCACAGCATCTCAAGACCATTCTAGAACTTCTCAGGCGCGAAGAATTATATGCTAAGTTCTCCAAGTGTGAATTCTGGATTCAGACAGTTCAATTCCTTGGTCATGTGATTGACAGTCAGGGAATTCATGTTGATCCCTCAAAGATCGAGGCTATCAAGTGCTGGCAAGCACCGTCAACACCGACCGAGGTACGCCAATTCTTAGGACTGGCTGGTTATTATCGGCGCTTCATTGAGAATTTCTCCAAGATAGCTCAACCACTCACAACACTGACTCAGAAAGAGAAGAAGTTCAATTGGACTGATAAGCAGGAGTCAGCGTTCCAGTTATTAAAGCAAAAGCTTTGCAGTGCGCCCATCCTATCACTACCCGAAGGTAACGAGGACTTCGTAGTATACTGCGATGCTTCGCATCAGGGACTTGGTTGCGTGTTGATGCAACGAGAGAAAGTCATAGCTTACGCCTCCCGACAACTCAAAGTTCACGAGAAGAACTACACAACCCATGATCTCGAATTAGGAGCCGTAGTGTTCGCTCTCAAAATCTGGAGACATTATCTGTATGGCACGAAATGTACCATCTTCACTGATCATAAGAGCCTCCAGCATATATTCGATCAGAAGGATCTCAATATGAGGCAACGTCGTTGGGTCGAGTTACTCACCGACTATGACTGCGAAATCAAGTATCATCCGGGCAAGGCAAATGTAGTTGCCGACGCCTTAAGTCGAAAAGAGCGCACCAAACCTCTTCGAGTCCGAGCCCTCAGTATTATCATTCATAATGATCTAATCATTCAAATCCTCACTGCTCAACTCGAAGCATTGAAACCTGAAAACATCAAGGAAGAGGCCTTGCGAAATATGGAGAATCAATTTGAAACCAAACCCAATGGGGTCAAGTACTTCGCAAACCGAATCTGGTTACCCAAGTTTGGGAATCTTCGAGACTTTGTGATGGATGAAGTTCACAAGTCCAAATACTCTATACATCCTGGATCGGACAAGATGTATCATGGCATCAAGGGACTGTACTGGTGGCCGAGCATGAAAGCAGAGATTGCCACGTACGTCAGCAAATGCCTCACATGTTCAAAGGTTAAAGCCGAATATCAGAAACCCTCCGGCTTGCTTCAGCAACCGGAAATCCCTCAATGGAAATGGGAGCAAATCTCCATGGATTTCATCACTAAACTCCCGAAAACATCAAGTGGTTGCGATACTATATGGGTAATAGTTGATCGTCTAACCAAATCTGCTCACTTCATTGCTATGAAGGAAACCGACAAAATGGAACGTCTCACGCGAATCTATATGAAGGAGATCGTAACAAGGCACGGCGTTCCAATCTCAATTATCTCTGATAGAGACAGCCGATTCACATCTAACTTTTGGAAATCATTACAAAAGTCATTGGGCACTCGTTTAGATATGAGTACAGCCTATCATCCACAAACCGATGGTCAAAGTGAACGAACCATCCAAACACTGGAAGATATGTTACGCGCCTGCGTCATTGATTTCGGTGCAAATTGGGAACAACATTTGCCATTGTGCGAATTCTCATACAACAACAGCTACCACACCAGTATTGGAGCTGCACCTTTTGAGGCACTGTACGGTCGTAAGTGCCGATCGCCTATCTGTTGGACCGAAGTTGGAGATAGTCAACTCACTGGTCCTGAAATCATTCATGAAACCACCGAGAAGATCGTTGGTATCCAGCAACGGCTAAAGGCCGCACGTGATCGTCAGAAGAGTTATGCTGACGTGAGACGAAAGCATCTCGAGTTCCAGGTTGGGGATCGAGTATTGCTCAAGGTATCACCTTGGAAAGGTGTCATCCGTTTCGGTAAACGTGGGAAGTTAAACCCTAGATACATCGGACCTTTTGAGATCCTTGAAAGGATTGGTCCAGTCGCATATCGATTGCAGCTACCTCCAGAGCTCAGTAGCGTGCATCCCACATTTCACATTTCTAACCTTAAGAAATGCCTGTCCGACAAGACACTCATCATTCCGCTTGAGGAAATTCAAATAGACGACAAACTTCATTTCGTCGAAACACCAGTGGAGGTCATGGACCGTGAGGTCAAACAGCTCAAGCAAAGTCGTATCCCTATTGTCAAGGTTCGGTGGGATTCGCGGCGTGGTCCGGAATTCACCTGGGAACGGGAAGACCAGATGCGACTCAAATATCCACATCTATTCTCAGACTCCACTCGCACGCCAACTCAGAGTTAAATTTCGGGACGAAATTCTCTTAACAAGGGGAGAATGTGACACCCGTCAAATTAGGACTAGATTTTTAGTTCCTAATCACTTTGTAATACATGTAGTTAGTGCTATGTATTAGGCTAATTGTGTGTATCAAATTATATATTGGCAAATATATATCAATATGCGATTAAGTTTAATCGTTCATTTTAAATCGGCCGAATTCCGATTCAATTATACGGCGTTGGTGAAAAACAATATTAACCATCTTTATACAAAGCATAAAATGAAATTATGTTTCTAGTCATTTCTGACGAATAATAGCAATTATTTAAATATATCCTAACTCCAGAATTCAGCATGAGCTCAAATCTTCCAATCTTTGTCACAGGTACAATTCCCTTGTTTCCCATAACTAAGTTGAGCTCTCCATGCTTCACACTTCTACTTTCCTTTAGCCCCTGCAATACAGTGCAAATGTGATTACCACACCCTGTATCCAGAACCCATGAATTAGAAGTTGTATTATTATGGAGTTCGATCATGAATATACCTGAGTGAATACTCTTCTCGACCTTTCCATCTTCAAGTTCCTTCAGGTATTTTGGGCAGTTACGCTTCCAATGCCCCTTTGTGTTGCAGTAGAAGCACACTGCTTCCTTTGGGTCACTAACAGGTGCAATTTCAGAATCGGTCCCTTTCTTAGACCTGCGAACTGACTTTCCATTAGTAGTCTTCCTTTTCCAGTTTGAATTTGACTTTTTCCTTTTCTTTGCACTTTGACCAACAGTCAACACAGGAGCTGCTGAGCCAGAGGACACATCATCTTTCTTGATTCCTTGCTCAGCAGTTTGCAGTAAATTGTGGAGTTCCATTATTGAGCCTTCTCTCTCATTCATATTCATCTGATATGACATTACAAATTGTGACACCCGTCAAATTAGGACTAGATTTTTAGTTCCTAATCACTTTGTAATACATGTAGTTAGTGCTATGTATTAGGCTAATTGTGTGTATCAAATTATATATTGGCAAATATATATCAATATGCGATTAAGTTTAATCGTTCATTTTAAATCGGCCGAATTCCGATTCAATTATACGGCGTTGGTGAAAAACAATATTAAGTAATATAGGAAATATTATTTAATACAACTCGTTATTTCTTATATATTATTTTGTTAATATATTCGTATCGTACAAATCAACCGTACGCGACAAAATTTATAAATAATGTATTATTATGGAAGATAATAATTATTATTTACATTCAGTTAAAATAAAACATATTTCGTTTTATAACATTTTACCCAAACGCGACGAAACCAATTAAATCGTGTCCGTCTCAGAAAGATAAAACAAAGATATATTTTTATATCTCATTAAAAGTATTTTTATTAGAATACTTCGATTAAAATACGTACGATGTCAATTATAGAAATTTATCGAATTAAAATATTATACTACTTTTCGATCGGGTACAAAAACACGGGCGTTTTGTACTGCAAATATTAACCAACCAACTCCAATAATTGGAGTTGGCCAGTTAGATCAAACGCACCCTTTGTTTTCATTTTCATTCTCCATTTCATTCTCAATCTCTCTCGGCTCTCTCTCAGTTCCAAATCAAACAACAACAACAAATAACAAAAACGAGATCAAGCATCATCATCATCATCGTGATCATCTTCATCATTCATCATCATCATCACCAAGCTCCATCTCCATTTTAGCTCCATTTTAAATTGTAAGGAAATCAACAACTTTTGTTTAAATTATATGTTTATATGTATTTATAACATCATATATTAACATCTAGCAACTGATTATGTCCAAAGAAATTGATTAGGATGGGTTTGGGTGAATTTTTGGAACGACACCTTAAAACTACTTTAATACATTTATTTACTTGTCTTGTAGCTCATCAAACTATAAAATGTCCAAATCAAAACTTGAAACTCGTTTTACAAACTCAAAAATGGTAACAGTTTATGTCTTCGGCATAAACTATAACCTTCGGCAGAAACCATAACCTTCGGCAGAAACCATCACCTTCGGCAGAAACCATCACCTTCGGCAGAAACTATAACCTTCGGCAGAAACTATAACCTTCGGCAGAAACCATAACCTTCGGCAGAAACCATCACTTTCGGCAGAAACCTATAACTAGCAGTTTTAACTATAACAATTTAAATACGATACAACAAATCATGCAAAATAATAATGGTTTGAAATTATTATTACAAGCTGTCACCAACGACCCGTATACATTTTCACAAACTCAACCCTAATCAATTACCAAAGTATTTGGTCAAAACTAGTTAAGGGAATAACTAGCATAGATGGTCCGTAGTGTCATCAAATCAATTAAACCTTGCGCGTTTGATACGCCCGGCAAGTTTTAAGAATCTAATCATTTATCAAAACCTTGCACGTCTCAGACGTCCTGCAGGTTCAGTCGTTGTAACGACATCAAATCATTGTGAATCATCATAAATTGTTGGCTAACAATTCAATAGGCTCAGGTGAGTCTCATAGCCCCTTTTTAAATGCTTTTACCTAGGGGTGAGATACATGCTCGTTTTGTTTTACATGTGAACGCAAGTATCAAATTATCACGTATGCTGCATGAGTTGTTTTCATCTAATCAATCAAAGTCCTCTGAAGCATAGTTCTGTTAATATGATTTAGCGTGAATGTTAGTGTATGGTACCATATGGGATTGACAATCCCCGTCCGAGTTAGCAAGCACTAACCTGTCAAACGGACGCATTATCATTTGTTCCAACGTATGTTGATTAGGCATACGCATAGAGGCACCCTCGATCAGGCACTTGATAGTGATCCTGACCCCTCAGTTAAGCTCAGACTATGTGCTCATGTTAGTTGTATCAATCTTTACTTATTTGTTTAATTACAAATATTCATGTGATACCCATCAATCAATTATTTACATGCTTTGTAAATCAAATCATCAAATCTTGCGGTTCACACATCATATATTGTTATATCAAACATGTGAGCTCACCAGCTTTATAGCTGACCTTTTAGCATGTTATCTCAGGTACTCAGCAGTAGGTTGGACTGCCCATCAGGATACTGTAGCTCGAGTCGCATGCAATTATATAATATCAAGAGATTTCCCTGCATTTCTATATTTTGATTAAATTAGATATGTACTAGAATCTCTCAAGTAGCTATGCGAACTCATCTTTTGTAAACCATATGTAGACTCTTACGTTAATCAATGTATTTGTAAAACGACGCATGTAGTGGTCGTTCATTATGTATCTTATGTGCTTTGTGTATTGATTAGTAGCACCCCAAGGTATGCTTCCGCGATCAGTAAATTTGGGGGTGTTACACAAATTGATTGTAGACAGCTGGCAAACTGGATAGAATTATGGCGATGGAAAACTCTGTGTCAAATACCATGTTCAATGACTCCAACCTATCAAAGTACCCTTTCATCTCTAAGACGAAAGCACAGATAGAAACTCCAGGTTTGGGCTTGCAAGCCATGAGGGATTTCACCACATCAAGGCATTCTTTGCTTTCCTTAGCCTGAAACATTTCTTTCAGTTGTTGGTTCATTTCATAAGCCCAAGTGTTTTCAAAAGTCTTTTGCAGTTCAGGGCTCATGGAAGATGCCATGATACAAGACACTTTATTCACATCATCATAATGTTTCCGGTGTGCCTCAATCTCCTCTTGGGTTGATTCTTCATCAATTATGGGAATCTGCTCATCGAGAACATACTCCTTGTTATCGTACCTCAAGGTAAACCTTAGGTTTCGCATCCAGTCCATATAGTTTGGACCGGTTAGTCTTTCCCTCCCAAGAACTGAGAGTAGTGAGAAGTTCGAGTTATGTGCGGGATTGGGGACGGGAGGATTTGCTCCATTTAAATTAGCCATCTATGAGATAAAACAGTTTTAGTTAGTTTCAATATTCCTTAATTATTTACTCAATTTTCTAAATTAAGGCTAGGATCCATATTTTCAGTTTAATGAAAAGGGTCGCCGTAATCATATAACTAAAATACCATTATCTATTTCATTTCTAAGAAACTCCTAGATCTTTGAGATTCATTGATTTCTATCAATGGCATGTTAATCTCGGTTATGCACATCTACTATTCATGACTGGTATGCCGAGGATTATGAACAAGATGGTGAATTAACCATGCAAACCCCACGTGATCCCGGCTCGAGTACGCTCGAGAATCGCGAGTCTCAATCACCTCTCATTACGTCCTCATATTAATGTGCCGGTAAACCACACACGCTCCATTAACAGTTCATACTAGAGATGTGCGGATTTCATGGGTTAGCATACTATTCATCATTTCCTATAGCTAAAACGAGATTTTGTTTTATTATATTAAGTCTAGTTTTAATCTTGACATCATCCTATCAAAGGTCTTCGGTAGCTCCATCGAACGCACAAATAAGCGGAGAAGTAGGTCAGCGCGAAGCTTATTAAAAACCTGACTTCTTTAGGGAAGCAGAGCGACCCGCCTTATACCTCTCTTATAGTTTGTTCCTTATGGGTGAGCCGATTTATCAATTGACTGACGATGTATTTAGACTTTAATTATACATATATATAAATCATATTATACATATAATCTCTCTTGAAGTTTAGGGTTCTATTTTAAACCTATTAAAATTAGTGGTCTATTTAACACAATTTAAAATTATCAATATCTAAACTGTAAATATATATTACCTATTTAGATAATTCTCTTCCCAATTTATCTTTTCCTATATACTGTTGCAGATAATTTCATGCTACTATTTGTTAAGCTATGGCTCTGATACCACTGTTGGGTTTTCTATTCCCTAACTAGATTATTATACACGCAGCGGAATAACAAAACTTTAAATAATCTAAGGCAATTAGGAAACTAAAACCCTAAGGGATCTTTAACTTTAACAACATAGTACAATAAACAAATTGGATAAAGAAAATAAGGAAAACACTAACCTTAGAGAAAACCTATTTCTCTCGCACAGACTAACGAGCAGAGCTTCGTTACATGGAGGCAAGTACCCAAAGTAGAATACCTCTAATGCTTCACACCCAAAAACCCAAGATAAAGTCGAATTTTCGAAAACCCTTGAAAATTCGTATCTAATTCGTATGTTATCAAGGTATAGGATGCCCCTATTTATAGTTGTGGAAGAAACCCTTCGGTTTGCTGAATTCGACTCCCAACCGGCTGTTGGACCTTCCAACTGGCGGTTGGAGCTGTCAGTCTTGTACTCCAAGTCTACGACTTGCACCGCCTTTGAAACCCTAATCCCAACCGGCGGTTGGACCTTCCAACCGGCGGTTGGACCTTCCAACCGGCGGTTGGATCCAGTTTCTGGAATCTTCCGCCAAACTTAATTTATTTTTGATTTTCTAATTAATAAACTATTTATTAATTAACCAAACAATTATAATATTAATACTATCCTTCATCTTTCTCTTGACCGTTTATTGAGGGCAACCTAAAAAGGACTTTACCATTAATGATAGTCTTACCAATTAGTTATGATATTGGACACTATTCCAACATATATGATTAACCGTTTCCGGTAAGCAACCACATAAGGGACAAATAGTAGAAGATACGATTATGTTTTTTTCGAACAAGAGCACACATAACAGGTAGGCGATTTAAAGCAGCACGCCAAGAGAGAAAAGTGACCTTTTTTGGAAGCCAATTGTTCCATGAAAAAGTAAAGTTTGGATTGATCATTCTATTAGAAATCAGCATACCTTTAATATCCCGAACAGAGAAAGAATTTGAATTCGGTACTCCCCACTCCCATGAGTCACCATTTTCCGAAAAATCAATCACAGGAATAATATTCATGAGTGTGTGGAGTTGCGCAAGATAAGCACCATGTATGACACTTTTCCAATTCCAGCACCAAATCAAACCACTTGTAGTGGGTTTTATGCGGTTTGCCAATACACAAGATTTATTTCTTTCAAGTTTGAATAAATCTGGAAATTTTGTAGCCAAAGGCTCGTTGCAGGCCCAAATATCCAGCCATAAAAGAATCGACGAACCATTACCCACGTGAGGCTTTATTAACTGCTTTAAATCAATTCCACACTCCATAAGTCTTGAAGCATTTATGGAAATCTGTTTCCAAATCTCAGAAATGCTAAGCCTTAATGGGATGAAATTCCAATTTCTTGAACTACCATGTAAAGACCATATTACATGTTTCCATGCACTCGAACTTTCCGATTTGAAACGCCACCACCACTTTGCAATTAGTGCGGAGTTCACATCCTTTAACGATCCAAGACCCAAACCTCCATAGTCCACAGGTGCAGTAATTTTCTCCCATGATATCCAATTCATTTTAGCTTTCTCATCCGATCCACCCCATAGAAATTGTCTCCTTAAGTGCTCCAGATCCTTCAAAACAGTTTCAGGAGCACGATACAAAGAAAAGTAATAAACCGGGAGTGCATTTAGAACAGATTTAAGAAGTGTAATTCTCCCACCAAAAGATAACTGCTTAGCCTTCCAAATTGAGAGTCTTTTTTTGAAAATCTCAATAATTGGCTTCCAATTCTTTTGTAAGTTCATATTTGCACCTACTTGTAACCCGAGGAATTTAAAAGGGAACTTGCCCACATTGCAACGTAGGAAGTCAGCCATGTTACCTACTTCCTCCCCATCAATACCAATACCTAATATGCTACATTTCCCCATGTTTACCTTAAGAGCTGAAATGAGATAAAAACATTTCAGAATTCTCCTCAAATTCCAGATATTCAACCGAGACCATTCTCCCATAAAAAACCACATCATCCGTATATATTAAATGTGAAAAAGATGGACCCGATAAAGAACAAGAGAGACCCTTAAAAAGACCCACGGTGCTAGCTGTTTTCATTAATCCCGATAGCACTTCCATTGCAAGAACAAAGAGAAGTGGGGACAGAGGGCCACCCTGCCTCAGGCCACGTGAGAATGAAAATCCAATAGACGGAGATCCATTTATCAGTACAGATGATCGTGCGGAAGAAACTAATGCCATAACCCAACAGCGCCATTTATACGGGAAGTTCATCTGTGTCATCGTAGATTCAATAAACGACCAGCTAATGGAATCAAAAGCTTTTTCCAAGTTCGTTTTGAAAAACATACCCGAGAGTTTTCTAGATTTCAGCCAACTATAAAATTCGTTTGAGATTAATAGTCCATCCATAATACTTCGCCCCGCTTGAAAAGCTGTTTGTTCAACCGAAACAAGCTTGCAAATCAAATTCTTCAACCGATGAGGCTAATCGGCCTATATTCCCCAAAAATGAAGGATCATTCACTTTTGGGATAAGCGCAATGAAAGAGGTGGAAATACCCTGATTTATCCTAGCATTCAGAAAAAAATAATCAAAAAGTGCCATAAAGTCATCCTTCAAACAAGACCAGAAAGTTTTAAGAAACCGAAAGTTAAAATCGTCTGGTCCAGGAGCTCGATCATTTCCAGAATCCCAAACAGCAGCCTTTATTTCATCAATCGAGAAAGGCAACACCAAATAGTTAACATCCTCTTCTGTAAGCTTCGTCAAGTTCGGGCATGAAAAATTAGGCCGATTAGGCATAGGTTCAACAAACCTATTAGCAAAAAAACTCACAGCCTCATCCTTGATAGCATTTGGATTTGTAATCCAATCATCCCCAATCAAAATGCTATTAATTCTGCAATTAGTTATGTTCGAGTTAATGATTTTATGAAAAATACTCGAATTTTCATCACCATACATAGCCCATTTTATTCTTGATTTCTGATGAGCATCACAGGCTTTCATACGTTCAAACTCATGAATAATGTTTTTACAAAACATTCTTCTTTCTAACTCTACACTCGATAAAGTACGAGACTCAGCCAGGGTTTCCAGGTTTTCTACTTCTTTAACAGACTTCGAAACTTCATTCTCCCTTTTCTGTTTTTCCTCATGTACAAAACCTATAATTCGGGTTTTAAGAAACTTCAACTTTGTTCTAATTGATAAAGCAGCATCACCAGAGAACCGAAAACTTTCACAAGTTTTTGTGACAAACTCAATAAAACTTGGAAATTCCAACCAAGAGTTATAGAATTTAAACGGGATATGACCAAAATCCGTGGGTGCAGTAGACAATAGAATAGGGCAGTGATCTGATAGATATCGAGGAAGAACCGAAACAGCAGCAGAGGGCCATTTATTTAAAATCCCTAAACAAATGAAAAATCTATCGAGCTTACTCAACTTACCACCCACATCAGACATATATGTAAACTTAGCACCACCCATATTGTATTCATGAAGATCTGCGGAGAAAAAAAAATTATTAAAATGGTCGGCATTCACAGGAACAAAAGTAGAGTTACCACGTTCTGATGAATTCCGCACATCGTTGAAATCACCAAGAAACAACCACAGACCCGTAAACGATGAGGATGACTTCAAGCTTTTTAATTCATCCCAAAGAGCTCTTCTAGCAATTGGATCATTTGGAGCATGAACATTCACAACATTAAGAGTGGAACCATCCGAGGCAAGTGTACCTGATACAACGAGGTAATGTCGGGACTTTATGACACCAATCAACTTGAACATCATAGGATCCCACATACTAATAAGACCCCCAGATAGGCCAATAGAGTTTACTCTCTCAACCGCAAAACATGATCTACCCCAAAAAGAAGAAAAATCCATCCACACATTATTTTCGATTCTAGACTCTTGAATTGCCAAAAAATGAACATTATAATAATTTTTGATACTCCTAATCCAACCATCCTTACCGGCTACTCGAGCCCCTCTTATATTTAAGGAGATGTAATTCATTGGGGAACTATGAATACACCATCACCAGAGACGAAAGATCAGATACTTGATTCCTAAAACCTTCTAAATCAATTCCCAACATATGACCCACATATATAGTTGCATCCGTTTCGATCAACATCGTTTCTAGGTTGAGATGAGGGCATCGATGTATCGGAAACTAGAAATGGGGAATTTAGATTAGGTAAAGGATGGGAATTATCACCAGAAATACAGACTTTTGTTGGTGGGCCTTGTGTGGATCCAGATGAAGGTGGGCTACGAAGGGCCCGATTTCTTTTTTTATTCGAGACACATAATGGACCGGATAAATTATGCACCAATTTAACATTATCTGCATGGTTACCAAGAGACATAAATGAATTCTCATTATTATTACTGTTTAGCCCCTCATCATTCCCATGCGGATTTTCAATATTTTCCAAGTTCCCAGGTAACATTTCATCTTCATCCTGTTGCGATTCTTGGGAATGTTCCTCTTCCATCATCTGCTGGTCATCCGCCATGGGAGGAATCTCACCATCTTCAAACTCATCCTCCATCCTACATGCCTCCTTATCTTTACTATCATTACCATCGCGTTGATTTTCCTGATCACCACCACCTATGATTGATGCCTCGTCCCCACTATTACAATCTGTTTCTTCATCAGTCACAAAATCCGGCAACCAGGTTTCCTGTAATTCCTTAATCCAGACATCATAGATCTTCCCTCTCCATCGGACCTTCTGTGACACCCGTCAAATTAGGACTATTAATTAGGGCCTAATCAAGTGTAATACATGTAATTAGTTCTGTATTAGGCTAATTAATGTATCAATATATATATTGTTGAATATATACAACTATGCGATTTGATTAAATCGTACGCAATCAAAAACGGATGTAATTCGTTTCAAGTAAATACGGACGTTGGTGAACAAATTTTATTGAATAATATAATATTATTTAATAACACTATTATATCCCAAAATATTATTTTTATAATGTTTCAATTCAAACTTGTATCATACAAATAATGATTTACACGATTGAAATGTTAAACGCGCGAACAAAACGAAACGAGTTTAAGTTATATATTATAACGCAATTATAAAGTATCTGATGAAATACTTCGACCAAAATACCGAGAAATTATGCGTATTTTAAAACGTATAATTAAATGTTTTAAATAATTATTTAACGTTTAAATAATCGGGAAAACGAACTCCGCACGGAACGCGAATACACGGAGTTAAAAGTGGAGACCCACACTCCGGTGGGCCCCCACCGAGATCAGCCAAAAATGGGGGGGAAACCCACCCCATTTCCTCATTTTCATCATCATCAATCTTTTTCTTCCCTCTCTTTTTCTCTCTAAATTAAACCACACCACAACCACACTAAATCACCAAAACGCACCACCAAACGTCATCGAATCATCTCGTTCATTTAGGGAAAAACGTTCACCTCATCACGATCTACCTTTCCACCTCTTCGGATTTCTCCGGCGTTAACTCGTAAGTTTCCGACAATTCTCGAAAACTCTCAAATCTTTGTTATTTTGCTTGTTTGCGGTTTAGATAAGCTTAAAATGTCCAAATATGGGTTGGGTAAAAGAATCGGACCCAACGGAAATCGGAAAACTCGTTTTCGACTCAAAATCCGGCCATCAGATTTAAGTGTCGCACGCGTCGCAGCATTTTTGCGACACTTCCTTAAGTGTCGCGTAAAAGCCCTAATTCTGCGTCACTTGCTTAAGTGACGCGTGAAAGCCCTCTTTTCGCGACACTTGCCTAAGTGTCGCAAACTCAATACCCGACACTTCCCCTCGACACTTCATCGAAGTGACGCCTATTTTTGTAACAATACACTAGCGACACTTGTCTAAGTGTCGCCTATAATCAATTTACAATCCATACGACACTTACCCTTAGTGACGCTAAAAATCAATCGAACATGTTATGCGACACTTACCTCCAGTGCCGCAACCAAGTGTCGCCACCATCTGCGACACTTCACTAAGTGTCGCCATTAATACATAATTCACATTTTTATGCGACACTGATTGAGTGTCGCCGAAAACTATTAAATGTCGCTTCAAGTGTCGCAGAAAACAGAATGTTTGTAACTCATTTTTATAATAAGTGTCGAACTTGTATAACCTCAAACACCTATACGATATGACTTCTAAAACACTTTGGGATACACTTTTAAGTGTAACACTTCAAAATCAAAATAATAATGTTGAAGATTATTATTACAAATAATCACCAACGGGCCGTACACGTTTTCTAAACTCAAATCAATTAACCAAGTCGTAGTAACTTGGACAAGTTAATCAACCAAATCGTAGTAATTTGGACATTCTAGTTGAACGAACAACTACAAAGGTAGTCTTTGTAACTACCTACTCATATTAATAACCATCGCGTGTCGTGGACACCCTTAGGTTACAAGTCTTCGGACAACAATACTCGGCAAATCAATCACGTTTACTAAGTTAAACACTTCAAGACTCATGTGAGTCTCATAGCCCCTATTTTACTGTTTTACTCAGGGGTGTGATATCAATGCTCGTTTTATTTACAATTGAACGCAAGTACAAATCAAATCAAATACTGCATGAGTTGTTTTCACTAATCAATTTAAAGTCCTCCAGAACATAGTTTGGTAATACGTAGTAGCGTGAATGTTAGTGTATGGTACCGTATAGGATTGACAATCCTCGTCCGGGTTAGCAAGCACTAACTGGTCAAACGGACGCATTAGCATTTGTGTAGACAAGTGTGAATTAGGCACTCGTAGGAGGCACCTCGATCGGAATTCCTTCATTGGACCCGACCCCCAAGTTAAGCTCAGACTATGTGCTCATGACTGTATAGTTACTTTTATTTTGCTTTATTGCAACTTAAATTCAATTAAATCTTGCGGTTCATTCAATATGTTTTGACATACAAACCTGTGAGCTCACCAGCGTTTCGCTGACCCATTTTAGCTTGTATCACAGGTACTCAGCAGTAGTTTGGACTGCCCAACAGGATACTTAGCTCGAGTCATCATGCAAACCATCAGAGATTTAGTTGCATTATTATATTTTGTATAAATTAATTACGTATTTAAATCTCTCAATTTCAAACCGAGCTAATGTACTTAATATTTTGATGTAAACATTTGTTTAATCAATACAAGTTTAAAATGACGCATGTAGTGGTCGTTCATTATATCTTTGTGCTGTGATTACTGTAATTAGTCGAGCCCCGACCCGATTCGCTTCCGCAACCCGAAATTGGGGGTGCGACACCTTCCGTTTTGAGTCGATGTTATTATCAACATTTACTAGGAGGCAAATTTTGTAACATGAAAGATCATTTTTAAAAGTATTGCATCTATAAGGCGTAAGAATTTTCCCCAAATTCCCGATTGTGGCATGTAGATCCGACTCCGTCCATAGATGCGGAGGAAAGCCATAAATCTTAGCCCAAATCACCTTTTTACTACAGCATGGAGCATCATGATAAGGGTGTAGCCATGAAAACCATTTTTCCCAGGAGTCTTTTTCATTAACTAAAAACTTGTTTGCAGCAACCGACCAATCAAACTCAATGTTAACGATTAGCCCTCCCATATACTGCATTGTACAATCTTTAAAACCACCCTTATTTAGAAGAGTTTTTATATTATTCAACACTTGTATGCTTATTACTTCTCCAGTGAGAATGTTATTGCATGGGTCATTATAACCTGGTGCAACATCCTTGTGTGGAATTAAAATAACATTTTCTGATTTAGCAATTACTTCAGCATAAGACCTGCGATCTCTACCAACCATATGGATAGGGGGATCAGAAAATTGGACGTTACGGGTAGTTTGGACCTTAGGTTGATAAGAAGAATTACCATCAATGAGTTTTTAACCATTCCTATCGTACCTAGCTTGATTAGCTCTGATTTGCAGGCCATTGATTACAACTCCATTTAGTTTTTTCTCCATCTCCACCATATTGTTAACTTGCAAGAACCTTACGAAACCGAATTTTGATCCATTCTTCCCTTTCTTGGCCGCAACATATGTATCCACCAATGTACCTAGACCTTTAACCGCTTCACATAGCAATCTTGCATTTGTGTTCTCCGGTAGGTTTGTAACAAAGAAGTTAGAACTGCATCCATTCTGATTTCCTCTACGTGAACTTTTCCGATTGAGAACCTGTTGCCACTCGCCATTTGACCCTTTGGGTTTGGGAAATCAACAGCCCCCATAATTAATTGGTTGTACCATATTTTAAAAATCCTAAATAAATATTAAATTGTGTTTAATTTATTCACTTTTCAAATCTTTTCCTTAAATCCGGCGCTCTATTCGAAGAGTCACCATATTATGTACACTTGATAAAAGATTTGGTTTACTTATACTCCACCTTCTTCTTTATCTCCACCTTCTTTTGTCGTTATAATTTGCTTTAGTTTTCAATGCTCCACCTTCTTCTTATGTCTAAACCCGGTCATATTGTTGGTTGTTAGAGTTTCTTATGCTATGATAACAATGAATGGTAATATAGAGAAACAACCAACAGATAATCGCAGTGGGGTTGTTCCTTCTAAGAAAACTAGCACGGGATATACAACACATGCTAATAAGGAAAACCATCCATCGCTTTATCGATCAAAAGATAATGTTATAAAAAAAATCTGTGTTTTCACGGGTCACTAAATAGAATGGGACACTAAAGTCGTTATAACAGGGATTGAGTGGGGTCCACATTAAAAAGTTGAAAACGTTGACTCAAAAATAAAAATATTTATATATCTGGTGAAATGTGAACGAGAGGAAGGAAGTAGGAATGTAGCGGAAAAGTCTCTTATTCAAAAGTGTCTGCCGAAGAGTTGACGTGGACGAGAAGATTCACTTTGTACCCTTCAACTACTTTGTATGTAACAAACTACCCCAACATTTTCATTCCCTAAACATGATGTAATAATAAATTCAACAATATGCTAAAACACCTTTAAATAATTATTTTTAGACTTATATCATGTATATATATCTATATTATTCAAAATCAAAGCTGTCTAAGAAGTCTATCAAATGATCTGTCACCAATGCAACTAGAAGTTTGTGATGTAACGCATTATGCCTTACGTGTTGTTATCAATTAATTAAGTGTGTTAATCTAATCTTGTCGCGCGATATTATAAATCGATGATTAATAGCGTGCTTACTTCGGATGTAATCAAAGGTTGATCACATTTGAGTTTCAAATGCTTCTTGAAGCTTAAAGAAACGGTAGACGTACAATGACTATTAATTGTGAAGTTCCTTAACGATGATTAAACAGCAATTGTGATATCAACTAGTATAGTAGTCAGGGGCGGAGCCGGGACATTCAAGTGGATGGGGCGAAAAAAAAAATATTTTTATTTCTTTTTATAGTTTAGTGGGGGTGAAAATTTTAAAATGTCATTAATACCTTAAAAAATCATTTTTTACGTAATTTAAAAATTCTAATGGAGGCAACTGCATACGCTGTCCCCGCCCTGTCTCCGCCCCTGATAGTAGTAATAAGTTGTTCTTTTAAAATGTGCATTATGAATTATTTTAAATCGTATAAAGTACATCTTAAATTATATTATTAAAATCATGATTTCTGCTACCCAGCTAGGTGAAAATTTCATGTAATTACCATTCATTAACATCTTTATTATTTTATATATGTAAATATTTATGGATTGAAAAATGGCTCTGTTTTAATTAAACTAACAATAGCATATTAAATTAAAATCCACTTTTCAAGTTAAATGCAGAATATGACAACTATTCAAACCACATGATTTGTTACAAATTAAATACCTAAGATTTATTCTCGTGATACAAATTTGAAAATATGTAGTAAAGATGCTAGTGAGTTGAAATCAGCCTCAAACATATAGCAATTTTTAAAGATACAATATATATACACCTAAATGATAAAAAAAAAATTATTTCAAAATGAATCATATACTTTACCCATTTTACTATATTATGAATGTACTTTAAAACTTTTACGGTATGTATTAAACTAGTCAATTCGCCAAAGGGCATTTGGTCTAGCAGTATGAGAATAACCCATCAATCAAAAAGTTGTTAGGTTCAAGCTTCACTTGAGATGGTGAGTGTATATATTCATCGATTTTGTGGTTGTACTTTATATTTGAGTTAGGTTGTAGGATTAGTTAATTCCGTGTATCGTATGTACAAAAGAAATTTACAATATGATGCGAAATAAATGAATCTGTACATACAATATACAACCGTGGTATAAATTAAGTTAATGTGAACACATGCCAAGGACACGATGATATATTGGTGACTTGACTTGTGCAAAGTTAATTAAGACACGAATGGATTTGCTTTTTTCCAAAAGTCGCCAGGATTTGGTTTCTTTCGTTTTGTGTCACTCTTCACTTTCTGACCTTTGAAACTTTCAAACCAATAGTTGTTAATTGGATGATGATGATCATGAGACAATAAATGATAATGATAATGATAATAGTAATAGTAATAATAATAATAATAATAATAATAATAATATAGTATTGTATTATAGTTTTATATATCCATTAGTAGATTAGAAACTTGATGAGGATAATAATAAGGTTATTTAAAATGAAAGGTTACTTTCGTCATTTGATATAATTCAAATTTCAATTTCAATACATTCGATAAAATTACAATTCCTTAGAATTTCATTCTTTTGACAAATTCATATTCTATTGAAAACATTTCGCAAACCAAACACATCCTACTTGTATTAACACCGTCTCTCTATCGAATTACTATCTTTCTAGTAACTTATCAATTTCGTAATAGCAGGGAGTACGTTTTATTAGCATTGTTGTTTTTCATTAACTAACATTGATTAGAACAGTTTGTACGTGTTATTTAAATGCAAGTAGTTGGTGGTTCTAGAAGACATGATAAAAATAATACGTAGTAATTTCGATGACATATACCTTAGTTTTCTACTAGTATATTCCAATGTATATATAAACGTCACACATACGTCAACAATTATGTAATTCGATGTAACGATCTCTATTTGTATATTTGAATGTGCCCCTTCACTTTGTATTCTTTCTAATTTAGCTTCTTGCTAGTAGTTTTTTATTCTATATATTTCTGCCGTTCAAAAAAATAATATTAATATTAATATTAATTAATTATAACGTAGAATTGTGTATCCGAATAGTATTTAATTCGTTGCTAAGGATTAAGACAAGGAAACGCATATATATATATATATATAGTTTTCTTACAATCGCAACAATGGTGTTGTTAGAGTGTGCTTGTTTCGATCTTTTGTAGGATTAGAAATCGATATGAAAGCAAAAGTAATGTTTGTTTTGAAAATTTGGATATAAAATTTAGAAACGATTGCTAGTCAGTAGGGCGGCTGTTCACTATTCGGATACAACCAAATTATCAAGTTGGATAACTTGTATCGAACTATGTGGTTTAGATAATCGAATTTTAAGATTGGTTCGGAGCAGAACACATCTAGTAGTTAGAGAGGTTTTCATAAACATCATATTAAGAGGTTTAGGTAGTATGAAAACATAAAATTCGACAACTGACGTTGATATTTGGTTATTACAAGAAACCCTTAACTAAAACACATACGAGAATTACAGAGATATACTAAATTTACATGCATGTAAGATATTTAATCTCAATCCACATCGAGTTTATAACCATGTTAACTTCTAAGCCACCAAAATACACCCAAAGGACGAAACTAAGCAGGATTTCAAGTGGTTTAGTAGCGGGTAAATCAGTAAATGGGTCCGGTGGTTATGGTAGGTTGGCAATGATGTATCAAATTTAGTGATATATAAAAAATTGATAATCAGTTTAAAGGTTATATAAGTTGAAGCCTTGCAAGAGACAATCTTATAAATTAATTATATATAGGAAACAACTTTATGATGTCATCATTCTAATTAAGTTTCATTTTGTCAATTAAGTCCTTTTTAATTTTAGTAAATTTTAAAATAATATCTTTAACTTATTAAAAAAGATTTTTTTTAATCAACTACTCACTTACATATAAAAAAAAATGAATCCATTAATTAAAACATTATCAAAATCGATTTGTAATGTTTTTTTTTTTAATTCACCGACTATGTATAAAAATACTTGAAAAGGTTAATATAGATTTAAAATAATAAATTTTTTTCACTAACTTGGTTTCAAATACTTTTAATTTTTAAATTATACTTATATAAATACATTTACATAAAGTAATATTATCATGAATACAACTAAATGATATATATATATATATATATATATATATATATATATATATATATATATATATATATATATATACACACTAGGTGAAGACCCGCGACAGCGCGGATGACTACATCAAAATTGTTATAAATTTGAAGTTTTATTTTTAACTTTTTAATTCATTAAATTAGTATATATGTTAGTAAACGTAAAATGTTATAACTCGTATATGTATAGCATTAAGACTTGTGACAACGCGAACGACTAAATTGAGATTGTTATAGATATTCAATTAAATATGAGTGGATTCATTGTTGTAGATTATGATTGTCATATATAAACAATATAATTAAAAAATGGATACATCATACTTTCTATTTTTTGAATTTTTGGGATATTGAACAAATGGTTGTTTTTGATCGGATGTATGTTCAACTATACTTGATTTTGGGATGCACAATTTTTTGAAGTTGTAGAGATCTTTGTGAATCCATTGATATCAATATGAGGGAAAACGTAAAAAAAGTGATGGATCATATATATATACCGGGTTAAAATAAAGAATTATAATTAAGAAAAGACTTAAATAGAATATATTTTTATTTTAAATAGTAATGATTGAAAATATGTTGTGAAAGTTATGTTCGTTTATATTTTTTGTATTATTTTATTTTATTTAATAGTATATTATAAGTTGAAGCTTTTTTTTATTAATATATATTTATATAATATTTAATATTTAAAGGTTTATTAAAAGATGGTTTCTTATTTAGTGGGGGTAAAGTGTAACATTATTATTTTTAATCTAATTTAATTATATATCGTTGGATCAAATTAAAAAACTCCATCGAAGGGTCCAGATTCCTCCATGGGATTTTGGTTTATTTATATTTAAGATATACTCCATCCGTCCCAATTTTATTATCTCCAGACAAAAAACACGCACTTTAAAAAAAGTATACTAGTTGTACTATACAACCAATAAGATTTAATCTCTCACCACATTCAAATGTTTTGATTGGTTCAAAGTACAAAGTGGACAATAAAATTGGGACATCCCAAAATGGAAAGATGGACTATAAATTCAGGACGGAAAGAGTATATAAATTAACAGCTCGTGTGTATACACGGGTTTAAAGTCTAGTATAACATATATAATACTCAAAAAACATCTCAACTCGACGATGATGTGATACCGGAAACTGAATATAAAAATTAAAAAGTATATAACAGAAAACACCTTTTTGATGGTGACAAACGAGAGAATAGTAAACAAATCAAAAAATAACAATTCAAAGGTCCTTATCCATACAAAACATAAAATATTCAGGGACCATTATTGTAATTTTCTCTTTTATAATAGTCAATTTTGCGGGAACATAGAATTCGAGTCAAATTTATATTTTGCTTCCCCATTTCTCCAACTCTTCAATTCTCAATTATCATCCTACATGCCACCAACATAATCAACCACCACCTTCCGCCGTACCCTAAAACCAAAATGACAAAACTACCATTACCCTTTCTTCTCCTCATCATCTTCCTCCTCCCCTTTGATGTAATTTCACAACCATCAAATGACCAAAACACCCTTCTCAACATCAAAAGCTTCTGGTCCAACCCATCTTCCCTCAGCCACTGGAACCAATCCTCCAACCCCTGCAGTTGGCCTGAGATCACTTGTACCACCAACACGATAACAGGAATCACCATCGTAAACACGGACATCACCGGGCCGGTCCCGCCTTTCATTTGTGAACTCAAAAACATTACTCATATCGATCTAAACAATAATTTCATCACTGGAGGCTTTCCAACTGGTCTTTACAACTGCACTAATCTTGAATACCTTGATTTATCTCAAAACTACTTTGTGGGACGAATCCCTGATGATATCTCGCGGTTATCTCCTGAGATTAAGTATCTCAGTCTCTTCGGCAATAACTTTACGGGAGATATTCCGGTCAGTATTTCAAGATTGTCGAAGCTTACTTCACTACAACTGCACCTGAATCTGTTCAATGGTAGTTTTCCCGAAGAAATTGGTAATTTGAATAATCTTGAAATGCTATACTTGTCTTTTAATAACTTCACACCATCAAGACTTCCCCCGAGTTTTACCCAATTGAAAAGGCTTCGATATTTTTACATGGCAAAAGCTAACTTGATCGGTGAAATACCCGGAAATTTTTCTGGTATGCCGGCGATGGAGCTGCTGGATTTGTCCATCAATCGCCTTGAAGGATCAATACCGAGTGATCTGCTTACGTTAAAGAATTTAACGCAAGTTTATCTTTACACGAACAATCTTACAGGGGAAATTCCAGACTCCGTTGAATCACTGAACATGGAGATCATTGATCTCTCTGCAAACAAGTTGACCGGAAAGATACCCGACGGTTTCGGGAATCTGATGAGTTTAACTAATTTGACTCTCATGTTCAATCAGTTATCTGGTGAAGTTCCTGTGGGTATTGGCCGCCTGCCTAACCTCATAGATATTCGAATTTACACGAATAACTTATCGGGTTCATTGCCACCGGACTTTGGAAGGTACTCTAACCTGAAATTATTCGAGGTATCGCAAAACAACTTCACCGGAAACTTGCCGGAGAATCTGTGTTACAGTGGGCATCTGAAAGGCTTAATTGTTTACAGTAACAGTCTTTCAGGCGACATACCAAAATCGCTCGAAACATGTAACAGCTTAATGAATTTTCAGGTTTACGAGAACCAATTTTCAGGAGCAATCCCTGATGGGTTGTGGGAGGTTTTGAAATTGGAAACTATGATTATGTGGGGTAATTCATTTTCCGGAGAGCTGCCACAGGAACTGGCACCAAAATTATCAACACTTGATATTAGTAATAACAGATTTTCCGGTGAAATTCCAACCGGAGTATCTTCTTGGACAACTCTGAGGGTTTTCAAAGCGAGTAATAATCTTCTCAATGGTGCGATTCCACAAGGTTTAACAGCACTTCCAGTTTTAGGTACTTTGTTACTGGACGGAAACCAATTCAGCGGTGAACTACCGGCAACTATAGTAAACTGGAGTTCGCTCAATACCTTAAATCTCAGTAGAAACCAGCTCACGGGTCAGATTCCTGCTGGTCTCGGATTCTTAAAAGGTCTTACAGTATTGGACTTGTCAAGAAACAAGCTTTCGGGTCAGATACCTAGTCAACTCGGCAGATGGCTGGTCGTGCTTGATCTTTCAGCCAATAGTCTCACTGGAGTCATCCCGAGTCAGCTCGAAAATGGTGCTTTCGATAGAAGTTTCCTGAACAATCCTGGTCTTTGTTCCAATAACCCTTCATTAAGCCTCAATTCCTGCAGTTCTCGATCAAAAACAGATCACTCTAGCAAGATGTCGGCTAAAAATGTAGCGATTATTGCAAGTATAGCAGCAATATTGTTGCTTTTATCAGTACTATTGACTATATATGTCGTCGTTGTTTACCAGAGAAGAAAGTATGAATTGGATTCAAAATGGAAATTCACTTCTTTTCAAAAGTTAAATTTCACAGAATCCACAATCTTGCCTCGTTTGACGGAAAACAACGTGATCGGGCACGGTGGTTCTGGGAAGGTGTACCGGGTTCCGGTAAACCGATCAGGCAATTTCGTAGCGGTAAAGAAGATTTCAACTAAAAGAGATTTAGATCAGAGACTTGAAAAGGAGTTCTTAGCAGAAATTGAGATTCTAAGCACGATTCGCCACGCAAACATAGTGAAATTGATGGGATGCATTTCATGTGACAACTCAAAACTCCTAGTTTATGAGTACTTAGAGAACCGTAGTTTAGATCGCTGGTTGCACCCAAAGCAGGCTCCAGTGAGCCGTGGACTGAACGGTTCGGTTCACCATGTGGTGCTTGATTGGCCTAAAAGGTTGCGGATAGCATTAGGTGCAGCTCAAGGTTTGTCTTATATGCACCACGATTGTACTCCAGCAGTGATCCACCGCGATGTAAAATCATGCAACGTGCTTTTAGATAGCGATTTCAATGCTAAGATAGCCGATTTTGGGTTAGCCAGGATCTTAGTCAAAGACAATGAGTTCAACACAATGTCAACTGTGGCTGGCTCATTCGGCTACATGGCTCCAGGTATAGCTTCACGGTTTCACCAAACCATAATTTACTCCGCTAAATATTTCCTGCCATTAATATACTATATAAAATTATTATTACAGAATATGCTCATACTACTAAAGTGAACGAGAAGATAGACGTTTATAGCTTTGGAGTTATCTTATTAGAATTGACAACCAGAAAAGAAGCTAGCAATGGCAGTGAGCATTCATCACTAGCCGAATGGGCTTGGCAAAAAACTCTAGGAGGGGCGGAGATAGTAGATCTATTAGACAATGAAGTTAATGAGCCCATTTACCTAAATGACATGACAAGTGTGTTCAAACTCGGGCTCTGGTGTACCAGTAACCTGCCAATTAACAGACCGTCCATGATGGAAGTATGCCAAACGCTGACACGTTGCAGCCTGGCAGCAGAGGCAGTTGCAGTCAGGGCAGAGAAGAATGGTGTTGATGTAGCTGATCATCTGCCCCTACTCAAGCTTGAAAACGTCTAAAATTGGAACTGTATATAACTAGAAGTGTGGTTCATATGTAATATACTAGATAGCAGTAAATTTACATGATCTGTTGGTATGTCCTTTCATACCCTGAAAGAAGTTTTTGTTGTTCAAAATATAGAAAATAAAATCTTAAATTATATTGTATCCCTTGAACCTTACTCGGAAAATGTTGGACCAACAACTGATACTAGAAGTGGATCTTCTTGAAATGATCGAACCAATAAAAAACATACAGTTTCCAGAGAAAACCTCTTCACGTTATACCATCTGAGTTCTAAAACATCATGTATGCTCAAATAATTAAGATGCTATTCCTAATCTACCCATTCTTCTCTGTTTAGGGTTGCATCATAAGGGTAACCGATTGAATACAAGTTCGCACAGAGTTTAAGCTAGTGAGTTTGCAAGTATAAACAAGTAAAATGCCTGACTGGTCAACCACCAAGTTCAGCACGAGTTGGAACAACGGGGACCAGAAAGTTTCCAAATGGCGAATCAAATATTCTGAAATTTGCTTTCGACCCATCTTGTTGAGCTTGTGCAATTGCGTGATTCTTCGCCTGTTGAATCCTCGGATCAATGACTACTCCACTTTGAGCCACATTAACCTATAAACACATCATGTTGATTCACAACAGCACTTGTTTGTAACATTATTATAGTAGTAGTATCAAAAGATAAAAACAGAAAAAATAAAAATGCATACCATTGGCTTAATTGTTGTAGTTGTAACTGCAAGATCTTTCTTTTCGGCTGATGAAGCAGCTACCCTGTAATCAAACAAATTGCAGACTATCTTTTAGTACATGTGTTGTTTGAATCAAGAAATATCAGACAATCGATTATATGCACTTAGTAACACTTTTGACAGTCACTTCTAAAGTTTTTTTTTTTTTTTTTTAAATTAAAATTAAAATTCTTCAAATTTATGATCAATCTCGCTAAAACAACAAATTAAAAAGTATTTCTCATAATGATTTGCTAAATTTAGTGTTATTTTGTGAAAATAGATAGATTAATACGGAGTAATAATTTAAAAGTGTTAATCAAGTAAATTTTCCTTAGCTACCAACTGTTCTTGCTTTTTTCTATTTTTTAGAATCGTCTTGCAGATTAACAAAATAATGATATGTTGATTAACGAAGAAGAAGAAGTAATTACAGATAGAGATAATCAGATAACTAACCGGCGAGGGGGTGGACGGATAAATTTCCTCTTCTTCGTCTCCGGTTCCATTTTTTTTATGTTTATTTTTTTCAATTTTTTATGTTTAAACTCGTAAACCCTCAAGAAATTAAGATTGAAATTCCAGAGTGGGCTCATTTTATTATCATTTGAATCCATACATGGTTGAATGCCCCAATCTTATGGCCCATTTGTTTACTTTAGATTTATGTAATTATGTACTCCCTCGCCCCATTTTACATAACCAAATATTACTATTTTCATATTATCTCAAATAAGTATTTACTTTCTTTGATAAAGTAAAATAAAATAAAAAAATAAGTATTTACTTTCTTTAAAAGTCTTCCGACTCTGTGTGGTCGAGCGGCGTGTCCCGAATGGTAGTTCGGCGGTATGAAGTTTGAACGAATGACATTGATGAAGGGATGAGATTTGTAAAGGATTACTGGTTTTGGGGTTTCGTTAATTTTCAAGTGGGAGATTGTTGGAAATGGTGAAGCTTAACGAAAGAAAACATATTGGATTTGCTGTTGAGATACAGACTCGATTGTACCAGATAGAGACTCTATTTGTTATGGATCGCGACTCGATCGTCTGAAGATCGCTCCTCGATTGTGGCAGGATCGCGACTCTATTTGGGTAGATCGCGACTCGATCCTGTGTCGGCAGAAAAGGCAGTTTTTCTTGTTCAGCAAGTTTGTATTCCCTATTTAAGCAAACCGTGTGTAATTGTATTCCTTGGTACGAAAAATATAAGGAAAATACTCTCGGTTTGGTCCCGTGGACTAAACCAATCTCCTAGTTGGAGATTGGACATAACACGTTACATCTTTGTGTTCTTTATTGCTTTCGTTTATCTTGTTTGCTCGTTATTTATTCGTTTATCGTTTGTGGGTGTAACCTCGATTACACGAGTGTTGGTTGGGCTTGTTTTTTGCTAACGATTGATATCAGCGTCATGAACTGATTATTGTTAGTTGGATGTTTCCGTGTGCAAATCCCTAACATAACTATCGGCTATGTCATCATTGTTGTTTTCCGGAGAAGAAAGCATAGGTTGTCGATATGGAACTATGGAAGTTAAATTCTTTTATACATTTCCAAGAATCTAGTATCCTGCCTCATTTGACTGAGAAGAACGTGGTGTACCGAATTCCAGCACCAAAAAGGGCCTGATCAAAGGCTTGAAAAAGAGTGGGTAGCTTATGCTGACATTTTAAGAATTATTTCAAGCGTAGTAAAGTTTTTGTTGGAAGCAGAGGACTTGGCTTAATTGAAACTGAACGATGGAGATCATGTTTTGATAGTCAGATCTTCGTTTTATTTTTCTGATATTACTATAATATTTCTTTGTATGAAATCGGTTTTCAACTTGCTATGGTTTGGGCATAGATCGACGCTAGTCGGATAAATATAAGGTTATGGAGGAATCGCCTATTTAATTGAAGTTGTACTTTATATTTGATTTGGTAATACAGATATAAATTAAGGAGTTTGTTATTAGACCTTGTTAACATTTCCATGTGTTCATAGCTAAAGTATAGTTATAATCCTTAGTTTGCTGTTTCTTAAGCTCGTGAGGCGTTTCTAACAAATCAGCTGGAATTATTCGGCTTTGTACTTGTCTCTTACCAAATAAGGTTTTAACATTAGAGAACCAAATATTGGTTGTTGGATGTGTAGAAAGCGTGCACCATCGAGGCATTACGCACTGGTATTTGATCAGTCTAACCAGAGCAACATGATGCTCGTTATGTTACTTACGTGCCGATTCTTACAAGTTTCTTGTTAGCTTTGAGATGTTACTTGATTTGTCATCGATCGTCACAAGTATTCGTGAGAATTCAGGAAGTGATCATCCTAGAAATGCCACATATAATAAAGCTAATAATAAGTTAGTAAAGGTCTCAACAGAAATGTAATTTCGCAATGAAAATAAATTGATACTGAGAAAGTGTAGTCTCCAATGATATATGTCAACCCAATTAACATAATAATTAATAATTCTAGATCAATTTTAAGTCGTCTTTTATTGTGTTTAGTATCATTTAGTTTGGTAATGTATTGAACTTTATACTTTTAACTATTGTATATACGAACGTTGTATTATAATTAAGTATATTATCGACATATAAAAAGGGTTACTATATGCATCAGTTTCGTTTTAAGTAAATGTTGCTGGTAATTTATACATATCACCTACTCCACGTCAGTCGTGTGGATTTCGTGGCTTGGCACATGAGTAATTTCATTAAAGGTTTACAGTTTGGTTATGTATCGAACTTTAAAGATCGTACTATTGTGGTCGCAGACTCTCAGGTTCAAACTGCACTAGCAGCATATATTGGGGTGGCGAGGGAAATGGTCATGGGATAACCAGGTTATACCGCGTACATCTGAGTAAAATACTCGTCCTTCCCGAGTACCTTAAACAGGAAAAACCTACTCCGTTTACACGTTTACACGTTTACGTTTACTACATGGAACTATTACATGCACATTCTATTGTATGCATAATGCATAGGATCAACCTGATACACGTAAGCAACAATTCGTTTTCAGGGAAATCGATACATACATCATCCCCTTTTACAGGTTCATACATAAAACGGACTAAAGTTTGTTTCATGCATACAATAGTAAAAAGTTTTGATACATGACAAAAGAGTAGGGATATTTCACCATTGTTTTTATCACACTTTCGCATAAACAACTTGTACTGTATACATAAGTGAGCATAGTTTGATGGATTTATAAAAACAATGGTGAAAATATCATGATCCATAGCAATACTATAAATGCTTTAACTATTCGATTTCGCAAGAAACCAATATAATGCACTATATAGCTGTTCTTTTTCCAAAGACATTCAAAAATATTTCTCTGTTTTGAACAAACAATATATAGTAGCTGATTGAATCACTACAAAAAATGTCATTTTAACACACTTTGTTCTTCACGCTTCTAGAAAAAGTGTAAAACATTTTGTAAAAAATAAGATTTTTCACTCCTATATATGTAAAAAAGGAAAGCACTCACTTGTAAGTGTGGAGAATTTACAGCTTGTCAACACTTAAAGTGTGGGAAAACATTTTTTGTAACACATGATTTTCCCACGCAAGAGGAAGTGCGGGTAAATTGGATGTTACAAATTAAAGATCACACCTATAAATGTGAATAAGTTTATATTCCTCTACAGCTATAAACTTTTTTTACTCACATTTATATATGTAAAGATTATGGTGACTTCCACACTTATTGATGTAACAAATTTCAGCACAGTTATAAGTGTGAATAATTTAACATAATTTTACACAGTTTTTTAAAAATTGTAGATAAATGATATCTTTGTTGTAGTGAATTAACAAGACAATTGGATTCGCTGACATCATCTAGAAAAACCAATTCTTCATATACATTGATTGAGCTCAGTCAACTGCGTATGTTAACTGGCCCATCTTCAAAGTCCCAACAAGATTGTTGACTATTAATCATATCCCTCCAAAGTCCCACGTACAGTTTTATGTAAGTTACCATAAATTCAGTTATCCTCACATAACCTCCGGTCTCCCGTCATATGCACGTGTGTCATTATTGCTTTAACATATGTAATTGCAGATTCAATGTAAATGTATGAGAACATGACTGTAAATTGCCAAAACAAGGTGCTAACAAATTCAGAATTAATTTTGTTCATTTTTTACAAGGATTACAAATTTATGTAGGAATTGGCATGTTACGTGATTTATTTATATATATGCGGATATAAGTTGATACTGTATATAATTTGGTTCAGGTAACTTATATTTCCTAAATATTTAGTTTATTTTTACCTTGTATTATATATCCAGATTCTGTTAGCGGTGAGCACTTTATTTAACTTTTACGATTTATGAGTATATTGTAGGTTTGGGTTGTTGTTTCATGATGAAACACTAATTCTTTCTAATTCAACTCATTAGTTTGGTTGTTGTTACTAATACCTACTGTTGTTCAACTCTTCACTTCATTCCATTGTTTCATGATGATTGTTGGTTGTTAAATTATGAAAGATCAATAAAATATGCAGGTTTTTTTCATCATCATGTTCATTAGTTTATTTGTTTATTGTCAAATGTTTTCTTGCACACCAACAGGGGCGGATCCAGTTCAGATTTAGGGGGGTCCTGGGCCCCCACTCATCTGGGCCCAATAAGTGTTATATTATTAAGTTTGAATGTCAAAGCCCAATATAAAAACTAATTGGCCCCAGCCTCTTTCGGAGAACTTTTAAATTTTGTTTTTGATCCCGGAAAACTTCAAATTCTATATGCCTTTTTGCATTGTATTTGGCCATCTAATAATGTCCTCTAAGTATTTCTCTTTTGTATTTTGATTTTAATATGGTAGCTAGCAGGTATATAAGTGAATAATGATATAATATCTCAATAATAGTGTATCTATATATGCGATTATAGTATATGAACTAGGTTTTAATTTATCTATACACTTTTTGTAGGAATTATATTAAATAATCAAATTATTTAATGATAGAAACTTTACTTATTTTTTTTTTAAGTTTTAGTGATCGATAAAGTATACTGTCATAAATAACTAAATGTGTCTATTTTTAAATAATTGTATATTCATTTTATTTTATATTCAACGTAATGTTACGTACTTATGTGTGCATCCACCATCTATTTGAATGAAATCCATAAATTTGAAAAAACTTCATACAGTGTATTCTTTTTTACTCTAACTTGATGTTTTGTTGGTATTTTTTATGTTTGTTCTTTAAAAGTGACAATTGATATTTATATATGCATTTTGTACCTAAGTGGTCTTTGACCCGACCCGTTTTGACTATTTATTCGACCTTTTAGTCACTACTTCAGTGCTAGAGGCCCCCCGTAAACAAAATTTCTGGATCCGCCACTGCACACCAACTGTTTGTGCAAATGCCAATTTGAAAAAGAGATGGGTTGTGCTTTTGATTATCAGTCAACTTTCCTTTTTGTTAATTTTCGTATATTTGTTTTCAGGCTTTAGAGTTTTTAAGGAGTAAGCATGGGTGAAATTAGATAAATAATTTAATTATTTTCATATATGCCTTCTATGTATCAAGAAAATCGTTTTAATTAATGGAAGATCTTGATGAATTCGAATTTGAAATCCTAATTTCTATTTATAGGTTTTTGATATCGATGGTACGAAACTTTACTTTCCCTCCGTCAAGCTACTGCATGGTTTTTCTGTGTTTTTTTTTGCTCTTTGTTCTAGACATCTAGCCTTGCACTTCTGTACATAAAGTTATACGTAGTTCATTACTTGGTTTGACATCACGGATGATACTTAATTAGTTGATTTTGTTATAAGTCACTGAATAGTTTATCTAATTTTGTAGTTACACGTGCCACATCCCAATGATCCCATGATGGTTTCCTCATCCGCAGTCAGGGTTTACATTGAACTTCATTAGCATACGTAACATTATTGAAGGAGGATATGTCATTAACGATCGGGCAGTAGAATTCACCAAATGGTTTGAATTGAGTTTCTGTACATGTGTACATAATAACAGAGTAGCATAGCATCTTATTATCAACGTGTATATGTGTGTAAGCTTGCTAATGTGGGTCGGTTAGGCAATGGGTCAAAAGCTGTCATTTATGGTATGGGTTGAAACGACCTGGGTAATCCTTTATTATTTTCTCAGGTTTATTGAGTGCGTCTTTAGTGTGTAGTTGTAGGAAATAGTGCTACTAGCCTAATACCAACTTGCGTATCTTATTTCCGTAGTTGCATGAACTTGCAACAGAAAGAAATCAGTCACTCGGTGTTCAAAAAATATTGATTCACAACGCCTAAGTTATCCTCCAGGGCTGCAGTTACGTTTGGAGTAAAGCTTCTAAAGGCTGTTCATGTGGGAGATGATTCCTGGTTCTTAGATCCAGTAATTTGTAAGCAGAAAAAAGGTTTAGATATGTAAGTCTCATTTATTCGTTTGTATAAATTTAGTATGGTCGGTGAAGATGTAGTTATCATCAATCGGCTACAAATATTGATCAAGAATTTGTATTTTTCAGTTATGGTATAACCTTTTCAAGACTCTTGGTAGGATGATGTGAACTTCTCAAAAGAAGATGGTTTGGATTTGGTGGCTATAAGTTCTGGCTATGTGATGACCTGTCCACTCTTACACCAACTGTCAACCTCACTTCTGAGCATCATGGGCTTGATAAAAATTGGTATTAACATCTTTAAGGATACATATATAATGAATTTTTCAATGCACACTGCATTTACCCATTTGCTGGTCTACTAACGTGCTAACAAGTGCAAACAAAAATAACTTGGAAAGGAAAGTAGGCAAATAGTGAACAGGTTCCTTTTCCATAGCCTAACCAGCTAACCATTCATAGATAATGCATTGAACACTTTGAACATAATGAGGCTATATCTATATCTACAACTACAAATCAACTATTCTATACTGCTATTAATCACGTGCTTACGTTTAAAATATAAAAATGGACATAAAAGGGTTCACAAGCTAACTCAATTCATTTGATCCATTACCCAATCCGCCCAATTTGCCACGTAAAACTTTCCAAATGTTGGGAGTTGGGACCAACCATGGCAAGGATATTTATATGCATCTAAGTTACTGTGTCTTTATTTTGGTTCCATGCATTTCCTTATATATCTAAACATTTATAGATATTTGTTATAAATCTTAGTTTATAATTGACCCACTTCATGTCACAGGTTGTCTAGCACCGGAAATTGTAGACCGAGTTTAAGGAAGATGTGTAACCATTATGTCCTTAGTTTATTTTCAAAATTGTAGTATGTTGCGTGTTAGTCTATGGACCAGCAGTGGCAAATAAGCCACTTTTTATCTAACTTGAAAACCACTTGCATTTGCATTATACGTATATAAAGTTCAAATCTGGATCCATAATTCGCAATGCCAAATGTAAAACTATCTGTTAAATCATAATCGCAAAGTTATTAAATAATGTTGGTAAAAAAAAGAAGAGAAAGCCATATATGTGTAGAGCTGGTAGAGAGCCGGATCAAATTTTAATTTTAAATTTAGCTTTTCTAATTGAGTTTTTAGTTTAAGCAAACACAGAGGTAGTAAAATAGGATTAGATTGTGGTAAAGCATGACTCCATTATTTTATTGCTTTTATAAGAAAAATAAACTGTAACATGTAAAAAGTGTCCATTGAGAGTGTAGATTGGGATCGAATTAATGAGTACGTGTCTCGAAACGCTATCAAATATTCCGTAACCTTTTTTCATCATGCTAGAGTGCTACACCACATACAAGCTATCGACTATCGGTTCAGATGTTAAAAGACAAAGAACAATATCGGTCATAAGTCAGTTCGAGAAATGGACACTGAACATCATTAAGAAAACGGTTTTCCCGGGGCACCGCCCGGGTATTACACTAGTTAGATTATAGTCAAAATCTTTTATATATAATTAAAAGAGGATACCATCAAGGAATTTTGACCCTTGATTAGCCTCCCCAATTAGTGATCAATGGCTTAAATTAGTTTAAAATATGTACACTTAACACCCCTAATAATAATTGAAAATTTATTTAATTTTCATAATTACACTTACCTCCCCCATCAATATTATATAAATTTAATAATTAATAAAAATCCAAAATAATTAATAACGAAAAAATCTAAAGAATAATACGGGATATATCGGATTAAAAATAATGCCCCACAACAATAATTATTATTATTTTATTATTTCAATCTCTCCCATGTATAGTATGCAAAACCCTATAATGCATCCGAAGATGTAAAATAAAATAAAAAAAGTACGGATAGAGAAGAAGCTACTCGTTGGAAGACAATCCTCAAGCCTACCTTTGTTTTACAACAACTCCGGCCACATTCATCAATCGACCTCTACCTTCCATAAGGTCGCAATTCAATCACTTTTTTCATCAGTTCATTCGGGTAAGGTTTCCGTTTCTTTAAAATTGATTAGATTGATTACTTCTTTTGATGTCGATTATTTTGTCATATTATTTCGTTATTTTTGTTTTTAGGTTTTTTTTTGTTTGGTGATTGATTTATTAGGTTTTGATTGATGTACTAATCTTCCAATTATGTGTATGTGCTGTAAAAGTCGATGTTCTTATGTTGGATTGCTGCATACTTGAAGACGCCTTCCACCTGTTCGATATAATGTTTGCATTCTTGAGATACGATTTCTATAATTCTTCATGCCTTTTCTATTTCTCTGTTTCATTACATAATTTTTCCTACCTATTATAAATGATTATATCTTCTTTCCAAGAATGCTAGAGCATATCGAACAGGGGTTATTGTCATGTAGTCATCATAGGAATAAAAATAGTAATCAACAGTTTTTTTACTTTTTGTGGTTGACGTATAAAATATACGGAGTACATTGAAAAGTACAACCTCTAATGCATTAAGTACATTACAGGTTAATTCCATCTATTCTTTTATCTCATGATGACTTGCAAGGATGAAGTGATTCAATATATGCAGGTCATCGGTTGGTCAATGTGGTTTTCTGAGTATCCTTTTCTCGAGAGAAACTCGGCCAATCTGTTTTAACATTCACTATTAATAATGTAGCCTATAGGTGGTGTATATATAGACAAAGCCTATTATATATACACCATTGTATAGGTGTCTTACATAATGATTACTACTATTTAACCTTGAGGAGCATATTTTGATTACTCTTTTGTTCAAAATAACAAAAGGCGTTAGGCAAAAGGCGTTAGGCAAGGTGATCCTTTGTCTCCTTTTTTATTTATTATTGCTATGGAAGGTTTGAACATTGCGATGAACACGGCTTGTGAAAAAAATAGATTCATTGGCAAGAAAACTGGTCGGAATGGTCCGTCAATTTCTCATTTATTCTATGCGGACGATGCGATTTTTGTGGGTGATGTCGATAAGGATAACTTAAACAATCTTGCAAGGATTTTAAGGTGCTTTCATGCCTCATCTGGACTCCAAGTTAATTTTCACAAATCCCAAGTTTTTGGGGTTGGTGTGAATTCCTCTCAAATCGGAGAGTGGGCTGCGGCCCTTGGATGTGTCTCTGGTTCATTTCCTTTTAAATATTTGGGTGTTCCTGTTGGTGCCAACATGAATTTAAAAAAACATTGGGCTCCGGTTATTGATCGCTTTAACTCTAAACTTTCAAGTTGGAAAGCGATTAATCTGTCTTTTGGTGGTAGGCTAACGCTTATCAAATCGGTTCTGAGTAGTTTACCTCTCTATTACTTTTCTTTGTTCAATGCACCTAGGTGCATATTAGATAAGCTCGAGCAAATTAGAAGAAGGTTCTTGTGGGGGGGTCACGATCAAAAGAAGATCTGTTGGGTAGCATGGCCGACTGTCTTGGCATCAAAGGATAATGGAGGACTCGGCGTTGGGTCTCTTAAAGCTCAAAACTTGGCTCTATTACTCAAGTGGTGGTGGAAATTAAGGGATAATAAAGATAGTATTTGGAAACGAATAATTTGTGCGATCCATAAAATTCATTCCAAACCATGGCATATTATGGTTAACGGTGGGTGTCATGGCGTCTGGAAAAACATCACTAAAATTAGCTCGGACATCAGCAGCTTGGGTTTCAAATATGAGGATCTTTTCAAAATCAAAATTGGCAATGGGCAACGTATTTTGTTTTGGAAAGATATTTGGCTCGGCGACTCTGCGTTTCTTCAAAGATTTCCTCTATTATATTCTCTTGAATCATTTAAAAGCTGTTATGTTAGTGATCGAATCAATGTGAGTGGTTTTTGTTGGAGTTGGTCACAGGTTCCAAGTGGTCAAGCTTATGTTACGGAATTTTGTGAAATGCTTCACCTCTTATACACGGTTACTTTGAACAACTCCTCGGATGGTTTGTCGTGTAAATGGGCATCTGATGGGTTGTTCACAGTTTGTACAGCTAGGCGTGGAATAGATTCGAAATTAACTGCTGCTGGTTTTATCGATATGCGATGGTTAAAGTCGGTTCCGCTTAAAGTTAACTGTTTTGTTTGGAAGGTTGGAATGGGAAAAATTCCGGTGGCTAAAAGCTTGCGTTTCAGAGGCGTAGACATCAGCTCGATCAGCTGTAAGGTATGTTCTCTTGATGATGAGGATATTGATCATGCTCTTTTAAGGTGTTCAAGGGCCACTGAAACTCGAAGTGCGATTTTTGATTGGTGTGGGATCAACATGCCTCATTTTAATACGGTAGTCGAACTTCTTAATTTCGGTGCTAATTGGGGCCACTGTCCAAAAAAGAGGAGTATTTTCATGACTATCATATACGGGTTGATATGGTGCACTTGGAAAGCAAGGCATGATTTGGTGTTCAATAACGTGGTTAGATCTCACAGGTGGATCGCGGAAGAAATTACAACATGTTCATTCTCATGGATTAAAAATAGGAGGAAGCTTTCTTGTTTATTGGCGGATTGGAATTATTGTCCATTCTCAATTTGTGTTTAAATGTATCGTTCATCTATGTAACTCTTAATTATGTCCCTTCTTAGTCACTTGCTAAGTTGGGTCATTTTATCTTGATATATATATTTATTTGCCGTTTCCAAAAAAACTCTTTTGTTAAAAAGCAAATTTATATGTATCTACGAATTTTCGTTCATCCCCTTATCTCTATTATTATTGTAGAATATTACAAATATTATTAGAATATTACAAGAGTAATGTTATACATGACTAATTAGACAGACCTAAAAATAGACCTACTAATTTTATTGGTTGATTTTTTTCTCTCTCCTAATCTCATCAAATCAACTTTTTACATCCACCAATCATATTTGTAGGCCTATTTTTAGGCTTATAACTTTAGGTCCACAAAACATTTTCCATATTACAAATATGATTTGTGTATCTTTTTATTTACTTATCCAGTCAACGTATAAAATATTATAAATTATAAATTTGATTTGATTTCCAGTTATAAAAATACTAAAAGTTACTTTCGGATCTATTTCATTGAGAATAACATAAACCCAAATTTTATTTTTGAGTTATAAGTATTAGTTTTTAACCTAGGTAATAACTAAAAGTTAACAATATTGTATATAATATTTACAAAATCTGCATAACTTTTGATCAGATACGAATATATGTTAGCTATATATATAAACAGATTAACTTTTTCATATACGTTAAACTATTTACATGTTTTTGACTCACAATTATACATACATTGCTTTTTGCTTATGTGGTTTATAGTTACTAAAATATTTTATCGAAAGTGTTTCTGTATAAAAAAAATGTGTCTTAAACTATTTTATGTATTTATATCTATAATATATAAAAATGCAAAGGACTAACTGTTATGAGAATTAATTTTGTCTTATAGTTTTTTAATGTATGTGTTAAAAATAGTTATATATATATACGAAGCATATATAATAGTAATAATATAATAATGAAAAACTAAAAAGGAAAATGGATAAATAAATACAATAATGACTTAATGTCCAATTTGTAGTTTTAAGTCAAATAATTATTACCCCTAATGGTGTACATATAGCCTATAGGTGGTGTATATATAGACAAAGCCTTAATAATAAGCGATTTCATATTTCCATGTCATGATTACCATATATAAACTTTTTATGAAGTTTATTTTTAAGTATGATCAAATCTGGACCCCAAGCTATATCAATTAGGTTCGTTCGTAACAGTTCCTATGGGTTGAGATATTGGTTTTTAACAGCTTTACGGTTCTAGGCTTGCAATGAGAGTGTGTGTTTGTGTTTAACTTTGCTTTGACATAGTCCTTTTATTTATGGTGACAAACTCTTATAAGCTTTTTACTATGTTCCAAATTATATATGCAGGTGGATTTAAATGCTTTTTAGTCATCAATGCATCTCAACATTGTTTTGTTCCTCTAAAATTTTAATTCGCAAAAACCACCTATTTTATATCAATATTTTTTTTCATAAGTATGATAGCTTTAAGACAAAATATTATGGTCACGCCATGATGCACCATATCATATATGTTCTGTTGTGTTCAAAGGTAATTTTGGAGCATGGTTATTATATAATTTGAGTGTCTTCACGTATTCAATTTTTTTAATATGCAGACCACTAGAAATGAGTTATGAGACACTTACATTTACAATGCTATCGAGTTTTACGTGGGTATAATCGTGATTGTGTTACCAACTTATTATCTTTCCAGAATATGAAAGTGTTTCTATTTCCTTTCCTATCAGTGTATTTCTCTTTATTCTGTGCAGATCCTCGCAAAATCAAAAAGATTGGGGGTAGTTTGTACCAAGGAGTTAACATCATGATGAGCATTCTGAAGAAGTATAGGTGTGATCCCTTTTCTGACTTTTGGACCCTATTTTGAAAAAAAATTTCAAAAGTTTATATGACATGAGTTCAATGCATAAATATCAATACAATTATTGGTTTTCTAATATTGCGTATTCGGCATTTCCCTATAACTCGACATATAAGTTCTTCGTCTTAGGTTAGCATCTTAGATGCTTTACCTATAGAGTAAATTTTCAAGTCCTTTATGAGCAAATTTCTCTACCTTTCTATAAAATAAAACTATCTGTTATATAATAAATTTTTTTACTCAAAGGCTGATTAATATCAACACGGGTCATTTTAACCCATGTTTAGTTCAATTCATGTTATGTATATCTATAACAATTCAGGTCATATATCTACGTTTATATTTCTAGATCAGTATGTTTTGAAAAGTACTAAAATAATATACCTTTGGTTATCATGTTTGCCACACTAATTCTACGTAGAAGTGTTATACAAATTGGGTCGAAAGTTTGGGCCAAATTAACATGTCTTCTATAAAGGTTTGTATAGAAATTAGTTTGCTGATTTTTGTTTCATTTGTGCAGGGAGATCCAAAAGGTTTGTATTTATAAAGATGATGAATAATTATGTTTGAAACGGAACTGACACTCTCATCTCATATCATATCATAGCATCATCTTATTTATATAAAATTTTCAGTATTCTTTGGTAGTATAGCTTTTTCTTTCCACACATCAATTGAAATGCTTTTGCTTGGTACATGTGTTAGTCCATTTGGGTCTGTAGGTCATGGATATACTATATATGCATCCTTAATGACTTAAATCATTTAACAAAGATGACCATGGAGGCATATTGGGTGACTTATATATCATATTCACTTCCAAATGATACTGAATTGGATGCTGGTGAGCTTGCAATTCCACAAAAGTTGAAGTTGACGTTTCTCTTATGACAAGTAAAGGTTAGATAATATGCTTGGCAAGCATTTTTTAAAAAATTTAATTGAGAAAGGTTAGGAGTTATGTTCTTGAATTTCTATAACCCCTAACAATAGTTGTGAAGTGTTTTTTTTTTACAAGAGTTGACGACAAACTTTAGCAATATGTTATTAACAGGTACTTAATAGATTATTGCTAATGTTGGTTATAATATTATCATTTATGTTATTTTTTGTTTTATCTATATGATTTGGATTCCAAGGTTTTGGTAGTAGAGTTTGTTCTTGGTGATTACGAAACTATTGGAAGTTACGATACATTTGGAAGATGCATACATGTAGTTCATCTCACTTTAAAACTCAGACGTTTGTGTGATCCAGTGGTTGCTAACAAGCTGCGCTCAAAGGACGGCTTAGAGAAAAGGAAAAGGCGGTTCTTAAAAAATGGGGTTTTCAAAATGTTTTTGTGATCCAATGGTTGCAAAGAAGTTGTGTTGGATGGCTTAGAGCAAAGGAGAAGGTTGTTCTTGCAAATCTGAAGCCAAAACAAAAGTAAAGGAGGATTAAAAATGTATGTGTGGATGTAATAAATAAGTGTGATGTTTTATTTCAAGAAAATGTCATCTTAACCTTTTTTCCCAGTATGTGATACATGAAGATTCTATAAATAAAATTGTTATTTGGTTGCATTGTTTTTATACTAATTAGGATGATCGTATTGTATTTGTAAGAATGTTGCACATAAATTTGTTAAATGTAAACACTATATCCAAACCATGTAGATGACATTTACTTATTGTATTGTACATTTAGATTATTTACTTATTAAATCGTACATTTAACACAATAAATAAATTAGTCTTTTAACCTAAAAGTTAAATTTTACAAACTCAAATTTCGTAGCCCGCGTTGTCGCGGGTCCTTCACCTAGTGATGATTAAACTAGTATATATTCAAACCGACTAGGTTGTGTTTAGGAAGAAGTTGCAATCTGGAATTCAAAGATCCTAAAGATTCTGGTTCACCCATCATAGTCGTGGCAACGATCGATGATTCTTACAAATGAGAATAATTTTGTTTTAATTTCTAAGACTCCTCCCAATGGTGACGCGAACTGACGCGTCAGTTGCCTGCCAGCTCAGCGCCACGTCAGCTTTTCCACTGACTGACACAAACTGACACTCCACTGCCAACAGCAACATCACTTCCCTTATTTTCAGGGCCCCACACACTATTTAATCTATTTATTTAATACAAAACTTAAATAACACATTTAAATTAAAACTAAAAACATTACATTAATTCAAAATTAAACATTACAATTCCTAAAAAAATAAAATTACATTAATTAAAAAGGAAAAAAAAATATTACAAATCCTAAAAAAAATTACATTTATTAATAAGAAATTAAAATTAGCTAACGCCCTCGAAAATTTGGTGGGAGGCTCGAAATGTGTTCGATGAGGGCATCGCGAAGACGATGATGCACAACACGGTCACGCAATTTTTTATCCATACGTAGTTGCACCGCTACCCTTTCTTCCCACGTTCGTTGAGGTAGATTTTCCGGGTTTGTCCAATACTCTTCCTCGTGTGTACACATATTGCGTCCATTGTCTTCGATTATCATGTTGTGTAAAACTACACAACAATACATGATTCGCCGTATTTTGTTGACGCTATATGGTCTAGCGGGGTTTTTCAAGATTTGCCAACGGCCTTGAAGTACCCCGAATGCCCGTTCCACATCTTTCCTTGCCGATTCTTTGTACCTCTTGAACCTTGACTCGGCTTCTGTCAACGGATACTTGAACGACTTCACAATCGTCGACCATTCCGGATATATTCCATCGCCGAGATAATACCCTTTGTTGAATTGTTGACCGGCAATAGTGAAGTTGACTTGAGGAGCTCGATCTTGTAGTAAGTCTTGGAATAAATCAGATTCATTGATAACGTTGATGTCGTTGTTCGATCCGGCAGGACCAAAGAAAGCGTGCCAAATCCACAAATCATAGGAGGCAACGGCTTCAAGCATGATTGTTGGATAGCAGTGATCACCCCGAGTGTATTGACCTTGCCATGCGATTGGGCAATTTCTCCAAGCCCAGTGCATACAATCAATACTTCCAAGCATACCCGGAAAACCGTGTAGTTCCGCATGACGTTGATGCAATCGTTGCACATCATGGAGTGTTGGTTTTCTTAAATATTCACGTGAATACAAATGAAAAATGCATTTACAAAAGTTGTCCAAACAATCGTATGATGTTTGTTGACCCATATGTAAGTACTCATCGAATGCGTCGGCGGCACAACCATATGCCATTTGCCGTAAGGCCGACGTGACTTTTTGAAAAACATTAAATCCGGGCTTTCCGGTTGCGTCTAGACCTTGATGGAAAAAAGAAAAGTAAGGGGGTATCGGAAGGTGAGAGTACGATAAGATACCTTGGCATAAATGTATAAACAATGGCCGACTCATCCGAAAGCGACGACGAAAGAAATCAAGCGGGAATGTCGGGTTCTCGGCAAAATAGTCGTGATATAAACGTTCGTCGGCGCCATAACGATCTCTTTGAAGATAACGTCTCTGACGTGGAACACGTGTTGTAACTTCGGTCTCCTCGTCCGAATCGGATGACGTATCTTGTTGTATACGGTTGACGATCGGATTGTATACGGCTAGGACGGCATTTAAATCGTCTCGATCGGAATCGGATCCGGACATGTTAACTAAATGGTATTTTTTTGTAGATGAATTTGGTATAAAAGTGGTGAAAAAATGGGTAAAAAAATGAAATGAAAATAATATTAAAGTTGTAGAAATTGTAGAAGTTGTGGAATATTTGGAAGTTAAGGTGTGAATGTTGTGAAAAATAGGTTTAAAGTGGTAAATTTGAAAGTAAAATTGTATAAAGTTGTGGAATATTTGGAAGTTGAAGTGTGAATGTTGTGAAAAATTGGTTGGATTTGGTTTGAATTTATAGTGTGTGAAAAAAGAAAAAAAAATTAAAATTAAATTATTTTTTTTAGACCGTTAAAGGGGTTTTTTTTTAAGTTTTAATTTTTTTTTTTTGTTTTCCTCGGCTCCAACGTACACCCGACCCCACTCCCCCTCTCTCTCTTGCGTCGCTCTCCCGACGTTACAAACCGACGGCGACAAACCGACGGGCCGTGCCTATGGCGTCGGTCCCGTCGGTCACCACCGATGCTCCCAACCGATGCCATAAGGAGCGCTCTAATTTGGTTAACTCTAGTCATACAGTGATCGTAGTTGTCGATGCTTTCTAGCAGTTTTTGGTGAATTTTACTCGTTTTATGCATTTTTCGACATTTTCTTGCAGTTTATGATAGGTTGTCGGTCTGTAATTTTTTAGTTAGTAGTATTTGACAAATTAAATGTCTTTCACTCACTCATAGAGTAAGGTTCAAATGAGTACACCAATTTTAAGTGAGAATGAGGGAACCACTAGATTTATGCCATGTGTCACCTTATTCTCTCTCCTCCACATTTTTTAAAATTAAATATCTCACAAACGGTAAGTCGAAAAATCATGAAAATTGCACCATAAAATTCAGCGTTTTCTCTTCTTCGATTTGCCGTCCCTCGAGGCATACTTTCGACAACTTTTTTTTTCTTCAATTTTTTGGTGGGTTTTACAAATTAGTAACACATGTGTTAGTGATTGGTTATACATTTAATTTGTGGTTAAGGATAGGGTTTAGGGTTAGGGTTAGGGTTTATTAGGGATTAGGGTTTAGTAGGGTTTAAGGTTTAGGGTTTAGTATGATTTAGGATTTAGAGTTTTGTAAAGCGTTTAGGGTTTGGGGTTTAGGGGTTAGGGTTTGAGGTTTGGGGTTTCTGGGAGAAACCCCAAACCTCAAACCCTAAACCCTAAACCATAACCTCTAAACCCCAAACCCTAAACGCAACATTGTAACATATGTGTTAGTAAATGTGAAACCCACCAAAAAAATGAAAAAAAAAATTCGTCGAAAATATACCTTGAGGGACGGCAAATCGAATAGGAGAAAACTCTGAATTTAATGGTGCAATTTTCATAATTTTTGGATTTGTCGTTTGTGAGATAATTGATGTTGGGGGTAAATGGGTTTTGTACATGTGGAACATTCTCTTTGTACACATGGCTTGATATCATTGGTTCCCTCATTCTCACACAAATTCTTATTCTCATTTGAACCCTACCCCTCACTGTATAATAGAAAAGTAATGTATATGTTAGTTTGATGTTAAAAATGAGATATTATAACAAGAAGGAAGTGTAAAATATATGTTACCATTTATTAATTAGTTATGCTATGCTACAATTAATAAATATATATGTATGTATATTAACATTTTTTTTCCTAAAAGTATGGTAATTAGGTGATGATAATTTCTCTTATTGTTTCATGACATATATTTTCTTGCTAGGACTATCATTAACACGACAAACAATACAGTAGATGATTAAAAAAAGCAAAGTTAAGTGTGCCAAATATTAATATTACGATTACGATATTGTTCATTAATAGTTATTAATTATTTTGGTTTTGTTTGAAATTTCTGATTGAACTTGGATCATTAATGCGAATTATAATTAAAATTTTAAAAGTAAGAGAGTTTTAGTCATAATGGTGTGAGAAGCTCATTGATCAAGAAGTTGCGAGAGTAATTGCATTATACCTACTATTATACCTACTATTATTATGTTATGTGAAACAGATGAAAATTCAAACCAAATATCTATTTGTCTTCTAATGGATTCGAGTTTATTGTCCTCTCATTTATCATTAAATCGTTAACAAAAATGATATGATCACAAAAATTTTATAAAAAGAAACTTACAAAATGACTTGGACCAATGATGTGAAGAGAGATAAGGAAAAGAGAGAAATACTTAACTAACATGATTGGTTAATGTATCATGCCACATCACTTTGTGAATATTAATTTGTAATATTTTTGTGAACGTAGTATTCGGTATTCCTCGATCGTTAAATAATATGAGAAATGATAGACTCACACAATTTTTACAAAATTATATACACAAACTTAGGTGAACCAATGAAATAAGGAGAGAGAAGCATGAGAGAGAAACATTGAATTATTTTGATTGGTACACATCACTTCACTTGCCACATCATTTTGTACAACTTATTTTGTAAAAATTGTGTGGGAGTAGCATATCTCAAATAATATAACAGGGATTGAGTGGGGTCTTAATTGAAAAGTTGAAAACGTTGACTGAAAAATAAAAAGATCTCTGGTGAATCTGGTGGAAGACTGGAAGCTTTGGTTCAAAAGTGTCTGCCGAAGCGTTGACCATTTGACCCGTTGACAAGAAGATTCACTTTGTACCCTTCAACTACTTTGGATGTAACAAAACTACCCCAACATTTTTATTCCCTAAACATGAGTTAATAAATTCAACAATATGCTAAAATACCTTTAAATAATTATTTTTAGACTTATATATATCAAATATATATTATACTCAAAATCAAAGCCGTTAGTCTACTGAATGATCTGTCACCAATGCAACTAGAAGTTAACGAATTAAGCCTTACGTGTTGATATCAATTAATTAAGCGTGTTAAGCTAATCTTGTCGCGTGATATTATAAATCAATGATGAATTGCTTGCTTTTCGGATTTAATCAAAGGTTGATCACATTTGACTATTAATTGTGGATTTCCTTAACGATGATTAAACAAATCACTTACAATATTAACTGTGTTTTAAATTTGTGATTTTTAACTTGTGCATTATGAATTATATTAGATCGTATAAGTACATCTCAAATTATATTATTAAAAATCAGGATTTCTGCTAGCCAGATAGGTGAAATTTTCATGTAATTACCATCCATTTACATCTTTATTTTAATATATGTTAATTAAATATATACTTAATATCTATGGATTCAAAAAAGGCTATGCTCTAAACTAACAATAGCAAAATGAATAGAAACCCACTTTGTAAGTGAAATGCCGAATATGACAACTATTCAAACAATATTTTTTGTTACAAATTAAATAATACTCCACTACCTAGCTAACATTTATTCTCGTGATACAAATTTGTTATATTAATTGTAAAGATGCTGGTGGGTTGAAATCAGCCTAAAAAAAATACTATACATAAGTCAATAATAGAATTTTTATCTCCTTTTACTATTGTCTTCGGTGTATTATCAAAACTTTTATTGTATGTATTAAGCTAGTCAATTCCATCTAATGTAGGGGTGTACATAAATTGTTCGGAACCGTCAGAATCGGTATACTGAACCGGTGCCGGACCCGAACCGAACCTACCCGAGATATAACGGTTCGGTTCCTGATTCTAATATTTTAGTGTTAATGGTTCGTGGTCCGGTTCGATTCCAGAACTGTTAAAACCATACAAAATCGGAACCGAACCGAAATATACTTAGTAATATTATTTCTCTTATATAAAGTCATGTTTCAACAGCTTACTTTAATGTACAACTTCAATCTTCAATTTATTACGTATATCTAATATTGGAATTGCGTATAATGTATGTTATTAACTACTTATACGTCATTATTCAACATTCATATTATAACGCCCCTCATTTAATACAACAATATAATATTAAAACTGGCGGAAGCGACTACTGGAAATACATATTCTATTAAAACCTGCTAGAAATTTTCGCAACCCTTTATACAATATGTTTAACTACTAAACAACCATAATTAACATGTTTACAAACCCGGGGCATTATATACTATAAAACATTATTTATTACAAACTGGATCAGAGTTGCAAGTTTCAAACATTCCCAGCATCAAACATCCTTCCTGACTACCCACATAATATACATCACCTGCAGGAAGTAAATTGAGGGATTAGCACGAAGCTAAGTGAATGAATAATCAACTACAATTCAATTTAGCTAGCAATATGTTCACAATCAATAATGCAACAAATATCGTCAAGAGGAACGGTGGTTCCTAGAGACCCTGTTCCGGGTGGCCCCATCAGAACACTTAAATCAACTGTAGGCCAAAACAGTGATTAACCGCTAACTAAATGCTAATCTCCATCAACACATGTACGCAACCCTGTGTTGACCAACATTAGCAATCAAGTCCAACTGACAATCTAGTTGACCTCTGGATTATACATTTCAATTCAATGTTCGTCAAACAACCAATCAAATGGCATATCATTTCAAAGTTAGCATACTATCAATAGTAATCCTATAATTACTGATTGAAATCAAACTGACACAACCAAATCAAACTGTGAGTTTCAAATCCACTCACCTGATTCGTCTCAGTTACTTACTCAGCAGTCTTATCTCGTTGAGCCCTTGGATTATCTGAGAACATAAAATCAATCATAAGTTAGTAATTTGTTTTCAACTAATGGTACTTATGTAATTAAACACATTACATAAATAATCACATCATTAATCAATTCCAACATACAACAATACTATTTATATATAGTATTTATTTAAGTTCACAAACTAAAATGATCATCAATTTTATTCATGCAAACGCGATCCAGGCAAGGGTGGTGGGATCGCGTTCACCCTTTGAAAAAGTTCTGTCACCGTTTTACACTTAGCAACGCGATCCGGGAACTAGGGCTGGATCGCGTTCACAAGAAGAAAACGTTATGGAATCAATTTTTCATTAGGCAACGCGATCCGGGCAAGACTTCAGGATCGCGTTCCTACGCGTTTTAGTTCAGGTGCAGACCTGCAAACACACAGCTCAAACCCAAATTCCAAAAATTATACAAACTAACCACAATTCAAGTACAGCAACAGTTTTCAGCTCACAATTCATCATATATACATACCATAACATGTTTAAAGCATAAGTTCAATATCAATTCATGTTAAAACTTCAAATGATCATAACCATGAATTTGAACATGAAAACTAACTTACAATCAAGGAATTACAACTAGGAGATGATGATGATTATGATAACACAAGATCACAGCTCCAATTCCACAAGTTTTCGATTATGATTTGCAAGAGTTTTAAGGTTTTAGAGGTTTTTAGCTTTAGGGTTTATGGTTTCCAAAAAGGGAAAGTTACCAACTTTCCTAAAAAGGAAATATTTAAGGCGGTTAAGATTTTACTCCGACCCGTATCCACTTAAAACTAGTCCCTTTTTCAATCTATTGCCTGGAACCTAAAACCCATTTGCGAGAAACTTCTTTTATTGTACCGTCAACTATAGTAAATCAAAACAATCAATAATTTACTAAGCACAATAAGTCCTAAAGCTGATTTAACTAAGTTTCGCAATTTAAACATATTTATCAAATAATTTCTAATACAATTAAATACATCAATTTAAAATTAGAAATTACCGGACCAGAAGAGAGGATGTTACAATTCTCCCCCCCTTAGAAAGATTTCGTCCCCGAAATCTCATCACGATCAAATAATCCAGGATATCTGGATCTCATACTTTCCTCAGTTTCCCAAGTTAGGTTTTCACCTAAACTATGTTTCCATTTCACTAACACCATGGGAATCTGTTTCTTCCTAAGTTTGGTCACTTTTCTATCAAGAAGTTCTACTGGTTCTTCAACTAACTTCTGACTCTGATCAACTTTCAAATCTTTCAACGGAAGAATCTGAGACTGGTCTTCAACGTTACATTTCCTCAAATAACAAATGTTAAACGTATCATGAATACCAGCAAGCTCTGGAGGAAGATCCAATGTAACAGACTGATCATTAACAATCTGACGAATTCTAAACGGTCCAATATATCGAGGAGCCAATTTGCCACGTTTCCCAAACCGAATTACCCCTTTCCAAGGCGAAACTTTCAAATAAACAAGTTCACCTTCAACAAAAGTAACTGGTCGACGTTTAGGATCAGCATATTGTTTCTGTCTATCACGTGCAGCTTTCAACTTTTCACGAGCCACTGCCACTTTATCAGCTGTCATTTGAACAATATCTGGACCTGCAAACTGTTTCTCACCTGCCTCTAGCCAACAAGTTAGAGTTCTACAACGGCGTCCATAAAGCATTTCATATGGAGGCATGCCAATACTAGAATGATATGAGTTATTATAAGCAAACTCTACCAATGGCAAATGAGAATCCCAAGAACCACCATACTCTAGAATACAAGCTCTTAACATATCCTCAAGAGTCTGAATCGTGCGTTCTGACTGACCATCGGTTTGAGGATGATAAGCTGTACTAAGATTCACACGTGTACCCAATTCATGCTGCAAACTTTGCCAGAAATGAGATACAAACCTTGGATCTCTATCAGATACAATCGATAATGGAATACCATGCCGAGTAACAATCTCATTCATATACAACTGTGCAAGCTTACTCAGAGATGCAGTATCACTAGTAGCTAGAAAATGAGCACTCTTGGTTAAACGATCAACAATGACCCAAACCATGTCATTTCCACGGACAGTTCTAGGCAGTTTGGTTACAAAATCCATAGTCAAATGTTCCCACTTCCATTCAGGAATCTCAAGCTGTTTCAACGATCCATACGGCTTCTGGTGTTCAGCTTTAACTTGAGAACAAATATGACAAGAACTAACAAATCTTGCTACATCCATTTTCATTGTAGGCCACCAATACAAAGGTTTCAAGTCATTATACATTTTAGTGCTTCCTGGATGTACAGACAATCTGGACTTATGGGCTTCATTCAGAATAATATCCTGAAGACCACCAAACAAAGGAATCCAAACACGAGACTGAAAGGTTTTTAATCCTCTCGAATCATCCAATAACAATTCCTTTCGATTCAACATAATTTCAGATTTCAAATTATGATCTAACAAAGCCTCTAACTGTGCAGTTTTTATCTGAGACACCAAATCAGAAGAAACTTCTAAACGCATAACATAAACTCGATCAGGAGTCACCTTGCGGCTTAAAGCATCAGCAACCACATTGGCTTTCCCTGGATGGTATTTAATTTCACAATCATAATCTTTGATTAATTCCAACCATCGTCTCTGCCGCATATTCAACTCTTGCTGTGAAAATATATACTGAAGACTCTTGTGATCTGTACAAATAACACATTTGGTACCATACAAGTAATGCCTCCAGATTTTCAAAGCAAACACAACAGCTGCAAGTTCTAAATCATGGGTAGGATAATTTCTTTCATGAGGTTTGAGCTGACGAGAAGCATAAGCAATCACACGATCTCGCTGCATTAAAACACAACCCAAACCAGCAATAGATGCATCACAATAAACAACAAAATCATCGGACCCATCTGGCAATGCTAACACCGGAGCCTGACATAACAACTGTTTCAGAGTCTGAAAAGCAGCTTCCTGTTGTTCAGTCCATACAAATTTTTCATCCTTACGGGTTAGTTTAGTCAATGAACCGGCAATTTTAGAAAAATCTTTAATAAACTTCCGGTAATAACCCGCCAAACCAAGAAAACTTTTTATTTCTGAAGCAGACTTTGGAGCTTTCCAATTCATTACAGCTTCAATTTTCGAAGGATCAACTTTAACACCATCATTACAAATAATATGACCCAAAAACTGTACTTCCCGAATCCAAAATTCACATTTAGAAAACTTTGCATACAAATGTTCTCTCTTTAAGGTTTCCAATACCAACCTCAAATGCATTCCATGCTCTGATTCGGATTTAGAATATACCAAAATGTCATCGATAAACACAATCACAAATTTATCAAGAAAAGGTCGACAAACACGGTTCATCAAATCCATAAAAACTGCGGGAGCATTCGTCAAACCAAAAGGCATAACTAGAAATTCAAAATGACCATATCTGGTTCTAAATGCAGTTTTAGGAATATCACAATCCCTAACACGAACTTGATGATAACCTGATCTCAAATCAATCTTTGAATAAAATGAAGATCCCTGCAACTGATCAAATAAATCATCTATCCGAGGCAGAGGATATTTATTCTTTACTGTCCTTTTATTCAATTCCCTATAATCAATGCACATTCTAAAAGACCCATCTTTCTTTTTCACAAACAGAACTGGTGCACCCCAGGGAGAAGAACTAGGTCTAATAAACCCTTTATCCAACAACTCCTGTATCTGATTCATCATTTCACGTATCTCAGATGGAGCTAATCTATAAGGGGCTTTGGCTATAGGTGAAGAGCCAGGAACAAGATCAATCTGGTATTCGACTTCCCTAACCGGTGGTAAACCAGGTAATTCATCAGGGAATACTTCCGGATACTCAGAAACAACCGGTACATCAAAAAGGGACTTCTTTTCTAACTTAGCATCAATCACATAAGCTAGATACGATTCACAGCCCTTGGACAAAGATTTCCTAGCTTTCATCATACTAATCAAAGGTATACAAACATTATCCCGTTCTCCTCGAGCCACGACATATGACTTTTCAGAGATTGGAATTCTAATCAGCTTATTGTGGCAATCTATGCTTGCTTTATACTGACTTAACCAATCCATACCAATAATCACATCAAAACTAGCAATTGGCATCAACAGAAAGGAAATTGGGAAAGTCTGGCTATCTATCATAATACTAGCTCCAATTACCGAGGTGGTAACAGGAACCGATTTGCCACTAGCTATTTCTACTTCAACTGGGTTTGTTATCACAGTAGGCATCATTTTCAACTTATCACAGAAACACACGGATACAAAAGAACAATTTGCACCAGAATCAAACAAAACACGAGCAGGTACAGAATTTACAAGAAAAGTACCTGTGATCACGTCATCTGTATGGACAGCTTCATCAACTGTCATTTGAAAAGCTCTACTAACTGCAGATGGCGGATTCTTCCTCTTCTGACCGGAAGAAGCTGATGAACCAACAACTGTCCCCGAACCCTGTCTCTTAGCCTCAGAACACTGATTTGCACGATGACCTTCCTTATGGCAATTCCAGCACACATAAGTAGGAAAAACACAATCTTTGGCTTCATGCCCAATCACACCACATTTCACACATCTAGTGGTTTGCACAGTACACGGCCCAAAATGTCTAGCTCTACACTTAATACACCAATTGGGACGATCAGAAGTACCACCACGACTTTCTTGTTTCTTGCCCTGCTGATTTCCTTGCCACCGTTGCTTACCTTTACCAGAAGATTCACTCCTAGATTTCTGAGAAACTATTTCTTTACTTGGTACTTGTTGAGGTTTCAAATCACTGTCAACAGATCGAGCTAACATAAAAGCTTGAGGAAGAGAGCTCGCTAATCTCACTGAAGTTCGATAATGATTAGGTAAAGTACCCACAAACTGTTCTATTTGAGTTCTCTCATCAGGAACCCACTGCTGAACAAACATAAGTTTCTCTGTAAACTGATTTATCAAATCATCCATTGACATGTTATCAGTTAATTGCAAATCCATAAACTCTTTTCTAATCCGAGCTATATCATAGTTTGAACAATACTGCTTACAAACTTCATTACGAAAATCAGACCATCGGATAGATGTTTTCTGAAAAGAAGATAAAACAGAAGTAATCGAATCCCACCAATTCATAGCTGCTCCTTTTAAAAGTTGAGTCGCATAAGGAACTTTCAGTTCTTCCTCACATTGACAGACTTCAAATTTCTTTTCAACATCTCTCAACCAATCTAGAGTTACAGAAGGATTCGTACTACCCGAATACACCGACGGATTACTGCTCATAAAGGTTTTAAATGAACACACCTTTTGCTTTGGCGGGGAAATCGTACCAAACACAGGATGAGATGATTCAGCCTCTTTTTGTTGTTTATACATTCTAAGTGCTTGGTTTTCTTCTTCCAATTGAAGCAGATACTGATCCCTCTCTGCCTCCTCTCTAGCATGGAAAGAAGTACCAGCATTCTCATTCCGGTCATCATGAGTCTCAGCAGCAACTTCAGGCCTTGAGGCATTATTAGGGTTCACAGGTAGTTGCTCGTTATCCGCCATATCTGTAAACACCACAACAGCTTACAAATCATTAGTCGTTAGCACCTATTCTACTAACCAATTCACATTCAGTACATAATCCCTTTCCCAAGAATGTTTGACACAACACAATCAAAGTTTAGGATTGAACATACAATCATATTCAATTGCCCCAAACTATTGCTCTGATACCAACTTATAACGCCCCTCATTTAATACAACAATATAATATTAAAACTGGCGGAAGCGACTACTGGAAATACATATTCTATTAAAACCTGCTAGAAATTTTCGCAACCCTTTATACAATATGTTTAACTACTAAACAACCATAATTAACATGTTTACAAACCCGGGGCATTATATACTATAAAACATTATTTATTACAAACTGGATCAGAGTTGCAAGTTTCAAACATTCCCAGCATCAAACATCCTTCCTGACTACCCACATAATATACATCACCTGCAGGAAGTAAATTGAGGGATTAGCACGAAGCTAAGTGAATGAATAATCAACTACAATTCAATTTAGCTAGCAATCTGTTCACAATCAATAATGCAACAAATATCGTCAAGAGGAACGGTGGTTCCTAGAGACCCTGTTCCGGGTGGCCCCATCAGAACACTTAAATCAACTGTAGGCCAAAACAGTGATTAACCGCTAACTAAATGCTAATCTCCATCAACACATGTACGCAACCCTGTGTTGACCAACATTAGCAATCAAGTCCAACTGACAATCTAGTTGACCTCTGGATTATACATTTCAATTCAATGTTCGTCAAACAACCAATCAAATGGCATATCATTTCAAAGTTAGCATACTATCAATAGTAATCCTATAATTACTGATTGAAATCAAACTGACACAACCAAATCAAACTGTGAGTTTCAAATCCACTCACCTGATTCGTCTCAGTTACTTACTCAGCAGTCTTATCTCGCTGAGCCCTTGGATTATCTGAGAACATAAAATCAATCATAAGTTAGTAATTTGTTTTCAACTAATGGTACTTATGTAATTAAACACATTACATAAATAATCACATCATTAATCAATTCCAACATACAACAATACTATTTATATATAGTATTTATTTAAGTTCACAAACTAAAATGATCATCAATTTTATTCATGCAAACGCGATCCAGGCAAGGGTGGTGGGATCGCGTTCACCCTTTGAAAAAGTTCTGTCACCGTTTTACACTTAGCAACGCGATCCGGGAACTAGGGCTGGATCGCGTTCACAAGAAGAAAACGTTATGGAATCAATTTTTCATTAGGCAACGCGATCCGGGCAAGACTTCAGGATCGCGTTCCTACGCGTTTTAGTTCAGGTGCAGACCTGCAAACACACAGCTCAAACCCAAATTCCAAAAATTATACAAACTAACCACAATTCAAGTACAGCAACAGTTTTCAGCTCACAATTCATCATATATACATACCATAACATGTTTAAAGCATAAGTTCAATATCAATTCATGTTAAAACTTCAAATGATCATAACCATGAATTTGAACATGAAAACTAACTTACAATCAAGGAATTACAACTAGGAGATGATGATGATTATGATAACACAAGATCACAGCTCCAATTCCACAAGTTTTCGATTATGATTTGCAAGAGTTTTAAGGTTTTAGAGGTTTTTAGCTTTAGGGTTTATGGTTTCCAAAAAGGGAAAGTTACCAACTTTCCTAAAAAGGAAATATTTAAGGCGGTTAAGATTTTACTCCGACCCGTATCCACTTAAAACTAGTCCCTTTTTCAATCTATTGCCTGGAACCTAAAACCCATTTGCGAGAAACTTCTTTTATTGTACCGTCAACTATAGTAAATCAAAACAATCAATAATTTACTAAACACAATAAGTCCTAAAGCTGATTTAACTAAGTTTCGCAATTTAAACATATTTATCAAATAATTTCTAATACAATTAAATACATCAATTTAAAATTAGAAATTACCGGACCAGAAGAGAGGATGTTACACATATGTGCCAATTCTGTAAGCCCTTATAAGAATTCTATAGTAAAAATTTATAGATAATATATTAGCTAAGTTTTAAGAAGCCATTTAGATACATGAAAAACAATAAACACGTGATTATTTTCTTATCGTCGAAAGAAATTTCATTCACAAATAAATTACTCTAGGAGTTTGTTAAAGTCTGCGCCTAACTTATTTGGTTCGTGGTTTTGAACCAAAATCGTCATAACCGAACCGGACCAGAACCGCAATTACATGGTTCGGTTCGTGGTCCTTGATTTTTCATTAATTGGTTCGTGGTTCGGTTCGGTTTTAGTCCGATTTGATACGGTTCTTGAAACATGTACACCCTTAATCTAATGTATGTACAGAGGAAACATACAATAGGATACCAAAAAATGAAACCCTAGAAACAATCAGACGGAATTGACTAGTTCAATACATAAAATAGATCAAATAAAAGGAAGTCACATACAATATTAAAATATGCAAAACATAATATAAACCCCAAACAATACTAACGTATATAGAAAATAAAATGATATATAGAAGAGTTTTTATTCCAATATATAAGTTTTTACTAGGAATCTTTTAGTTATGAACTTATTTGAGAGATTGAATTGGATTTAAATCATGTACCAGCGAATTACAACCGTGGTATAAATTAATGTGAACATGCCAAGGACACGATGGTTGGTGACTTGACTAACACACGAATGGATTTGCTTTTTTTCCAAAAGTCACGAGGATTTGATTGCTTTTGTTTTGTGTATACTACTCTAACTTCCTGACTTTTGAAACTTTCAACCAATAGTTGTTGATTCGATGATGAGGATGATAATATATAATAATACTCCATAGTATTAATATAAAATATTACTCGTATATAAGAGTTTTTCTCTTTTAAGAAAAAAGACAAACCTACAACTACCTCACACATTATATACACAACCACTAATATTTACACAATGCTTCCCACGAAGCTTGAACCCACAACAACTAGGTTGAGGAACAACTCACATACCGCTAGACTAATGACCCTTTGCTATCATATCATAGTTTTATATATCCATTAGAAAGTAAATGAGGATAATACTCCCTCCGTCCTACTCAAAGTGTCTACTTCGACTTTGCACACAGTTTTAGGATATTCCACTAACTACACTTTTCACCAATCAAATAATATATGTACCCACTTAAGTCTCTTTCGATTGATTAAAACATGAAAGTTGACACTTATTTGGGACAACCCAAAATAGTATTGTTTTGGTCAAAAAATTACTAAATGCAATTCAATGATCAAATTAGTAAAGTGAGGTAGTATGCTTAAACTTAATTTCAAGATAATTTGGTTGAAAATTAGAATTGATAATGAAAACTCGTAATTTTGCTAACACGGGTTAACTTAAAATTAAATCTTGACAGATAAATGAACTAGAACTTTGTAAATAATGAATTTGTATGCAATAAATCAAGATTAATGCAGAAAAACAAATGTAATCTGGAATAATTCCGGGATAATGCAATAAGTATGACAAAGAATGCAGATTTAGAAAAGTAAATGAATGTAAAGTGCAAGAACACGATGATGTACGAGGAAAACCCTTGATCTATAGTAGATCTCCGGCACAAAACCTCAGGAAGGATCAATCGATCCTTGCCTTATGTTTATCTTATTGAATAAAATGAAATTACAAACTAAAGAGCGCAAGAATGATCGTCTAAGTGTGGAAACGGTGAAATGTCAGAGTGTAAGTGAGTTGCTGAGAGTGTAATTGAGTGTAAGTAATGAAGATAAGTTAACCTAATCGATCATTCAAGCCTCGTATATATACTACAGCCCTATAACTAGTATTTCCGAAATATCCGGGATCATCCCCGAGATATGGTGGAGCGCCTCCAACGTTCACTTGACCAAGTAATACGAACGTGTTGACTCTCTTCTTCGTAATTTAAAATGGTCTTCAAGTAATATACGATCCAAGAAAATCGGAACTACTTCCACATGTCTTCATGACCTAGTCAAAATGAAAATAAACATGCGGAAATATTAGTAGTAAAGGGATCCCGAGATATATGATATCTGGGATCCTTATAATAAGCATATATTATAAGATAGTATCGAATCCAAAATATCATATTATCTCAGACTTAGTTATATCCAGGATAACTATAAGTCAGTGATCCTGAAATATAAGACAATATTATAACACCCCTCATTTACAATATCAATATAATGTTAGACACACGGAAGCGTAGGAATTTTAACCATATTTATATTTATACATACTATTAATTTACATCAAAAGTTTACAACTTTAAGTTACATCAAAGTGAAACTGTTCATAATACAACATATGTCGGGGTATTATATAAAACAAACTGATTTAGTACAAAAGATCAGAGTAGCTTGCAGTCAAACTGTTCTTGCACCAAAAGCATCTCAATCCTGCTACTCATTAAACTACAAATCTGCAGGAAAGAAAGATGAGGGATTAGCACATAGCTAAGTGAGAGAGTTCAACACCCAACATTCAACTTAGCATAACCATTAACTACAACAATCAACAACAACTTAATAATGAGGATCGGTGGTTCTGGGGATAACCATAATACCCGGGCGGCTCCCCGAGAACTCTTATCCAACCATATCCGTATGGCCATACGGATGAGACCGATAGCTAGTGGTTATCCTACTCAGATACAGTTCAATACACACAACAAATGAAGCATATCCCTGTATCATTCACACGATAACCGACTAACCCAACCAACAGTTCATCAACTTGTCGACCTCATTGTCAACCAATATCCAAAGATCACACATAGCACATAGTGATAAAATCAACATTAATTATTAAACAACTCTATAATCATATCTAAAATTACTCGTTGTAATCAAATAATCACTACTAAATCAAATGGTGAGTTTCGAATCCACTCACCGATACCTCTGAAGTTGCTACACTCAGCTTCTAATCACTGAGTCTTTGGTGTATCTGAAACATCACACAACAAACAAGTTAGTAACTTGTTTCTAACTAATAATAGTTAACTTCACAATTCAAGTTACAATAAGTAACAATAATAATTATTTGTATTATATAACTCAGATTCACAAACTATCATAATCATCAAAATTTAACAGACAAACGCGATCCGGACTAGGCGTGGTAGGATCGCGTTCTTCAGTATAAAAAGTTCTGTAACCGAAAAACACTAGCTAACGCGATCCGGATATTTGGCCAGGATCGCGTTTCCAAGGCCAAATCCTGACTGGGACGTTTTATAACTAGTGAACGCGATCCGGACTCTAGGCTGGGATCGCGTTGAGCTGCGTTTCAGCTCAGGTACAACCTGCAACTACATTTCAGCTCAAAACAAACTTAACCAAATCACTAAGTTCCAGTTACAATTCGACTTAGGCACGTTTTTAACATCAAATACCATCATACTCCACCTATATAACAACTTATATTACATTTAATCATCATACAAACTCAAGGATCAAATCAAATCATCAAATTCCTATTTAACCCAATTACATGAAATAGGTTCACTTACTTTTCCAAATGAAGAAGATGGTGATGAATAGAAGAAGATGATGGTAACTAGCTTGAATCACACTTGGAATTCACAATTCTTGTTTAATCTTTAACTTGCAAGAATTTAGTTAGGGTTTAGGTTTGGTTCTTGAAATGAAATGAAGAAGAACAAGAATTGGTAAAGTGATCAAATAAAGGTCGGCCTCCCTTTTGAGCCGACTTAACATTTTGGGTATTTTATACCCGCTCTAAATCTATTGCCTGGAACCTAAAAATCAACTACGAGAAATTTATTTTATTATACCGTCAACTTTAATGTATTAAAACAAGCAACATTTCACTAACCACAATAAGTCCTGAGACTTATTTCACCAACTTTCACAATTAAACAATTATATCAAATAATTTCTAAAACAATTAAATACCCAATGTAAATAGAAAAATACCAGGCCACTGGAGAGGATGTTACAAATCTCCCCTCCTTAAAGAGATTTCGTCCCCGAAATCTCAACATCAATAAACAATCCAGGATATCTGGATTTCATCAACTCCTCGGTCTCCCAGGTTAAATTAGGACCTAAACTATGTCGCCACTTTACTAGTACCATAGGAATTTGTTTCTTCCTAAGTTTAGTAATCTTCCTATCTAGGATTTCAACAGGTTCTTCAACCAATTTCTGAGTTTGATCAACTTTTAACTCCTGCAAAGGAAGAATTTGCGACTGGTCTTCAACATTGCATCTTCTAAGATAACACACATTAAACGTGTCATGTATACCAGCAAGTTCAGGTGGGAGATCTAATGAAACAGACTGCTCATTTACAACTTGGCGAACTTTGAATGGCCCAATATATCTAGGCGCCAACTTTCCACGTTTTCCAAAACGGATTACACCCTTCCATGGAGAAACTTTGAGGTAAACTAATTCACCTTCAACAAATACAACTGATCGTCTTTTCGGATCTGCATACTGTTTCTGTCGGTCACGAGCAGCTTTCAACCTTTCACGTGCGATTGCAACTTTGTCAGCTGTCATTTGTACAATGTCGGGTCCAGCAAACTGTTTCTCACCGGCTTCTAACCAACATGTCGGTGTTCTACAACGTCGACCATACAACATTTCATACGGAGGCATGCCAATACTGGAATGATACGAATTGTTATAAGTAAATTCAACCAATGGGAGATGAGAGTCCCATGAACCTCCATATTCCAAAATGCAAGCACGGAGCATATCCTCTAAAGTTTGAATTGTACGTTCTGATTGACCGTCTGTCTGAGGATGATAAGCAGTGCTAAGATTTACACGTGTACCCAACTCTTGTTGCAAACCTTGCCAAAAACGAGATACAAAACGAGAATCTCGGTCTGACACAATTGACAAAGGTATACCATGTCTAGTGACAATTTCATTTATGTACAACTGAGCAAGCTTAGTCAACGAGGCAGATTCACTAGTAGCAAGAAAATGCGCGCTTTTAGTCAACCGATCAACTATGACCCAAACCATATCATTACCCCGAATAGTGCGAGGAAGCTTTGTCACAAAATCCATCGTTATATGTTCCCATTTCCACTCGGGAATTTCCAACTGTTTCAGTGATCCGTACGGCTTTTGATGTTCAGCTTTAACTTGAGCACAAATATGACAAGTACCAACAAATCTAGCAATGTCCGTTTTCATTGTAGGCCACCAATACAACGGTTTCAAATCATTATACATCCGAGTACATCCAGGATGAATAGATAATTTAGACTTGTGTACCTCACTCAAAATCAAATCACGAATATTACCAAGTAAAGGAATCCATACTCGAGATTGATAAGTTAATAATCCTCTCGAATCTTCCACCAATTCATCTTTTCTTTTCAACATTACTTCGGATTTCAAATTAACATCTTTCAAAGCTTCTACTTGTGCAACTTTAATCTGAGAAATCAAATCAGAAGAAACATCCACTCTTAAGTAATACACTCGATCAGAAGTACCTTTTCGGCTTAAAGCATCAGCGACCACATTAGCTTTGCCTGGGTGGTATTTAATTTCACAATCATAATCCTTGATTAATTCTAACCACCTCCTCTGTCGCATATTCAATTCCTTCTGAGAGAACACATACTGCAAACTCTTATGATCAGTACAAACAACACAACTAGTACCATATAGATAATGTCTCCAAAGTTTTAAGGCAAAAACAACTGCTGCAAGTTCCAAGTCATGTGTTGGATAGTTCCGTTCATGTGGTTTCAACTGTCGAGAAGCATAGGCAATAACTCTATCCCTTTGCATAAGTACACAACCCAAACCAGAATAAGAAGCATCACAGTAAACTACAAAATCATCTGTACCATCTGGTAAGGCTAAAACAGGTGCTTGACATAGCATTTGTTTTAAAGTCTGGAAAGCATGTTCCTGTTGATCAGTCCACATAAACTTTTCATCTTTTCGGGTCAACTTAGTTAATGGACCAGCAAGTTTAGAGAAGTCTTTTATGAATTTCCGATAATAACCCGCCAAACCCAAGAAACTCTTAATTTCTGAAGCAGACTTTGGGGCGTTCCAATTCATTACGGCCTCAACTTTCAATGGATCAACTTTCACACCATCATTACAAATTACATGACCCAAAAACTGAACTTCTCTAATCCAAAACTCACATTTAGAAAACTTGGCATAAAGCTGTTCTCGTTTCAACGTTTCTAGAATCAGTCTTAAATGTATAGCATGCTCAGCTTCAGATTTCGAATATACAAGAATATCATCTATGAAGACAATAACAAATTTATCCAAAAAGGGTCGACAAACACGGTTCATTAAATCCATAAACACTGCAGGTGCATTCGTCAAACCAAAAGGCATAACCAGGAATTCATAGTGACCATACCTGGTACGAAAAGCAGTTTTAGAAATATCTTCATCACGAACACGAACCTGATGGTAACCCGACCTTAGATCAATTTTAGAATAAACTGAAGAACCCTGCAACTGATCAAATAAGTCATCTATTCTGGGCAGAGGGTATTTATTCTTTACCGTTCTCTTGTTCAGTTCTCTGTAATCGATACACATACGAAAAGACCCGTCTTTCTTTTTAACAAACAACACCGGTGCACCCCACGGCGAAGAACTAGGTCTAATGAAACCTTTATCCAACAACTCCTGTATCTGATTCATCATCTCACGGATTTCAGATGGAGCTAACCTATAGGGAGCTTTAGCGATAGGTGACGAGCCAGGAACAAGGTCAATACGGTATTCTACTTCCCTAACTGGTGGTAAACCAGGTAATTCATCAGGGAACACTTCTGGATATTCACAAACTACCGGAACATCTAAAACAGTTTTCTTTTTAAGTTTGGCATCAACTACATAGGCTAGATATGATTCACAACCTTTGGATAATGACTTCCTAGCCTTCATCATAGTGATCAAAGGAAAAACCAAACTATCCCGTTCTCCTCGAGCCACAACATGTGACTTTTCAGAGATTGGGATCCTAATCAACTTCTGATGACAATCAATGCTAGCTTTATTCTGACTCAACCAATCCATACCAATTATCACATCAAAACTAGGGATTGGCATCAACAAGAAAGAAATAAGGAAAGTCTGGTCATCAATCACAATGTTAGCTCCAGTTACCGATGTGGTAACCGGAACCAACTTACCACTAGCAATTTCTACTTCTACAGGCTTGGTTATCACTGTAGGTACTAATTTCAACTTGTCACAGAAATTCACAGATATGAAAGTACAATTAGCACCCGAATCAAACAACACACGCGCCGGTACAGAGTTTATAAGAAATGTACCAGTTATAACATCGTCAGTGCGCACAGCCTCATCGACTGTCATCTGAAAAGCTCTACTGGTTGCTGGTGGAGGGTTTTTACGTTTCTGACCTGTAGATGCAGAGCTTCCGACCGAACCCGACCCCGACTTTCCTGCCTCCGGACAATCACCCACTCGATGCCCCTCCTTTTTGCAAGACCAACATACAAAATTCGGATACCGACAACTCTTTATCTCATGACCCAGTTCTCCACATTTCAAACATTTATTGGTGTGTATTGTACAAGGCCCATCATGCCTAGATCTACATGAACCACACCAATTAGAACTGCCCGCTGAACCACTTTTACTAACATACTTCTTACTCTGTCGACTGCCCTGAGAACTTGACTTTCCTTTGCTAGAAGAATCACCTCTAGACTTTGCAGCATTATCTCTAGATCGTGCTTCACGAAAACCTCTAATATCACTGTCTACCGATCGAGCAAGATTAAAAGCATGTGATAAACTATTAGCCAATCTTACAGTAGTACGGTAATGATGAGGTAAGGTATCTACAAATTGTTCAATTCGAGTTTTATCATCAGGAACCCAATGTTGAACAAACCGAAGCTTTTCTGTAAATTGACCTATTAAATCATCAATTGTCATATTATCCTTCAACTGGAGATTCACAAATTCTCTCCTAATCCGTGCCATGTCAAAATCAGAGCAGTATTGATTACACACTGCTTGGTGAAAATCTTTCCATTTGATAGAGTCCTTTTGTTGTTCGGTTAAATGACCTGTCACTGAATCCCACCAAACCATTGCTTCATCCTTCATACACTGGACAGCAAACATAACCTTGGATTCTTCCTCGCAACGAGTCACACTAAATTTGCGTTCCATATCTCTTAACCAATTTAAGGTCACAGTTGGATTTGTACTCCCATGAAACACCGGTGGCTTACTAGACATGAAAGTTTTGAAAGAACACACCTTGCTAGTTTGAGAAGATGGACTAGCACCAAAGACCGAAGTTCGTTGTTGAGCAAGTAGTCTAGCTGCATCTTCCTCAGCTTTCTTCTTAAATTCCCTAAGAATTATCAACTCATCCTCCATTTCATGTATATACTCATCCCTATTTGCTTCTTCTCCACCCATATGAAGGACACCCTCTTGATCATGTTGCTCAGTATTTGTTTCAAAAGGCGGAGCTTCAATCCGGGAAGCATTATTGGGGTTGGTGGTCGGTTGCTCATTATCTGCCATTTCTGAAATCAACACAACACTTGAAATATATTAATCGTTAGTACCTATCTACTAACAATTATCAACAATGCTAAATCCCATAACTAGAAAAGTTTGACATACCATGCTCCAGTTTTGGGATTGAACATTCTTCAATGCTCAATTAACCCAAAACCACGCTCTGATACCAACTTATAACACCCCTCATTTACAATATCAATATAATGTTAGACACACGGAAGCGTAGGAATTTTAACCATATTTATATTTATACATACTATTAATTTACATCAAAAGTTTACAACTTTAAGTTACATCAAAGTGAAACTGTTCATAATACAACATATGTCGGGGTATTATATAAAACAAACTGATTTAGTACAAAAGATCAGAGTAGCTTGCAGTCAAACTGTTCTTGCACCAAAAGCATCTCAATCCTGCTACTCATTAAACTACAAATCTGCAGGAAAGAAAGATGAGGGATTAGCACATAGCTAAGTGAGAGAGTTCAACACCCAACATTCAACTTAGCATAACCATTAACTACAACAATCAACAACAACTTAATAATGAGGATCGGTGGTTCTGGGGATAACCATAATACCCGGGCGGCTCCCCGAGAACTCTTATCCAACCATATCCGTATGGCCATACGGATGAGACCGATAGCTAGTGGTTATCCTACTCAGATACAGTTCAATACACACAACAAATGAAGCATATCCCTGTATCATTCACACGATAACCGACTAACCCAACCAACAGTTCATCAACTTGTCGACCTCATTGTCAACCAATATCCAAAGATCACACATAGCACATAGTGATAAAATCAACATTAATTATTAAACAACTCTATAATCATATCTAAAATTACTCGTTGTAATCAAATAATCACTACTAAATCAAATGGTGAGTTTCGAATCCACTCACCGATACCTCTGAAGTTGCTACACTCAGCTTCTAATCACTGAGTCTTTGGTGTATCTGAAACATCACACAACAAACAAGTTAGTAACTTGTTTCTAACTAATAATAGTTAACTTCACAATTCAAGTTACAATAAGTAACAATAATAATTATTTGTATTATATAACTCAGATTCACAAACTATCATAATCATCAAAATTTAACAGACAAACGCGATCCGGACTAGGCGTGGTAGGATCGCGTTCTTCAGTATAAAAAGTTCTGTAACCGAAAAACACTAGCTAACGCGATCCGGATATTTGGCCAGGATCGCGTTTCCAAGGCCAAATCCTGACTGGGACGTTTTATAACTAGTGAACGCGATCCGGACTCTAGGCTGGGATCGCGTTGAGCTGCGTTTCAGCTCAGGTACAACCTGCAACTACATTTCAGCTCAAAACAAACTTAACCAAATCACTAAGTTCCAGTTACAATTCGACTTAGGCACGTTTTTAACATCAAATACCATCATACTCCACCTATATAACAACTTATATTACATTTAATCATCATACAAACTCAAGGATCAAATCAAATCATCAAATTCCTATTTAACCCAATTACATGAAATAGGTTCACTTACTTTTCCAAATGAAGAAGATGGTGATGAATAGAAGAAGATGATGGTAACTAGCTTGAATCACACTTGGAATTCACAATTCTTGTTTAATCTTTAACTTGCAAGAATTTAGTTAGGGTTTAGGTTTGGTTCTTGAAATGAAATGAAGAAGAACAAGAATTGGTAAAGTGATCAAATAAAGGTCGGCCTCCCTTTTGAGCCGACTTAACATTTTGGGTATTTTATACCCGCTCTAAATCTATTGCCTGGAACCTAAAAATCAACTACGAGAAATTTATTTTATTATACCGTCAACTTTAATGTATTAAAACAAGCAACATTTCACTAACCACAATAAGTCCTGAGACTTATTTCACCAACTTTCACAATTAAACAATTATATCAAATAATTTCTAAAACAATTAAATACCCAATGTAAATAGAAAAATACCAGGCCACTGGAGAGGATGTTACAAATATCCCTATCGGGATCCTGTAACATGATAATCTTAACAGTAAAGTCATATTACTATTATTCCTGTTTCAACATAATCTTGAGGATATTATATACATACCTGAGGATCCTGCACAATATAGCAAGTCAAAATCATACCTTTGTTTATCCCGATTGTAGACTCAGTATCATATGCATAAGTCATTTAAGAGAAGTCCAGGATCCTTACAAATAGTCTGTGTAGTAGCTAATCTGGGATCCTGCATGGTTAGTGAAAATTCTACCCACAACAAGTATTATGGACACTTGAAATGGGAAGGAAGGAATAATAAGTTTTTTTAGAATGAAAGGGTAATTTTGTTATTTGATATAATTAAGATGGGTGATGATAAATCCACCCAAAATTTTGATAAATCTACCATTACTGTGGAGTAACAGTTTGTACAGTACAAGCTTTTAATGCAAAAAAATGGTGGATCTATCAAAACAAGGGGTAGAAATATCATCACCCAATTAAGATACCAATCCCTTAGATAAACTTCCAAACCGAACAAAGGTTATAAAAATTGATACATTCCAATTAACCAATATTACAATTCCTTAGAATTTCATTCATTTGACAAATTCAAATTCCATTGTAAGCATTTCGCGAATTAAACGCACCCTAATTATAGTAACACAGTCAATGCATCGAATTATTACTGAGTACTATCTTTCTAGTAACTTAAACAAATAATATATTATTAATTACGTAATAGTAGCGAGTACATTCTGTTAGCATTGTTGTTTACTGTATAACATTGGTTAGGACAGTTTGCGTTAATTAAATGCAAGTAGTTGGTGGTTCTAGAAACATGATAAAAACAATACGTAGTAATTTCGATGACATACTTGGAAGGTGCTTCGTACCTTGGTTTTCTATATTCCAATAATATAAACGTCACACATACGTCACCAAGTGCATTTCATCTAGAAGACTGACTTTGATATTTAGTTATTACAAAAAAACCTCAACTAAAACACATACAACTACAGATATACTTAATTTACATGCATGTAAGATATTTAATCTCAATCCACATAGAGTTTATAACCAAAGGACGAAACTAAGCAGGATTTCAAGTGGTTTAGTAGCGGGTAAATGGGTACGGTGGTTATGGTAGGTTGGCCATGATGTATCAAATTTAGCGGTATTTGAAAAACGGATCATCGATTTAAAGGTTATAAGTTCAGGCTTTGTAAGAGACAATACAATATACTCTGTATGTGATCGTACATATATGATACCTAAAAAACAGCGGCGATGATGTGATACCGGAAACTGAATATAAAAATTAAAAAGTATATGACAGAAAACACCTTTAGAGAAGTCAAAACGTTTGATGGTGACAAACCAAAAATAATAATTCAAGGTCCTTACGATACAAAACATAAAAACTTCAGGGACCATTCATGTAACTTTCACTTTTATTAATATATATTTTGCCGGAACATAAGAATTCGAGTCAAAATTTTGCTTCCACACTTCAACTCTCATCAATTATCATCCTACATGCCACCAACATAATCAACCACCACCTTCCGCCGTACCGTAAAACCAAAATGACAAAACTACCCTTACCCACTCTTCTCCTCATCCTGTTCCTCCTCCCCTTTGATGTAATTTCACAACCATCAAATGACCAAAACACCCTTCTCAACATTAAAAGCTTCTGGTCCAACCCATCTTCCCTCAACCACTGGAACCAATCCTCCAACCCCTGCAGTTGGCCTGAGATCACTTGTACCGCCAACACGATAACCGGAATCACTATCTTTAACACAGACATCACCGGGCCGGTCCCGCCTTTCATATGTGACCTCAAAAACTTGACGCATATCGATCTAAACTACAATTCTATCACTGGAGGATTTCCAACTGGTCTTTACAACTGCACCAATCTTGAATACCTTGATCTATCTCAAAACTACTTTGTGGGACGAATCCCTGATGATATCTCGCGGTTATCTCCCGAGATTAAGTATCTCAGTCTCTTCGGCAATAACTTTACGGGCGATATTCCGGTCAGTATTTCAAGATTGTCGAAGCTTACTTCACTACAACTGCACCAGAATCTGTTCAATGGTAGTTTTCCCGAAGAAATTGGTAATTTGAATAATCTTGAAATGTTATACTTGTCTTTTAATAACTTCACACCATCAAGACTTCCCCCGAGTTTTACCCAATTGAAAAGGCTTCGATATTTTTACATGGCAAAAGCTAACTTGATCGGTGAAATACCTGGAAATTTTTCTGGTATGCCGGCAATGGAGCTGCTGGATTTGTCCATCAATCGCCTTGAAGGATCAATACCGAGTGATCTGTTTACGTTAAAGAATTTAACGCAGGTTTATCTTTACGCGAACAATCTTACAGGGGAAATTCCAGACTCCGTTGAATCACTGAACATGGTGATCATTGATCTTTCTGCAAACAATTTGACCGGAAAGATACCCGACGGTTTCGGGAATCTGATGAGTTTAACTAACTTGACTCTCATGCTCAATCAGTTATCCGGTGAAGTTCCGGTGGGTATCGGCCGTCTGCCTAACCTCATGGATGTTCGAATTTTCACGAATAACTTATCGGGTCCATTGCCACCGGACTTCGGAAGGTACTCTAACCTGAAAATATTCGAGGTATCGCAAAACATCTTCACCGGAAACTTACCGGAGAATCTGTGTTACAATGGGGAGCTCAAAGGTTTAATTGTTTTCAGTAACAGTCTTTCAGGCGAGATACCAAAATCGCTCGAAACATGTAACAGCTTGATGAATTTTCAGGTTTACGGGAACCAACTGTCAGGAGCAATCCCAGATGGGTTGTGGGAGGTTTTAAAATTGGAAACTATGATTATGTGGGGTAATTCATTTTCCGGCACACTGCCACAGGAACTGGCGCCAAAATTATCAACACTTGATATTAGTAATAACAGATTTTCCGGTGAAATTCCAACCGGAGTATCTTCTTGGACAACTCTGAGGGTTTTCAAAGCGAGTAATAATCTTCTCAATGGTGCGATTCCACAAGGTTTAACAGCACTTCCAGTTTTAGGTACTTTGTACCTGGACGGAAACCAATTCAGCGGTGAACTACCGGCAACAATAGTAAATTGGAGTTCGCTCAATACCTTAAATCTCAGTAGAAACCAGCTCACGGGTCAGATTCCTGCTGGTCTCGGATTCTTAGAAGGTCTTACAGTATTGGACTTGTCAAGAAACAAGCTTTCGGGTCAGATACCTAGTCAACTCGGCAGACGGCTAGTCGTGCTTGATCTTTCAGCCAATAGTCTCACTGGAGTCATCCCGAGTCAGCTCGAAAACGGTGCTTTCGATAGAAGTTTTATGAACAATCCTGGTCTTTGTTCCAATAAGCCTTCATTAGGCCTCAATTCGTGCAGTTCTCGATCAAAAACAGATCGCTCTAGCAAGATGTCGGCTAAAAATGTAGCGATTATTGCAAGCATAGCAGCAATATTGTTGCTTTTATCAGTACTATTGACTACATATGTCGTCGTTGTTTACCAGAGAAGAAAGTATGAATTGAATTCAAAATGGAAATTCACTTCTTTCCAAAAGTTAAATTTCACAGAATCCACAATCTTGCCTCGTTTAACGGAAAACAACGTGATCGGACACGGTGGTTCTGGGAAGGTGTACCGGGTTCCAGTAAACCGATCAGGCAATGTCGTAGCGGTAAAGAAGATATCAACTAAAAGTGATTTAGATCAGAGACTTGAAAAGGAGTTCTTAGCAGAAGTTGAGATTCTAAGCACGATTCGCCACGCAAACATAGTGAAATTGATGGGATGCATTTCATGTGACAACTCAAAACTCCTAGTTTATGAGTACTTAGAGAACCGTAGTTTAGATCGCTGGTTGTACCCAAAGCAGGCTCCAATGAGCCGTGGGCTGAACGGTTCGGTTCGCCATGTGGTGCTTGATTGGCCTAAAAGGTTGCGGATAGCATTAGGTGCAGCTCGAGGTTTGTCTTATATGCACCACGATTGTACTCCAGCAGTGATCCACCGCGATGTAAAATCATGCAATGTGCTTTTAGATAGCGATTTCAATGCTAAGATAGCCGATTTTGGGTTAGCCAGGATCTTAGTCAAAGACAATGAGTTCCACACAATGTCAACTGTGGCTGGGTCATTCGGCTACATGGCTCCAGGTAAAGCTTCACGGTTTCACCAAACCATAATTTACTTCACTAAATATTTCCTGCCACTAATATACTATATAAAATTATTATTACAGAATATGCTCATACTACTAAAGTGAACGAGAAGATAGACGTTTATAGCTTTGGAGTTATCTTATTAGAATTGACAACCGGAAAAGAAGCTAGCGATGGCAGTGAGCATTCATCACTAGCCGAATGGGCTTGGCAAAAAACTCTAGGAGGGGCAGAGATAGTAGATCTGTTAGACAATGAAGTTAACGAGCCCATTTACCTAAATGACATGACAAGTGTGTTCAAACTCGGGCTCTGGTGTACCAGTAACCTGCCAATTAACAGACCGTCCATGATGGAAGTATGCCAAACGCTGACACGTTGCAGCCTGGCAGCAGAGGCAGTTGCAGTCAGTGCAGAGAAGAATGGTGGTGATGTAGTTGATCATCTGCCCCTACTCAAGCTTGAAAACGTCTAAATTTAGAACTGTATATAACTAAAAGTGTGGTTCATATGTAATATACTAGATAGCAGTAAATCTACATGATCTGTTGGTATGTCCTTTCATACCCTGAAAAAAGTTTTTGTAGTTCAAAATACAGAAAATAAAATCTTGTATTATATTGTATCCCTTGAATCTTACTCGGAAAATGTTGGACCAACCACTGATACTAGAAGTGGATATTCTTGAAATAATCGAACCAATAAAAAACACACATTTTCCAGAAAAAACCTCTTCACGTTATACCATCTGAGTTCTAAAACATCATGTATGCTCAGATAACAACTACCACTACTAGTAACATGACCATTAGTGACACAAAAGTGACGTCACATAAGAAAGACCATGTGACTAAAATTAACCGATAAGTGTGCTACTTTACGAATTTCTCAATGTCCACATCTTATGGGCAGCCACACTTTGATAGCAATGACTTAGTCTAGAAACTGAAAGGTGATAAATCATCATTCAATATCAGATTAGTCTGACGGTTGATTTTCAGATCAGGATCGAATAACTAACAATGAAAGAACAATCCGGCTAACCATTTAACTAATATTTAAAACACGGAGAAGAAAGAAAGATATATTCAGAAAAAGGTATAAGGTTTTATTCATAAGGATGAACAACAATCCTACAACGAAATATATAAGTGTAGTTCTTAATATAGATCATCATGTACTCTAGTACTACTTTTGGAACCACCTCAGTAACTAAGATGCTATTCCTAATCTACCCATTCTTCTCTGTTTAGGGTTGCATCATAAGGGTAACCGATTGAATACAAGTTCGCACAGAGTTTAAGCTAGTGAGTTTGCAAGTATAAACAAGTAAAATGCCTGACTGGTCAACCACCAAGTTCAGCACGAGTTGGAACAACGGGGACCAGAAAGTTTCGAAATGGCGAATCAAATATTCTGAAATTTGCTTTCGACCCATCTTGTTGAGCTTGTGCAATTGCGTGATTCTTCGCCTGTTGAATCCTCGGATCAATGACTACTCCACTTTGAGCCACATTAACCTACAAACACATCATGTTGATTCACAACAGCACTTGTTTGTAACAATATTATAATAGTAGTATCAAAAGATAAAAACAGAAAAAATAAAAAATGCATACCATTGGCTTAATTGTTGTAGTTATAACTGCAGGATCTTTCTTTTCAGCTGATGAAGGGGCTACCCTATAATCAAACAACTTGCAGACTCTCTTTTAATACATGTGTTGTTTGAATGAAGAAGTATCACACAATCGATTATATGCAATTAGTATCTGTTTGGAGAATAAGTTTTATAATTTTTAACATGTTTAGGTACTGGGAAAATTACCTAAATAACACTTTTGATAGTCACTTCTAAAGTCTTAACACCAGTAAGGAAAAAAAAAAAAAAAAAAGTTAAAATTCTTGAAATTTTTATGATCAATTTCGCAACCAAAAAAGTATTTCTCAAACTGATTTGCTAAATTTAGTGTTATTTTGTGAAGATAAATAGAATAATACGGAGTAATAATTTAAAAATCTTAATCAAGTAATTTTCCTTAGCTACCAACTGTTCTTGCTTTTTTCTATTTTTTAAAATCGTCTTGCAGATTAACAAAATAAATGAAGAAGAAGTAATTAGAGATAGAGATAATCAGATAACTAACCGGCGAGGGGGTGGACGGATAAATTTCCTCTTCTTCGTCTCCGGTTCCATTTTCTTTATGATTTTTTTTTTTTTTTAATGTTTAAACTCATAAACCCTCAAGAAATTGTTAATTTCAGAGTGGTCTCATTTGATCATCTTTTGAGTTATCAAATAGGTATTTTACGTTCATGTTTGAGCTAATAAAAAAATTTGTAAATAGGAAAGATAAGATTTAATTAATTAAACGTGTCACTTTTTTCTCTCTCATTCACGTTTTTAAAAATTAAATGTCTCACAAACGACACGTCGAAAAATCATGAAAATTGCACCATATTTTTCAGCGTTTTATCCTCTTCGATTTGCCGTCCATCAAGGCATACTTTCGACGAACTTTTTTTTTTTCCATTTTTTTGGTGGTTTTACATATTAGTAACACATGTGTTAGTGATTGATTATACATTTGATTTAGGGTTTAGGGTTAGGGTTTAGAGTTAGGGTTTAGCAGGGTTTAGTGTTAGGGTTTAGCAGGGTTCAGTGTTAGGGTTTAGCAGGGTTTAGTATGATTTAGGGTTTAGAATTTTATAAAGCGTTTAGGGTTTAGGGTTTGGGGTTTAGGGGTTAGGGTTTATGGTTGAAAGTTTGGGGTTTCGGGACGAAACCCCAAACTCCCAACCCTAACCCCTAAACCCCAAACCCTAAACGCAACACTGTAACACACGTGTTAGTAATGTGAAACCCACTAAAAATAATTAAAAAAAAAACTCGTCAAAAATATACCTTAATGGACGACATATCGAAGAGGATCAAACGCTGAATCTAATGGTGCAATTTTCATAATTTTTCGATTTGTCGTTTGTGAGATATTTAACTTAAGGGGTAAATGGGTTTTGTATTCTCTTTGTACACATGTCACCATATCATTGGTTCCTCTATTCTCACACAAATTTTTAGTCTCATTTGAACCTTACCCTAATATCTAAATAGGAAACGTAAGATTTTATTAACTAATAGTGTAATAGTTGTACATTATTAAAACTTTATACATTTTGAAAATTTTGACTGAGATGAAGTAATAATTGTTAACTCGTGACTCGGAATTCTAACTTCTAACTCGCAACTCAAATCGTGACCCGACGACTATTAAGAGTTACGATCTTACAATAAATAAATATATAATATATGCATAACAATAAAATAAATAAACACAGTTATTATTATTATTATTATTATTATTATATATGCCAAGGTATGGGCACGTAATAATGGTTTAGAATAATAAGTTCTTCATTAAACTTTGGGAGTAGTATTTTTGTGAAGGGAGTAGCATTTTTGTAGTAGTAAAATGCAGTAAGTTATACAGTATCGAGAAAAAGTGAGGGACTTTTTAAGTAAATTTAAAACGTATATGTATAACCAGTGGTGGATTTAGTAATATGAGAGTAGGTATGCACCGGGTAAAGGGGGAAAAATTTAAGAGAAGGCAATGTTAGAGATGTTTATCAGGTCGAGTTTCGGGTTTCTTCGATTCGAGTTTTGTCCGTTAACATTGTTTAGTAGCTAAATCAAAACTAAACTAAATTACTTTTACGGAACCAATCAAAACTAATTCATTTTAACTGAAACTTCAAGTTTAAAGTCCTAATATGAATTCTCAATCCTAAATTCCTAGTCAAAATTTGTCACATTAACAGTTGCCTTTAGACCATCCGTAACCATAACACCAGAACGTCACTTTTTCAGCTGCCACATCAGCGTCACATCAGCATAACACTATAACACCAGAACACCCCTAATTATAACACCAGAACGCCACTTTTTAAAAAAAAAAAACCGATTTAAAGCTCGAAAGAAAAAGGAAAAAGAAATCAAAAAGCGCGTGGGACCCACCAAAACGCCGAATTTCGTCTCGTTATTGGATCCAAAACGCCGATGAGAACGCCGGCCGACGTTCTGGCGTTGTGGATGGTGACAACGCGGGCCACGAGGGAGCGTTACGTATGGTCTTAGTTAAAGGTTTTTAATATCTTTTTAGAGAAGAGTTCAATTAAGACCATTTATTTTGTGTGAGAATGGGGGAACCAACCACAATATGCCACGTGTCACTTTTTTCTCTCTCATCCACGTTTTTAAAAATTAAATATCTCACAAACGACAAGTCGAAAAATCATGAAAATTGCACCATATTTTTCAGCGTTTTATTGTAACACCTCCAAATTTAGTGATTTGCGGAAGCACGATTTGGGTGTTACTAATCAATAACAAAATACAAAGATATATAGTAAACGACTCTATATGCGTCGTTTTAACAAAATATATTAATAATTGAAATGTTTACAACATTTAAAGCTTTACATACCTCGAGTTTAAATGAAAGGAGATTTCAGTACATAAGTACTTGTACAAAATATACTAATGCAAGAAAATCTCAATCGTCTGTATGCTAACTCGAGCTAAATGTCCTGAAGCAGAAGCAACCTACTGCTTGGTACCTGCGATACATGCTAAATGGGTCAGCTAAAGCTGGTGAGTTCACAGGTTTGAAATCAAGTAATATAGTATGAACCACAATATTTAAATAATCGAATTGCATCCAGCAATTGATAATGTATATGTATACAGCCATGAGCACATAGTTGAGCTTAACTCGAGGGCCGGGTCCCCTATAGAGAATTCCGGGCGAGGTGCCTCCACGAATGTCTAATCAACATTCGTCTTCCCAAATATTAGTACGTCCGTTTACCCGGTTAGTGCTTGCTAACCCGAACGAGGAGGGTCAATCCTATATGGTACCATATACTAATATTCACGCTACAACGTATTAACAACTATGCTGACGGAGGACTTTAAATGATTAGTTGTGAAAAACTCATGTAGTATCTGAAATGTTTGTACTTGCGTTCACATGTTAAAAATGAGCAATATATCACACCCCTGAGTAAAACAGTAAAAAGAGGGGCTATGAGACTCACCTGAGTCTTGTGAGTTTAACTTAATAAACTTGAGTTGATTAGCCGAGTATGAAGTCCAAAGACTTGTAACCTGAGGGTGTCCACGACACGCGATGGTTATAAACATGATTGGGTATCTCAAAAGATCACCCTTGTAGTTGTTGCACAACTATATATATGTCCAAATTACTACGATTTGGTTGATTTGTTTAGTGTTTGAAAACGTGTACGGCCCGTTGGTGATTAATTGTAATAATAGTCCTGATGTTATCACATTGATTTCGAAGTGTTATACTTGAAAAGTATATTCCATTATGTTTGAAAAGTTGTATCATATAAGCGTTTTGAAGTCATACAAGTTTGACACTTGGTGAGAAATGTGCTTACGGAATCTAAGTACGGGGGTCCGGGGGCAGCGCCCCTGGCTGGGGTCGAGATGCCAGGTCAGCTCAAAAAATTTTTATTTCTACTATATTGCTTTGGTGAAAAACGCATCTGGGATCTGAATTCGGGTAAAATCGAGTGATAAATTTCGAGTCTCGACACTTAGTAAAAATCTGAGTTTTCTGTGTTTTGAGACACAATATGCGACACTAAAGTTTGTCATGCGACACAAGGGTTGTGTCGCATAACGTATGCGACACAATATCTATACGACACAAAGGTTGTGTCGCATAGATTCGAGATGCTGATTCAACAGCGACATAGTGATAGTGTCGCATAGTATTTGCGACATAAGGTACGACACAATATTGTGTCGCATAGGATACGACATAACTGGTTTCATACGACACAAGATACGACATAAAAGACAAAATACGACACAGCATGCGACACAAGGCTTGTGTCGCATTGAAGAACATCAGCCCCGAAAGTCCGACTGTCGCGATTTTTCCGGCCAAAAACCCAAATCAAACCCGTTTTTAAGCTATAAAATCGTGTTCTACACTTTGTAATGGACATATATAAGTTATGTAAACACTAACAAGTGAAAAATACTAAGAATAGAAAGGTTTCAGGATTTTGTCGGAAACTTACAAAGTGCCGAAATGGAAATCCGGAAAGATGGAAATGTAGATCGTTGCGAGGTGGTCGTGAATCTCTAAAAATATTGACGATCCGAGTGCGTTTGATTGTGTTATTTTGTGATTTAGTGGATGGTGGTGGTTTTTGGATAAAAGAGAGAAAAGAGAGTAAGTGAGAGAAAGAAAAGAAAGAAATGAGAGAATTGGGAAGGGAGTTGGGGGTTTAACCTCCAACTTTTCAGTCTCCGCCATCGCGGTCCGTGTGGTGTTCGTTTACTCCGTCGTTTAAATGTTAAATAATTATTTTACATATTAAATGGTAAGTTTTAAAATACAAATTTATTACGCGATATTTTAGTTAAATATTTTACTAATCAATTTATATTTGAGTTATAAAATGTAAGTTAGTTTGTTTTGTTTGTACGATACGAATTGAAATTTGAATATTATTAGAATAATATTTTTTAAACATAATAGTGTTACTTAATAAAATTTGTCACCAACGTCCATATTTATGGAATCGAAATACATTCGATTTAAATTGCGTACGATTTAATCAATCGCATTTTCGTATATATTCAACAATATATATAATTCGATACATTAATTAGCCTAACACAGAACTAATTACATGTATTAATAAAGAATTAGGCACTAATTGCTAGTCCTAATTTAGCGGGTGTTACATTTATCCTCTTCGATTTGCCGTCCATCAAGACATACTTCCGACGAACTTTTTTTTTTTTTCATTTTTTGGTGGGTTTTACATATTAGTAACACATGTGTTAGTGATTGATTGTACATTTGAGTTAGGGTTTAGCAGGGTTTAGCAGGGTTTAGTGTTAGGGTTTAGCAGGGTTTAGGGTTTAGTATGATTTAGGGTTTACAGTTTTATAAAACGTTTAGGGTTTAGGGTTTGGGGTTTAGGGTTTAGGGTCCCGAAACCCCAAACTCCCAACCCTAAACCCTAACCCCTAAACCCCAAACCCTAAACCCTAAACGCAACACTGTAACACACGTGTTAGTAATGTGAAACCCACCAAAAATAATGAAAAAAATAAACTCGTCGAAAGTATGCCTTAATGGACGGCAAATCGAAGAGGATCAAACGCTCAATCTAATGGTGCAATTTTCATAATTTTTCGATTTGTCGTTTGTAAGATATTTAACTTAAGGGGTAAATGAGTTTTGTATTCTCTTTGTACACATGGCATCATATCATTGGTTCCTCCATTCTCACACAAATTTTTAGTCTCATTTGAACCTTACCCTATCTTTTTAATGACATTTTAATAGTTGATTACTGATCATAGTCACTTTTTAAAAGCCTTAAATTACTTCGGTTATCATACGTAATCTTTATGTGTTAAATGGAAAAGTAGAGCTTCGAGTAATTTATTCTGCATCCTAATTAAACCTTATGCTTTTAATTTTGGTTTGTTGATATTTTGTTACTTTTAAGTTTGTGTTTCATTGCATTATTTGTAGTACATTGTAAAAGAGAGAATTTGTTTGCAGTACTTTTATGTAGAATAGGTAATCTCTATACACTTTACTAAGAAGTAAGAACACATAAAAAAAATTGTTACCCCGCAGGTATTACACTTAGGGTATGCAAGTGCATACCCTTTATTAGACATAGGTATGTCACTGTCTATAACGATGGATATGTAAATATACTACTATGCAAGGGGTAATACGTAAATTTGCGTACTTTTTCGGAATTTCCAGTTGTAAATGTGTACTTCAATTCCCTATCTCCATAACTCTCAGGGTAATGATATTTCCACCTCTATTTTTGATAGATCCACCAAGAATATGCAGTACAGTATTGTACTGTACAAACAAATAATGCACATTAATGGTGGATTTATCAAAAATGGTGGTGAAATTATCAACACCAACTCAAATGGTAACTCAAAAACTCAAGATTTTTTACAAATTTTTCACTGTCAAAAGCTTTGTTTATTAATTCCTTCTTAGATCTCCTTAACTTAATAGCTTATCACTTCCCTCTCACTTCCGAATGTTTCCATAGTTGCCATGCTACTTAGTACTTCCTCAATTTGTCGAAATTCTTCAACTAACTCACCAGGATTTTTCAAAGGCGATGCTTTTAGTGCTTAAGCTCCGACATGTACATGTATGTGAGTCGAAACGGCACGGTCCGAGTCGCCATATAACTCGCGAGTCACCTTCCGAGTCATGCTCACTTTCAAGTCACCCTCCTAGTCGCTACTTTTTAGTGGTTTTGTTACTCGACTCGTACGAGCCAACTCACGACTCATACGAGTTTGACAACTATTGATCATGGAGTATCTAAGGTGAGGTTTCATATTGGTTTTTGAATAGATTATTTGATTATGGTATTTGCGAAATATAAATAATGAGTATGTTTTTACCCGCGTATTGCGGCGAAACTATTTAAATAAGAAACTTTTTACAAAGAGAATACTAATATATTTATAGTAAGTTTACAAATTTACTATTAATTATTTGTAAATTTTGATACATGTTAATACTTTTATTTATAAACTGTAAGTAAAACCATTAAAGGGGAATATTATTAGGGGGCTATCAAATGTAAGGAAAATAGTAAAATGGTTGGGAAAGAAAAACTTAGACACTATTAATATGACATGTTATCCTCGACTACGTTATATTTGGATTCTTTGCATCTCTATCTTTTGCTTAAGCCTATAAAAGTTTACATACTTGTGTAAATATTTAGATCTTATAATTTGAATAATCAAAATTCAATTGCAACCAAAAATTTATTTAAATAAATTGGTTCAATTTCAAGTTAATGTGATTTTTTGGGACCCATTATATGACCCTGAACATAGGGATGGCAAAAGACCCGAATCCGATGAGGATCCTCGAACCCCGAACTTTTCGGATCGGATTGGGGACGACATTTCGGATTTTGGGGCGGATTTTGGGGCACCAAATGGGGATTCTTATCGGATTCGGATTGGGGAACGGGTACTATCATCCCCGCCCCGCCCCGCCCCAAAATATATAATTATAATATATATATATATATATATATATATATATATATATATATATATATATATATATATATATATATCTTTCATTTGTATTTATTATTATTCTCATTAGTCACCACCTAGACGATTAGTATTTTTATGAACCCCGAAATCACTCTTGTTGTATTGATTTGGTCTTGTAATTTAGTCGGAATATTTTAAGACCATTTTGAATGATTTTGGTAATTTTGAACGGTAAACATATTACTATATGTTATCTTGATTACTGTGTTCATTTATTTTTAGAAAAAAAATATATATATATATTACTATTGAAAATAGCTAGATAATATTGTAAAGAAAATCAGCAAAAACTTCGGGTTTAAAGTAGTGTTAAGGAATCGATATCCCCGATGGGGGACTCCGATCCTCGTTAAGGTTTGGGGGAACTTATATCCCCAATGAGGTGCCCTGATAAAATCCCCGTTGGAGTTTGGGGAGGGTATGGGGATATTTTCGATTAATGGGTTTGGGGATGGGGTTATCACTCCCCGCCTCGAACCTGCCCCATTGCCATTCCTACCTGAACATAATTAAATACATTATTCAACTCTTAAGCAAAACTTCTAAACTTAATATAATACCGATAAACAAAAATAACAACTATAGTGAAGAACCACACAATACGCTGATGATGAATAAAACTTGTCGTACCATATTACATATATTAGGTTCTAATATTTGGAAAAATAAATTGTTAAGTTTGAAACACAAATTATGTACGATTTTGTAAGTTGCGTTGCATGAACTTAGACATATGATTTGGTCATAACTAAATCCAACATAAACTTTAAAGTTTGAAAACCGTATGATACAATCACACTCCAAAATGGAGTAACAATTATAACAAACTTGCAGTATTATTTGATTGTTAACAACTTTAATTTTCAAAGATATATAACACTCGGGTAACAATTGATCTTGTTTTTTTAACTTGATTACTTGGTCTATGATGTAAAAAAAAAAAGAAGAAAAAAAAAGGAGTATATGAATCAAACCCAAATATCTTACAAAAAGTGACAAAACTAAAGAAATTATAACCACATTACCGACTATACTTTTTTATTCATTTTATATTTAATCTAGATATTATATTTTATTCACTTGCAACTATTCATTTAACAGTGTTTTCATTTACCTCGCGGTAAATGTTTGAGCTTTCAATTACACAAAGTAACTGGCATAAAAATGGTTATCTTCGTTTTGCTAACGAAAAATGTAGTTATGAAAAAGTAGGTTAGGACAAACCTTTTCGAAAGAATGTTTTGTAAAAACAAAATTATTTTTGAAATTAAAATTCCAAAGACGACCCTCTATAATTCAGTTTGAGAAGGCCATTAATAGAAATTAACATGTTCACCTTTGTCAAATAATTAAGGATAAATTTGACTTTTTAAGTTTGACTTAGGAGTCCAAAGTCGTATTTTAAAGGTGGAGGAGATTGATACTTGTCGGGTAAAGTAGATAATCATGATCCATGTGAAACAAAATATCTTTAGAAATGTTTTTGAATAATAGTTGCAAGGAAAATTATAGATAAACTTAAATGTAAGAATATAATTCGTTATGCTCACATGTTCATTGTGTAAATCGAATTAATGCAAACAATTTTCCCGTAATCAAATAAATATAAGAAATTATGATATATCATTTATATTTAGAAATTCCTCATTTATATTTGGACCTTTTTTAAGTCCAACACGTGTATATAAGTTCACGAGGTTCCATTCTAAAATCAAATCATTGATAAAACTAAGTAGTCCATCTCTCCTATCTAATAAAAGGGAGTTGATGCTGATGTCATGAAGCTGAGTTGTCACCTTCTAAGACAACCATCTTGCTTACTTGGCAGCTTCATATGCAATCTTTTAGTATTCTTTTTTCTCCTTTTTTTGATTTTCTTTTAATTACTAAATTAAATAAATAACTATTTTTGTTATCATTTTTTGTGTAATTTTCTAGACATGCGGGCTACCTCATTTTCTTTGCACGCTTTCTTTTCTCAAGAATTCAAATTTACTGATTCTTTTTCTCAAATTCAAAATTGAGAGTGGAGATTCATGTATCAAAGCATTTGATTTCTCCGTTCATCTATTCCCCTTTCATCTTCTTTCTTTTTCTCAATTCTCTTCTGAGAAAATTACTAGGACCTCCTTTTTCACAACATAACATAAACCTCGCCAGACAAATTTTTAGAAAGTAAACCCATAAATCGCCACCACCACTGCCGTCGGTCAATACTTTTGGTTATCACCTAAGCACCGCTGCCACCACCACATATAACCATCAGCTTCCACCCGATTACACCTCACAAATAACCAAAGCCCTAAAATCTAACCGTCGGCCAACAAAAACGGCGGTCAAATCGTTGTGGAATCAAATCGCCGGTCAACAATTCGTCACTGTAGATCTTGCCAAACTCAGAAAATTGTGTTTGGGTGCCGGCGATTAGAATGGGAAGAGAAAAAGATTCGCCGAACTCGCTAAGGGTAAAAGGGTAAATCCCAAAAGGTGGAAGAAAGAGATCTCTATAACGCCCCTCATTTAATACAACAATATAATATTAAAACTGGCGGAAGCGACTACTTGAAATACATATTCTATTAAAACCTACTAGAAATTTTCCGCAACCCTTTATACAATATGTTTAACTACTAAACAAACATAGTTAACATGTTTACAAACCCGGGGCATTATATACTATAAAACGTTATTTATTACAAACTGGATCAGAGTCGCAAGTTTCAAACATTCCCAGCATCAAAACATCCTTCCTGACTACCCACATAATATACATCACCTGCAGGAAGTAAATTGAGGGATTAGCACGAAGCTAAGTGAATGAATAATCAACTACAATTCAATTTAGCTAGCAATCTGTTCACAATCAATAATGCAACAAATATCGTCAAGAGGAACGGTGGTTCCTAGAGACCCTGTTCCGGGTGGCCCCATCAGAACACTTAAATCAACTGTAGGCCAAAACAGTGATTAACCGCTAACTAAATGCTAATCTCCATCAACACATGTACGCAACCCTGTGTTGACCAACATTAGCAATCAAGTCCAACTGACAATCTAGTTGACCTCTAGATTATACATTTCAACTCAATGTTCGTCAAACAACCAATCAAATGGCATATCATTTCAAAATTAGCATACTATCAATAGTAATCCTATAATTACTGATTGAAATCAAACTGACACAACCAAATCAAACTGTGAGTCTCAAATCCACTCACCTGATTCGTCTCAGTTACTTACTCAGCAGTCTTATCTCGCTGAGCCCTTGGATTATCTGAGAACATAAAATTAATCATAAATTAGTAATTTGTTTTCAACTAATGGTACTTATGTAATTAAACACATTACATAAATAATCACATCATTAATCAATTCCAACATACAACAATACTATTTATATATAGTCTTTATTTAAGTTCACAAACTAAAATGATCATCAATTTTATTCATGCAAACGCGATCCAGGCAAAGGTGGTGGGATCGCGTTCACCCCTTACAAAAAGTTCTGTCACCGTTTTACACTTAGCAACGCGATCCGGAAAATAGGGATGGATCGCGTTCACAAGAAGAAAACGTTATGGAATCAACTTTTCATTAGGCAACGCGATCCGGGCAAAACTTCAGGATCGCGTTCCTACGCGTTTTAGTTCAGGTGCAGACCTGCAAACACACAGCTCGAACCCAATCTATTATATCACCATTTCAATCACAGGATTCTCAGTTTTCAAGTTACTAAACACTCCAATACAACCATATACATACACTAAAGCATCATTCAAGTTCCAAATCACATATACTTCAATAGTTTGCATGATCACTCTCAAAACTAAATTCAAACATTCAAACACTTACCAAATAAGGATTACAAATTGATGATGATGATGTTTATGTTATCACAAGCTCAAAATCAGCTCAAGATCATCACAACCTTTTGATTTCTTGATTTCTAGTTACAAGGGTTTAAGGGTTTTAGAGATTTTAGATTTAGGTTACCAAATAAGGGAAGTACAGAACTTTCCTAAAAGGGAAGGTTTATAAGTCGGCCCAACTTTTCCACACCGACCCGTATCCACTTAAAACTAGTCCCCTTTCAATCTATTGTCTGGAACCTAAAAATCATTTGCGAGAAACTTATTTTATTGCACCGTCAACTATAGTAAATTAAAACAATCAATAATTTACTAAGCACAATAAGTCCTAAGGCTTATTTAATTAAGTTTCGCAAATAAACAAATAATATCAAATAATTTCTAATACAATTAAATATAGCAATTTAAAATTAGAAATTACCGGACCAGAAGAGAGGATGTTACAACTCTCCCCCCCTTAAGAAGATTTCGTCCCCGAAATCTCATCACGATCAAACAATCCAGGATATCTGGATCTCATACTATCTTCTGTTTCCCAAGTTAGGTTTTCACCTAAACTATGTTTCCATTTCACTAACACTATGGGAATCTGTTTCTTCCTAAGTTTGGTCACTTTTCTATCAAGAAGTTCTACTGGTTCTTCAACTAACTTCTGACTCTGATCAACTTTCAAATCTTTCAAAGGAAGAATCTGAGACTGGTCTTCAACGTTACATTTCCTCAAATAACAAACGTTAAACGTATCATGAATACCAGCAAGCTCTGGAGGAAGATCCAATGTAACAGACTGATCATTCACAATCTGACGAATTCTAAACGGTCCAATATATCGAGGAGCCAATTTGCCACGTTTTCCAAACCGAATTACCCCTTTCCAAGGCGAAACTTTCAAGTAAACAAGTTCACCTTCAACAAAAGTAACTGGTCGACGTTTAGGATCAGCATATTGTTTCTGTCTATCACGTGCAGCTTTCAACTTTTCACGAGCCACTGCAACTTTATTAGCTGTCATTTGAATAATATCTGGACCTGCAAACTGTTTCTCACCTGCCTCTAGCCAACAAGTTGGAGTTCTACAACGGCGTCCATAAAGCATTTCATATGGAGGCATGCCAATACTAGAATGATATGAGTTATTATAAGCAAACTCAACCAATGGCAAATGAGAATCCCAAGAACCACCATACTCTAGAATACAAGCTCTTAACATATCCTCAAGCGTCTGAATCGTGCGTTCTGACTGACCATCGGTTTGAGGATGATAAGCTGTACTAAGATTTACACGTGTACCCAATTCATGCTGCAAACTCTGCCAGAAATGAGATACAAACCTTGGATCTCTATCAGATACAATCGATAATGGAATACCATGCCGAGTAACAATCTCATTCATGTACAACTGTGCAAGCTTACTCAGAGATGCAGTATCACTAGTAGCTAGAAAATGAGCACTCTTGGTCAATCGATCAACAATGACCCAAACCATGTCATTTCCACGGACAGTTCTAGGCAGTTTGGTTACAAAATCCATAGTCAAATGTTCCCACTTCCATTCAGGAATCTCAAGCTGTTTCAACGACCCATACGGCTTCTGGTGTTCAGCTTTAACTTGAGAACAAATATGACAAGAACTAACAAACCTTGCTACATCCATTTTCATTGTAGGCCACCAATACAAAGGTTTCAAGTCATTATACATTTTAGTGCTTCCAGGATGTACAGACAGTCTAGATTTATGGGCTTCATTCAGAATAACATCCCGAAGACCCCCAAACAAAGGTATCCAAACACGAGACTGAAAGGTTTTTAATCCTCTCGAATCATCCAATAACAATTCCTTTCGATTCAACATAATTTCAGATTTCAAATTATGATCTAACAAAGCCTCCAACTGTGCAGCTTTAATCTGAGCCACCAAATCAGAAGAAACTTCTAAACGCATAAAATAAACTCGATCAGAGGTTACCTTACGGCTTAACGCATCAGCAACCACATTGGCTTTCCCTGGATGGTATTTAATTTCACAATCATAATCCTTAATTAATTCCAACCATCGTCTCTGCCGCATATTCAACTCTTGCTGTGAAAATATATACTGAAGACTCTTGTGATCTGTACAAATAACACATTTGGTACCATACAAATAATGCCTCCAGATTTTCAAAGCAAACACAACCGCTGCAAGCTCTAAATCATGGGTAGGATAATTTCTTTCATGAGGTTTGAGCTGACGAGAAGCATAAGCAATCACACGATCTCGCTGCATTAAAACACAACCCAAACCAGCAATAGATGCATCGCAATAAACAACAAAATCATCGGACCCATCTGGCAATGCTAACACCGGAGCCTGACATAACAACTGTTTCAGAGTCTGAAAAGCAGCTTCCTGTTGTTCAGTCCATACAAACTTTTCATCCTTACGGGTCAATTTAGTCAACGAACCGGCAATTTTAGAAAAATCTTTAATAAACTTCCGGTAATAACCCGCCAAACCAAGAAAACTTTTTATTTCTGAAGCAGACTTTGGAGCTTTCCAATTCATTACAGCTTCAATTTTCGAAGGATCAACTTTAACACCATCATTACAAATAATATGACCCAAAAACTGTACTTCCCGAATCCAAAATTCACATTTAGAAAACTTTGCATACAAATGTTCTCTCTTTAAGGTTTCCAATACCAACCTCAAATGCATTCCATGCTCTGATTCGGATTTAGAATATACTAAAATGTCATCGATAAACACAATCACAAATTTATCAAGAAAAGGTCGACAAACACGGTTCATCAAATCCATAAAAACTGCTGGAGCATTCGTCAAACCAAAAGGCATAACCAGAAATTCAAAATGACCATATCTGGTTCTAAATGCAGTCTTTGGAATATCACAATCCCTAACACGAACTTGATGATAACCTGATCTCAAATCAATCTTTGAATAAAATGAAGATCCCTGCAACTGATCAAATAAATCATCTATCCGAGGCAGAGGATATTTATTCTTTACTGTCCTTTTATTCAATTCCCTATAGTCAATGCACATTCTAAAAGACCCATCTTTCTTTTTCACAAACAGAACTGGTGCACCCCAGGGAGAAGAACTAGGTCTAATAAACCCTTTATCCAACAACTCCTGTATCTGATTCATCATTTCCCGTATCTCAGACGGAGCTAATCTATAAGGGGCTTTGGCTATAGGTGAAGAGCCAGGAACAAGATCAATCTGGTATTCAACTTCCCTAACCGGTGGTAAACCAGGTAATTCATCAGGGAATACTTCCGGATACTCAGAAACAACTGGTACATCAGAAAAGGACTTCTTTTCTAACTTAGCATCAATCACATAAGCTAGATACGATTCACAGCCCTTGGACAAAGATTTCCTAGCTTTCATCATACTAATCAAAGGTATACAAACATTATCCCGTTCTCCTCGAGCCACGGCATATGACTTTTCAGAGATTGGAATTCTAATCAGCTTATTGTGGCAATCTATGCTTGCTTTATACTGACTTAACCAATCCATACCAATAATCACATCAAAACTAGCAATTGGCATCAACAGAAAGGAAATTGGGAAAGTCTGGCTATCTATCATAATACTAGCTCCAATTACCGAGGTGGTAACAGGAACCGATTTGCCACTAGCTATTTCTACTTCAACTGGGTTTGTTATCACAGTAGGCATCATTTTCAACTTATCACAGAAGTACATGGATACAAAAGAACAATTTGCACCAGAATCAAACAAAACACGAGCTGGTACAGAATTTACAAGAAAAGTACCCGTGATCACGTCATCTGTATGGATAGCTTCATCAACTGTCATTTGAAAAGCTCTACTAACTGCAGATGGCGGATTCTTCCGCTTCTGACCGGAAGAAGCTGATGAACCAACAACTGTCCCCGAACCCTGTCTCTTAGTCTCAGAACACTGATTTGCACGATGACCTTCCTTATGGCAATTCCAGCACACATAAGTAGGAAAAACACAATCTTTGGCTTCATGCCCAATCACACCACATTTCACACATCTAGTGGTTTGCACAGTACACGGCCCAAAATGTCTAGCTCTACACTTAATACACCAATTGGGACGATCAGAAGTACCACCACGACTTTCTTGTTTCTTACCCTGCTGATTTCCTTGCCACCGTTGCTTACCTTTACCCGAAGATTCACTCCTAGATTTCTGAGAAACTATTTCTTTACTTGGTACTTGTTGAGGTTTCAAATCACTGTCAACAGATCGAGCTAACATAAAAGCTTGAGGAAGAGAGCTCGCTAATCTCACTGAAGTTCGATAATGATTAGGTAAAGTACCCACAAACTGTTCTATTTGAGTTCTCTCATCAGGAACCCACTGCTGAACAAACCTGAGTTTCTCTGTAAACTGATTTATCAAATCATCCATTGACATGTTATCAGTTAACTGCAAATCCATAAACTCCTTTCTAATTCGAGCTATATCATAGTTTGAACAATATTGCTTACAAACTTCATTACGAAAATCAGACCATCGGATGGATGCTTTCTGAAAAGAAGTTAATACCGAAGTAATCGAATCCCACCAATTCATAGCTGCTCCTTTTAAAAGTTGAGTTGCATACGGAACTTTTAGTTCTTCCTCACATTGACAAACTTCAAATTTCTTTTCAACATCTCTCAACCAATCTAGAGTTACAGAAGGATTCGTACTACCCGAATACACAGACGGATTACTGCTCATAAAGGTTTTAAATGAACACACCTTTTGTTTTGACGGTGAAATCGTACCAAACACAGGATGAGATGCTTCAGCCTCTTTTTGTTGTTTATACATTCTAAGTGCTTGGTTTTCCTCTTCCAATTGAAGCAGATACTGATCCCTTTCTGCCTCTTCTCTAGCATGGAAAGAAGTACCAGCATTCTCATTCCGGTCATCATGAGTCTCAGCAGCAACTTCAGGCCTTGAGGCATTATTAGGGTTAACAGGTAGTTGCTCGTTATCCGCCATATCTGTAAACACCACAACAGCTTACAAATCATTAGTCGTTAGCACCTATTCTACTAACCAATTCACATTCAGTACATAATCCCTTTCCCAAGAATGTTTGACACAACACAATCAAAGTTTAGGATTGAACATACAATCATATTCAATTGCCCCAAACTATTGCTCTGATACCAACTTATAACGCCCCTCATTTAATACAACAATATAATATTAAAACTGGCGGAAGCGACTACTTGAAATACATATTCTATTAAAACCTACTAGAAATTTTCCGCAACCCTTTATACAATATGTTTAACTACTAAACAAACATAGTTAACATGTTTACAAACCCGGGGCATTATATACTATAAAACGTTATTTATTACAAACTGGATCAGAGTCGCAAGTTTCAAACATTCCCAGCATCAAAACATCCTTCCTGACTACCCACATAATATACATCACCTGCAGGAAGTAAATTGAGGGATTAGCACGAAGCTAAGTGAATGAATAATCAACTACAATTCAATTTAGCTAGCAATCTGTTCACAATCAATAATGCAACAAATATCGTCAAGAGGAACGGTGGTTCCTAGAGACCCTGTTCCGGGTGGCCCCATCAGAACACTTAAATCAACTGTAGGCCAAAACAGTGATTAACCGCTAACTAAATGCTAATCTCCATCAACACATGTACGCAACCCTGTGTTGACCAACATTAGCAATCAAGTCCAACTGACAATCTAGTTGACCTCTGGATTATACATTTCAACTCAATGTTCGTCAAACAACCAATCAAATGGCATATCATTTCAAAATTAGCATACTATCAATAGTAATCCTATAATTACTGATTGAAATCAAACTGACACAACCAAATCAAACTGTGAGTCTCAAATCCACTCACCTGATTCGTCTCAGTTACTTACTCAGCAGTCTTATCTCGCTGAGCCCTTGGATTATCTGAGAACATAAAATTAATCATAAATTAGTAATTTGTTTTCAACTAATGGTACTTATGTAATTAAACACATTACATAAATAATCACATCATTAATCAATTCCAACATACAACAATACTATTTATATATAGTCTTTATTTAAGTTCACAAACTAAAATGATCATCAATTTTATTCATGCAAACGCGATCCAGGCAAAGGTGGTGGGATCGCGTTCACCCCTTACAAAAAGTTCTGTCACCGTTTTACACTTAGCAACGCGATCCGGAAAATAGGGATGGATCGCGTTCACAAGAAGAAAACGTTATGGAATCAACTTTTCATTAGGCAACGCGATCCGGGCAAAACTTCAGGATCGCGTTCCTACGCGTTTTAGTTCAGGTGCAGACCTGCAAACACACAGCTCGAACCCAATCTATTATATCACCATTTCAATCACAGGATTCTCAGTTTTCAAGTTACTAAACACTCCAATACAACCATATACATACACTAAAGCATCATTCAAGTTCCAAATCACATATACTTCAATAGTTTGCATGATCACTCTCAAAACTAAATTCAAACATTCAAACACTTACCAAATAAGGATTACAAATTGATGATGATGATGTTTATGTTATCACAAGCTCAAAATCAGCTCAAGATCATCACAACCTTTTGATTTCTTGATTTCTAGTTACAAGGGTTTAAGGGTTTTAGAGATTTTAGATTTAGGTTACCAAATAAGGGAAGTACAGAACTTTCCTAAAAGGGAAGGTTTATAAGTCGGCCCAACTTTTCCACACCGACCCGTATCCACTTAAAACTAGTCCCCTTTCAATCTATTGTCTGGAACCTAAAAATCATTTGCGAGAAACTTATTTTATTGCACCGTCAACTATAGTAAATTAAAACAATCAATAATTTACTAAGCACAATAAGTCCTAAGGCTTATTTAATTAAGTTTCGCAAATAAACAAATAATATCAAATAATTTCTAATACAATTAAATATAGCAATTTAAAATTAGAAATTACCGGACCAGAAGAGAGGATGTTACAATCTCGGTGCCGGCGATTAGAATGGGAAGATAAAGAGACTCGCCAAAAATCATCGACTTGCAGGTTTGTAATTCTCATTTTGGTCGAGTCGCCGGACCGGCGACTTTTGGGTTTGGCGACGTATTTGTACCATGTTGTGATTTATTATTGGTCCTTTTCAAAAATCTTCAACTCGCATTACCTTCTGTACCATGGACTGATGCAGGAGGTTTAACTGTTGGTTTGTTGGTTTTCAGTTTTGCTTTTCCATCTGAAACTGTATTTTTGGAAAGTAATTAGTTTAATTGATGTTAGTAAGAAGGGAATCTGAAGATGAGTAATTTTTATAATATAGAGCTATAAGTTATGATAAGTTAGTGTAACATTAGTGGTAGTTATGAATTTTGCCTATCAGCATATGTAATACCTTGCAAGGAAGAATCCTCCAAATGATATTCTGTTTTGCATTCTTCTTTCAGCTACTTTTAGCCATAAACGAAAGGAGGAGTTGTACATGTTTCCTGTTGTACATGTTTCCTTCTTCTTGCACTATGTGATGATGATGTATATTTTCCTACGCTTAACCTTTTTCTGTTTGGATTCATAAAATTTTAAATTATTGACATATCTTATTGCTTCAAATTACATAATGTTGAGTGCAGGTGCAACTTTTCCACACTTGGGTGTTCTCTTTCAAGGTTGGATTTTGCTACAGATTCACATAGAAGGTGAGATCAAATTGGGTTTTTTCCCCCTCATTATTTTGATTATATTATGGAGTTCGTCTCGATATGTTGCATTTCCTGCATATATATGATAAGGCATGACCATACAAGTCAGTATTAAAATTTGATACATTTGACGTGTGTGATGTTCATATAAGGTTTGAAAAAATGTTGTGTGATCTATGTTTGTTCTTTACAAAAGCTTGATGATCCTCAAAGTTTCTTTCTTTTTCATTAGATGAATCACTTTCATATGCAAATTGAAAGGGCTGCATTATGGAAATCTTATTACAGTATAGTGGTTCATAAACCGCTACCTTTGAACATAAATTGTGAGGTTTCTGACTTTCCGTTTTTTGCACCGGTAATTGATTGAGTTGTATGCATCAGGTTTTATGGGTGCAAATAAGTATGCAACGTCATGGTATATAAATCCCTAGATTTATGTATGTACAAGCGTAAGGTTTTATGAGTGCAAATAGGTTTGCTTGAGTTTGTATGTGTTACTTTGCTGAAAATGTACATTTTATAGACTAACCCGCCCATTTTGTTACTTTATTAGATTATAATTTGGTACTTCAAAGTTTCTTTTGACTACTATACTTACAATATTGGTCATGGATATTTCTCAGGTTTCTAAGTGAGGTATTGTTTAACTTTTCATTTGGTAATTTGAAGTTACATTCTATGCAAGATTTTGTATGCTATTTATCAACAGGTACTATGGTGACTTTCTAATTTTTTCTTTGTACTATGTATTTTTTTTATTTGCTCATGTGTTTTTAGCGTGATTTAGACAACATGGATGCTGAAATTCAGATTTCTCTTATGTTTAAGTAGATAAAGAATTAAAGATGTATGTATCTTTAATTGTGTTTCTTACCCTTATCAGAATATTAAAAAATCGCATCATTAAATCTTTCTCATTTATGTATAGGGTGCTGATTTATACAAGTCATTAGGGGGACAACCGGAGCACATTGCAAAGTATTTCTTGAATCATATATTCATTCACAATTGACCCTCTTTACTACATGCAGTTTCTCATGGTACGTACGGATTCTTATCTCCCTTCTTTTTTTAAGCTCATGGTTGTTATAATTCCATTTGGTTTAAATAGTTGAGTCTAATATACAAGTTCCCACATGTTTCTTTGAATTTGTTAAGGTCATATATGTCGCATTGTGGTCTTTGCTAATATCCTTTAGGCTGCACAAAATTGTTTGCCATGCTTGAGTTGAGGGTGTTATGGCATGATCTGAAGACTAATGAATATGATTTAGTGTGGTAAAAAAGATTGTAATAGGTATAGTGAACAAATGGATGAGTCAAGTTACAGCTTTGGTCCGGTTGATTACAAAGAGTCAATTTACACCAAGTGTCTTAAGTTCTAATCAAGGAGGTGTGTTTGTTTCAAGAAGTACAATTTGGAAGCTTTGAGTGGATAATTGAACGAGGTGCAATGGTCCAAATAGGTTAGCCAACTTAAGACAGTTGGTGTTAACAGAAATGAGGTGAATGGTTAATTATAGATAGAGGTAGAGTTTTCGAGTTTGGGGTCAAGATGGGTATTTACGGGTCTAATGGGATCGAGCAGTGGGTGTATGATGGAAAAATTTCAAGCAGGCAACATGAGTAATCACAAATATTAGCGATGAAGTGCTGCTATTTTTGTATTGTTTGTACAGCCGAGTCTTTTGAAAATAGAATCGATGTAATTTATCAGTGAGGTGTACATGTGCAAGTGTATTAGTTGATGTAAATACTTAGAGTTTGATTAATAAAGTTTATTGGTTTATCTAAAAAATGATGTGCAATTGGCAAGTTCAAAATGATACAGGTTTGGAGTTGATGTTCATTAAATTTTTCACTTTTTTGCAAAAGTTATTTTTTTCTCATGCTTTTTTCTCTTATAAATGTCTATCGTGGAATTAACTTTTGCTTACAAAACACAATAACACAAAAGTATTATTATTAATAAAACTTAATGCTATATGTTGGAAAATTTAGTGAAATATGTGTTTTTTTCACTAACTTTGGACACATAATTTTACATTTATATGAGACATATATACGTGTTAGTTTATGTATTTGTGTTCTCCATTGTAAGAGCTTTACAACGAGGTAATATGCGTCCAAATCAGAGCTAATGTGAATGAGATATCGATTCACAAAGTAAGACGTTTGATGCATAGTTTGGTTGGTTTAAGGTTTTGTCCCACATCGGTGGGTGGACTGAACTTGGATGAACTAACTAAGCTATAAATACATGGGTCTAGGCTCTATTCCAAAATACACAAAAAACCACAACCTTTTTCCATTAAAGGAGATACAAGTATTCTCCGATGAAATCTCGGGTAGTGAGTCAAGTCCGGCAGTACAAGCTGCTTCGACTGTTGTACCCTGGGAACCGTGTCTAACACGGGCCTCGGTCTTCTTTGAATAAGTTGTTAAGGCGCCGATCTTCTTTATGAGATAAGTTTTCTACCTATCTATCGTATTTATGTACGTGTTTTACTTTTAACTGTTTCTTATTCGTTTGTTTATTATTTATATTATTTTATTTATACTTGTTTGTAACTCTAATGAGTTACATCTCATAAATATTAATAATATATTGAAATTATATTCGGGTACGAAATATTTTACCTACACGATATTATTAAAATCTTACGTGATCTACCAAAATATTCTTATAATTTTATTTTTCGTTAAACCCGTGTAGTCACGGGTCACTAAACTAGTAAACTTATATATAGAGGCTTTGATTTCTTACAATACTAAAAGTAGAAATTATAAAAATGGAAGCATGATGATTCAAAAGGTATTGGTATACAATTTGGTAATCTTCCACTTGATCAAAGTTTCATCATTTGGTTTCAATGGCAATACTGTTTGCAGGATTCAATTCATAGAATGTTTTTCAATATTAAATTATATTATAAATGTATGGTGGGAGGGATGGAGATGACACATATTCGTCGATAAAAATTCAGTGTAATACGGAGTATAATTTTCAATAAAATATATTCATCAATGAATATCGAGTTCAATAAATCTAATACACTCTCTCACTCAAAAATTTTATTTTCTTCTTGATCTTTCGTGATATAAGAGCATTTGTTTTAGTGTTTTATGTTAAACGTTCGACGTTAAAGAATGACAAACTACACGAAACTTATACTCTACTTTATACCAACTTATACTTAATTAAGGCATTGTTTTCTTTTTCACTTTGTTTGTTGAACTTCGATCGTTCTTTTCTTCTTAAAAAAAATACACTCGGTCTATTAATTAGTCTCCACTCCTGAAAAAAAAAACGCGATGGTTGTTTCGAGATCCTGATCTCTTTCCACTCGCGAATTTTCTATAAGTAACTATATGGTTGTTTCGTATACAAATTGATACTGCACTCAACGTTTCAGATGGTATTTGTAATCTTTGTACTTCTTTTTTTTTATTATTTTAGAAATGCAAGTACTCACAACGAGAGTACCACGAATACATACAGAAATTGTATAAAAACAGAAATTGTATAAAGCCAAATGATCTTACTGTGGCAAAATCGATACAAACGATGCTACTGACTAGTGATAATGATGAGTGATGTTGTTATACTCCGTAAAATTCATGTACTCGTATGATCTTTCTATGTTTGCTCACAAGATATCTAAGATTCTTATATCAAATATTGATATATGATATGAAATTAGATATTTATTTATCTTTTTTACTATTTTAGTAAGGGAATGAGGGCCATTTAATTGCATCATTCTCCTGCACCTGCAGTCGTGACGTACGACATGACCAAATACTTCTCTTCAGAGCGGAGAGTCCAAACAAATTCACTGCCAATATAATATAATCATATTATCATATTCTGCTTAATTCTTTTGTAGCTGAACTTAATTAACCATTATTTAACTCAGAAAATCGAAATTATTGTTAGATTAATAAACATTACAAGACATATTTCACAATGATCCAAATGATATTCACCATCTAAAGTTGTTAGCATCTCATTTTAGAGTGCGAATGATTAAATTCTCGTTTTTAAAGTTGTGTGAATCCAGATGTCAGACTTTCGACTATAAAAATTTCTTGTCCAATTGAAGGTTTCCAGTTATGAATCAATGGATTCGAGTTTCAGGCTAGGCAGCCTAAGAAACATAATTGAAAATACGATACAAAGTTGAAATAGATGTTGCTAAATCATCATTTGAAATAAGTTCGTATACGTATAATATTCCTTAGGAGTATAGGAAGTTAGATATATGTGATGTGCCAAATGAAAAGATGGCACAACCCATACGGCACAAAATTCAACGTTTTCAGAAACCGCAATCCATATTGGTAGACACGACAATTTTTACTATTTGTGCTTCAAGACTCATTATTACTATCATTGTGGGTTTTCCCACTTCAAGGAACATGTTCCATTACACCCTGCAACCCGACATTTCCATATATGCCTAATACGGAGTATATTCTTTTCTTTTTTGCTTTTGTTATAAATAAGAAAGAAAAAAGAAGAAGCTTAGCTTAAATTTACCTTAGTTAATACGGAGTAGTATTATTAACTGAAAGATTAATATTATTTTATGTTGTATTTGGGCCACCCACTGGATCCACTTCATATCTCAATGGAGCACGACTATATCATATATACCACAACGTTCGAGTCGGAACTCTCGCCGATTAAGCCTTAACGTTGTGGGTCATGCGTTTCATTGGTGGTAGGTACATTTATGATAACTAATACTCATGAGCTGCCCTTACCACTAATAAATTATTCGTTTATAAAATGAAATACTCCTTTATCGTTTTTATCGGTATAAATGAAATGTATCTGCTATATATTTGTGAATATAAAACAAGCCACATAGTCGATTTGGACATATGTTTATCTTGTGTACCATCATGAATTCCTTTTTTTTTTCTTTTTTAACTAAAAATAAATCTATCTATATAACTAAAGGAGGAGACCCTCCATTATTTGTCAACATTTTACCCTTGCCACATAAGATGCATTCTAGGTGTCATCACCTTATACATCAATTGGATGAGATGACAAATCCTCCTACACCTAAAAACTAAATATGGTAGCATTTAATTTAGGGATAATTGCATATATGCCATTGTTTACTTGCAAAATATCACATTTATCCAACTTAATTTGAAAATATCATATATGTCATCCTTAAACTTAAAAAATATCATACATACAAATTATAACTAATAATGTGTTATCATTTTTAGATAGTATATAATGTGACATATACAATTAAATTATAACAAACTTAATCTAAAATAATGTGTCATGGGATAACAGTTATAGTATAATTTTGGCTATAGCCCAAAATCATAGCATTCCATTATCAAATTTTTTCTTTGATTATGAACTGAAATCGTTTTTTGAAAAATAAAAATTTTTATTTTTTTATTCATCTTAATCTTCACCTTTCTTTCTGTAGTTCTCTAATATTTTTATCACCTTTAATAAATTATGATAGCTTACCTTTGATATAATTTCGTCTATTTTATAATCTTAATACAAGATTCATGGATGGGTAGGAAGATCAAGTTCGACATCTCTTTTTTAAAGTTCTAATTATTTCAATCAAGCAACACAATTACAATTATGTATTTAACTTATAAGACGTGTAGACGGGAACCTCCTCGAGTTATATTATATTATATGTGTGTGTGTGTGTGTGTGTGTGTGTGTGTGTGTGTGTGTGTGTGATAGTGATTGTTAAACTTTATTGTAACTAATTTAGAGTGCTTGTTAAAGTTAACTCATATTTCTTTTTTATACAAAATGTGGATACCATTAAGATGATTATCAACAAAACATTATTCTATACCATTTTATCTTATAATCTATATATTATGTGTTATATATTTTTTAGACTGCTCCTTACGGCAGCGTCGGTGCCTCCGTCGGTGACAACTGACGGACCGACGCCATAGGCACCGGGCGTCGGTTGAGCACGTCGCCAAAGCGACGGGGGAGAAGGAGATCGTCGGCTGTGCGAGTGGGGCCAGGAGCTTTCTTTTTTATTTTTTTCGTTTTCTTTTGTATTTGAAAAAATGTGTATTTTGTGTTTTTTGTTTTGTTTTTGCAGGAGGAAAAGGGAGCTGAAGTGCAACGATGAAGATGATGATTAAATGGGGATGGTAGGGTTTTAAAGCTTTGGGCTTTGGGCTTTAAATGACCCAATTTTTAGCTTTTTTAACGGGGTTTTATAAAAAAAAGGCTTTAAACCATATTGTTTTTTTTTAGTTTTTTTTAGTTATTTGAATGTTTTATTTTCATTAATTTTATGTTTTATTTTTAATTAAGTTATTTTTTATTATAATAAAGATGTGTTATTTAAGTTTTTATATTAAATAAATAGATTAAATAGTGTGTGGGGCCCTGAAAATAAGGGAAGTGATGTTACTATAGGCAGAGAAATGTCAGTTTGTGTCAGTTGGGGAAAAAGCTGACGTGGCGCAGATGTGGCAGCAACTGACGCGTCAGTTGGCGTCACCCATTGGGAGGAGTCTTAGCCGTGCATCGCACGGGTTTAACACTAGTAAAATTATATAAAAAGGGTTTTTCTTTGATTCAAGTTCGTGTATCCAAAGTATAGCCACGTTGTTCACCAATAGGCGTTGTACATCATGTACTTCTTACGTCCTATTTATGGGCATGATTTTCAGATATATTATATGAACCGATACTTCACAGAAATTATTATTTACGTCAACAAGGATAACAAATTTCACAATTTTAAAAGAGTTTTGCTAAGGGAAACCTTACGTCTTTTATTAATAAAGTTGTGCATGTATGTATTATTTGTTTGTACCTTGAATCAAATATGCACGTGGTACACATAAATTTAGAGAGAGACAAAGAGTTTGTTATAATTTAATACAACTATTAATGCATATTTGAAAGACTTAATAAGAACTCTAATTATGCTTTTGTTATCATTTTTTTCATTTTAAAAAGACGTTCTTAAAACGAAATATATGCTTTTCTTCCTATAACTACAATCCATTAAATATCATATTCTTCTACTTTGAGTCATTTTGCATATAATCACACATAAACTAAAATTTTATGTTTAAATCACTAGGAATAATTGTTTGTTTCAAGTATATAAATTATACACACCCTCTCAAATAGTCTAAGCATCATGACACACGTGTCACCCACTTATTCTTTTCTATACATTTTTGTATTTTACCATAAAAAAATAAAAATTCATCATTCTTTACTTATATAAATTCATTTGATTACATATAGTTATGATGATGATGATGATGTTGATGTTTAGCATAGTCACACTATCACATAGGGACATATCATTTATATATCTTTATCTTAGAGGATGATAAGAGGATGACAATCTATAAAATTGTCGATTATCCTTTAAGAAATTTCAAAATACATAAAAAAAAAAAAAATGTACTGATAATATATTAAATTTCTGCCCCCATTGTGTTTCATCCATTCAAATTTTCAAAATCCGCTTTAAATCATAAGATACAAATTTATGTTAATCATAATTAGCAAAAGAAAAATACAGTAATAGTTAACTGCAAAAATGAGACACTAACAAAAAAGTTACACATGAACAATAACGTCAATTTCCGTTAATGTATTACAGTATATATTTACTTAACTTAATGATTGTAATATTTGTCTACATTTATTTTATTTAATTATTATTACATGGACAAATAGGCAAAATATTAAAGGTGAGATTAACGTAGTCAATTATTTTCAGTGGAGGGAGAGGAACACTGCAGATGGTGGAGCTCGGAGATAGTACTTTTTTCCTTTTTTAATATCTAAAAATAACTAGCCGTAAAACTTTATATTATCAATTAAAAATTTCAGACATTGGTAATGGTTCGTCCCAAATTTTATTGTCAACGTTTCTTTTAGATGTTTCGATTTTTAAAAAATAGATTAATTAATGTTAATTTATTTACCCTAATACGGAGTAATATATAAAAAGATTTTATTTTATCAAAAGGTAAAGTGTAATGATTATATTTCTTAAACTCGATATTGATCAAAAAGTAAAGTGTAATGATTATATTTTCGTAAACTCGATATTGATTTATCTATAAACTTAAAACGGAGGACGTAGTATCCATATAATTATAATTGCAAATTAAATAATCGAAAGTATTAGAGATGAACTTAAAATGTCAAAAGTTTCAACATCCCACTCAATTTCCCTACCTATTAAAACATGTCTCCTATAAAGACACAAAGACATACCTAAAATCATATATACTATATTTGCACCGTCATTATCATCTAAAACATATCATTATATATTTATAGTTATCTTAACAAACTCTCACTACAAAACTTTATAGCAAGGAGTCATTATTAATACTTTCTGTTACATTAGCTAATAATAATCAAAACCATTTATATGAGCTACTTCAATTCTATATAAATACTTCCATCTTTAGAGTTAAAAGTATCATGACATATATCATTTTGGGACTTCACTTTTTTCTCTCCATACCAATTTCACAAACCACCACCATGAAGATCTCCGACTATCTAACACCACCATCGTCGCCGCACCAACCACCACCACCACCGCAACTAGTCGAAACCAAAGAATGCCACAACATCCCTACACTTTCACAAGCAATCTATGAAGCAAAAGCTCTCTTTAAACTCTCATCTCCAATAGCACTCACGGCTCTAATCCTCTACACGCGGTCCATCGTATCCATGCTGTTCCTCGGCCACCTCAGCGATACCAACACCGAGCTAGCCGCTGGCTCATTAGCCATAGCTTTCGCGAACATAACCGGCTATTCTGTTTTATCCGGGTTGGCTCTTGGTATGGAGCCACTTTGTTCACAAGCTTTTGGGGCCCACAGACGTAAACACATATCTATTACGTTACATCGAACCGTTATTTTCCTACTTGTTGTCTCCATACCCATAACATTTCTTTGGTTAAATTCGTCACGTATTTTAGTTTGTTTACATCAAGACCCCAATATTACACGTTTGGCCCAAACTTATTTAATATTCTCCATACCCGATTTATTATCCAACTCATTTATCCACCCGACCCGAATTTACCTTCGGGCTCAAGGGATCACGTACCCCGTAACAATTGCGACATTAATCGGCACCATGGTTCAATTACCTTTAAACTACGTGTTGGTTTTGCATCTCCGTTTCGGCGTGGCGGGTGTAGCCACCGCGTCATCAGTGTCAAATTTTGTTGTTTTGGTGGTGTTGGTGGTTTACGTGTGGTGGGCCGGGTTGCATTTGCCTACATGGGCTAACCCAACTCATGAATGTTTGACCGGGTGGCAACCAATGATCCGTCTGGCATTACCGAGCTGCGTTTCAGTTTGTCTCGAATGGTGGTATTATGAAATCATGATTTTGCTCTGTGGGCTTCTAGTTGACTCGAAGGCCGCAGAGGCATCCATGGGTGTTTTAATCCAAACCACTTCGTTTTTGTATGTTTTTCCGTCGTCGCTTGGGTTTGCGGTTTCTACCCGGGTCGGAAACGAGATTGGGGCGAACCGGCCCGATAAGGCCCGAATCGCTGCATTAGTCTCCTTATTATTGGCAGTGTTAACGGGCTTATCCGCAATAATATTCACAACATTAATGAGAAAAACATGGGCCCAAATGTTCACAAATGATATAAATATTTTACGGTTAACATCTATTGCCCTACCGATTATCGGGCTATGTGAGCTCGGGAACTGTCTACAAACCGTTGGATGCGGGGTCTTGCGTGGAATCGCCCGTCCTACTACAGCAGCTAATGTGAACCTTGGGGCATTTTATATTATTGGAATGCCGATTGCGATTGGTTTTGGGTTTGGGCTCCGGGTTGGTTTTGTTGGGCTTTGGGATGGGCTTCTTGCGGCCCAAGTTTGTTGTGCTGGGCTTATGTTGTATGTGGTAGGGAACATAGACTGGGAACAAGAAGCAATGAAAGCAGAGATATTAACATGTAAGAATGGTACAATTGGGGAAAATGAACCCGGTTTTTTAGATTGTAACCGCGATAATGAGCCACCAATTTGTATAACCGTGGCGTAACAATGGCGATTTAGTTATTTAGTTGACTTTTAATTTTTAACGGTATTTAGTTGAATGTAGTTAGTGGCATGATTTAGACCGTTATTTATTAGATCAAATCATTACTTAATGTTATGATAAAAAGTTAATAGTTCATATTACACTACACTTAATTATTATTTTAGAAAACAAATAAAGAAAATTGTTACATTAAAATGCATGAAGAAATATATAAATTTGGTCTATACTCAAATACATAGAAAAAATAAAATTAGTAAATCCAATTACTTTATACAAACGATAACATGATCTTTACACCTTAAACCTTATAGTGGGCAACCATGTCACAAAAGATCATAGAAGCTAGATAACTTAATCTTTTATAGTTTATAGTAATAATAAAACATATATAGAAGCTAGTCTTAATCTTATTATAATTATATTTAGATAGGGTTTATTGTGTCAAAAGCAAAACAAAGTGAAAAAAAGACGATGCAAGTAGGGGGACAAACACATGAACATCACCTTTTATAGGGTTAGAGTAGTTGTTATGCATAACCATATTATAACATAATCATTGCTCTTAACTAACCCATCATTCATAGAGAACACTTAGTGCATGGGTAGGTGACAAAAAATCATATCCTTCGTCCTTCCTCCATCCCAATCAAATTGTGCAATTTGAAAATGCACGCAGTTTTAGGAATTTCGGCTAACTACATTATTCATCAATCAAATATTTCATATCATCTATACTTACTAAAATCTCTTTTGATTGGTTAAAAAATGAAAATGGACACATATTTGAACAAACAAAATAGATTTTTGAACACTTGAGATGAGACGGAGGTACTAATCGAGGATACGGGAAAATATAATATTTCGTTGTCAACAACTAAATTATGTGCTGTCAGACATAATTGAGCGATTGAATCTGTATATTAGTAAAAGTTGATGGACTAAAATTATAAACATGATGGTTATTGATTGATCAATAATATATAATTGATTATTTACATTATATGGTATATTGTAGATAAATAACAACATGAATTATTCTATATTCATTAATATGTAACATTTATACATTTTAATTAAGTTTATAACATCATCTATTCTTTATAAGCAACCCTTAATTATTTAATTACCAAAGGCAAACAACAGTATATAAGGTAGGGAAGAAGTTGTCTGCATAGGGGTTAAGGGCATACATATATAGGTCACGTACAAATGTCTTGTAGCCACTTCACAAGTTGCAAAAATACCAAACTTTCATGTAACTTTATTTTATTGTATATTTGTCTATAATTGAGATAGTGTTGCATCATGGTATAATAATTTTTCATCCCAATAATTTCTTATAAAAAATTATTACTTTTCACATAAAATTAGGATCAATACCCTATATGTTCCCAGGTATTGGAAGAATTATGTTGTATATTTATCATCAACTTAATCCTTGATCTTCTACAATCATGTGTTTAATATTAAAACTATTATATGGTATTTTACATTTGGTTTTATTCTAATTTTTCTTTTTTCTGAAAATAAGTACCAAAATCATATAAAATAGAGTAAATTCCATAAATCATATTTTTATTTTTTTTCCACCTTTTCAGTCTAATAAGTTTACGTTTTGTTCGAAAATGGTCCCTTATCTACCTAAAATGACTAAACCATTTTCTCTTGTCATTTTCGGATAGTTATGATAACTAATTTATATCGGATATTTGTGTAATTTCTCATTTCATAAGCTATAAGCTTACCTTTAAAAGCTACTATAGGTTATTTTTCCAATAAGCTCTTAAATTTATGTATGCCAAACAATGCTAGAAGTATGAGCTTATGAAAACAAATAAGTTTAGGTTGTGTTTGGCAAGAAACTAGTTGGAGATGGAGTTTGTAGCTAGAGCTGGAGATTGTGTCTGTAGATTCTAGTGGTTGGGGATTCTAAGGGATTATTTTTTCTAGAATCCCACCTACATTTTGTTATCAAACAAGGCTTTTCATTTTTAGGGGATGAAGATTATCAAAATTAGAATCTCAATCCTTTATAATCTCCAAGAATCCTTGTGCCAAACACACCTTAAACTATACAATTATCATATATCCCCACCTTACAAATATCATATATACCCAATTTACAAATTCAATTAAAATTTAAAATTCTTGAAAGAGGATGTTAGTCATTAACCCAACGACGTAGTGTGGTCTAATTATTCTTAGGGACAGTGTTCTACACGTCTTTGAATCTCGATTGTTTTCTATTTAGTATTATGTTTATTGTTTTAAACAATTAGTATGTCCATGGAGAAAAAACACTTCGCATAAAAATGATTTCTACAACACGAAGTCACGAATAGCTTCTAAAACTTACAAAATGACCATTTTCATCTCTCTATTTTCACTTACATAAATATCCCCCAACCATAAACTACTAAACGCCACAAAATCATGAAATTTGTGGAAGAAATGAGAAACTTCATTTTTGTCCGAATATATTAATTGATTGATGGGGAAGTATTTTGTTACGTAGTATTTTATTATCAGGGATCATAATGTCAAATGTTTTTGTATATATAGTATACATACATGAGATGATTAATAGTACATCTCATGACAATCAACTATTTATTAGTAACATTTAGATCCAAATGTAAAGTGTCCATATGCGATGTTACATCAATAATCGACACTCCTACAGTCCTACTAGGTTGATAACGACCACCAAACATGTGAAGAAGCACAACTAATAATAATGCGATTAAAGTCAAGAGTCTTGGACTACTAGAGTTCAGATTAGGGGTAGCTGTATATACTATCTAAAATCCGCCCTCTTCTAGATCCGTCCATGCCAAATCATTACTCATAACTGACTCATGACGTACTAACTCAGACCAATCCTTTTCTTCTTTTTTTTTTTATATCTATTTTCATTGTTAAATAGCTTTAAAAGATTCGAAATATATTAATCGTAGGCATCAGGCCACACTACCACGAGCTCACTTAGTGGTGCCGCTCATGGTGAGTACCAAAACGAGCCTACCACGACTCCCATTACCTCGACTCTTATGTTGGCCAAGACAACTAAATGATATTTCCTTTTGATTTACGAGAAACTAATACATGAACTCTTCTTTGTCTAGAAAAATATACTTGCAAGTTGTTTAACAAAACTAATGTGTTATGCTTCTGAATTTATTATCGTTATTTTTTTCAAACCTCATCTATTTTTCAATAAAGAGCAGTTACAACTTACTAGTAGATAATCAACAAAGCTTTGTAGTTGATTTAATGTTCATTACTATGTTTAAGAAGACAGAACAATTTTAATAAATTATTATTATTATTATGTTTGAAATTACTACTAAATCAAATGAGAAATTCTTTTAAATATCCATATTTTTCTAAAAAGTCAATGAAGATCACACATCCCACCATGAATATATACAGTTTTTCCACGGGTATATACATACGTGTACCCTGGACTTGAACTAAACCTGGCAAACCAGACCCAACTTGTGAAAAACGGGTTAGTTGGGTCATGTTTCTTGACCCGGTGGGTCTCTTCCGGCGGACTGAAGATAATAGGAACAGGTCAAGGACGTGTCTCAAAATTATTGTCGTGAATTATGGACGGGTCGAACAGGTCCTTAAAGGTTGATGAGTGGGTTTCCCAGTATTCTGATTTTTAACAGAGTAATAGCCGGAAAACCTGTTAACCTACTGCCAGAGTTGCCCACTACAACATAACACGAATTCCGACTGATTTTCTGCACCTTGACACAGTGGCGGATCCAGAAAAATACATCGTGGGGGGCAACAAAAATTTAAGTTTGTAATATGAGCGGGTTTCTAACATGATTAAATGAGTTCGGGTCATAATGTGTATGGCTTATATGATAACGTACCGTACAATGTTTCAATTTTACTATATATTCCTAACAATTGTTGCGTTTCTACAAAGTAATATAATGAAATGGCCAATAATCACATTATGTGGTCTTCTTTAAGTTAAAATACAAAGAAAATTACAAAAACTGAAGTCCCACATCGAGGTAGGAGACCAAAGTTATCAGAGAGAATCTATTATAAAAAGAGGTCTGGCTTGAATTTTAGTATATGGAGGGCCAACTAAATTTTTACTTGGGGGCCTCTCTATATTTGGGCTAAAATGACCATTAAATTGTTAAGATTTTGTATTACTTGGGCCCAAGTCGTGGGGGGCCTTGGACCCCCATCATTGCAAGCTGGATCCGCCCCTGCCTTGACATATACCACCATCTCCGACCAACTTCCACCGGCACAAATACTTTCCGGCCAGAAGATAACTTCCGTCGACAGCTTTCTGGTCAGAACTTTGACTCCCGTCGCCGTGTAACCACCGTAAAACACACAGATAAATAACTGGAAACGCTCATTTTATATTTTTTATTGTAATGCACTCAAGTTCCAACATATCAACAATATCAATTGCTGGCAAAATTAAATGCAAACGTATTTTAGAGAGAAAAGTTATGGGAGAGAGAGTGATTTTTACAGCCGACTGTTTTACCATATTCATAGAATCATAGATATCTGTTCCACCGTTTCGTGTTTCCAAAATATAATAATTAATAATATTAATAATAGTACTATTTATTATAGGGAGTACTATTTACTTTATGTACTTTATATCGCAATCGTAATCTATATACGTGAGTTTGGGGTTAATTTTATAGATAAGTTAACTTTTACGGAGTAGTATGATTTTCAAATTTGTGTATCAAAAGGGAGAAGAAAATTACAAAAATCAATAGTAAAAGTTGCAGAAACGTAACAATTTGTGACTGACCTGACCCAACCAACCCGACCCAACCCATCTTCGACCCAACCCGTTCGACCCAATTCAAAAACTGACTCACTTGACCCGTGACCCATTTGAACCCAAACCCGATTTGACCCATGACCCAACCCGACCCGTTTGCAAGGTGTAACTTGAACCCACAACTTTATAATTAAATTGTCACCCAGTGCTAGTTAAATCACCCTTTGGTTCTTTTAAATATTATGATTGCAAACAGTGTAAAAACACTGAAGTTTTTATGTAATTAGTACCATGGAAATCTTACTCTATCTTCTTAGGTCCCAATTTGGCCACAAATACAAATCTGTTTCTCCACTCTCATCACTCCTATAAGACTTTCAAAAACTCATCTTCATTACCATTTACTAGAACAACAATGGCCTACACCAACTTACTATTTTACTTCATTTGGGCTACACTTATGCTTCAAGGTCACTCCATAACCTTTTATAATTTCTTATTCTTATATACTCCGTATATTTTATTATTATTATTATTATTATTATTATGTTATTCAAATTTTATACTCTTGTAACCTTATCCATGTTATAGGTATTACATGTCAACTTCATGAGTCAGATAGTCCTTCCTTTATAAAGAAAGACTCATAATTTGAGTCATTATGTACTCGAATATTGAAATTATTCTATGTTACAATTTTTTTTCATTGTATGTTATTTTCAGGCATTTCGGGAGAGATTTTCGTACCAAGAAGAGGATTAAACGAGCATTATATATCAAGAAGAGGATTAAACTTGCAGGTGAAGATATTGTGAATGAATTGATAACATGTATGTAAAAAGTTAAATTCTGATGATATTTTTGTTTGTGGAACGTTTTAGGAAACAAGTACCAAGTTGATGAACAAGAATCTAAGAACTCGGTCAGCAGTAGGTTCAGTGATGCCGACTTGTACATTCAACGAATGCAAAGGATGCAAATACAAGTGCAGTCCTAAGCAAGTTCCAGTTGAAGGAAATGATCCGATAAATAGTGCTTATCGCTATAGATGTATTTGTCATAGGTGATTTTTATACTAAAACTTTTATATGAGATTAGTTGATAACTTGATACAGTTTTAGCCCTGAGGAAACAAGCCTTTGCCCTTTAGTGTTGAGATTGTTTTTTAATTTTCTAGTAAATGTAGCATTTCTGTTAGTAGATTGTATAATTGCAATAATGTTGCACATGGGAAGTTGTCTCAAGGTTGCACATAATAAGTGAACAGAGTATCACATGAAGGCAAGTCCTTCAGTTTTACGCTATTAGCCACACAATCAAGATTTAGGGTGTGTTTGGATGAGGGGCTTATAGGGGATTTAGGAGGTTTGAGCTTCTATTTTTTATAAGCTCCAGCTATAAGCCTTGTTTGGCAACATAAAAATATGGGTAGGGGTTGAAACGGTTCACGGGTCATACAGGTCCCGTTTTCATCTTGGTCAAATAGGTTGGGTCAAAACCAGATTGAGTCAGGTCGGGTTGCTTCGCAATTTTGTATACACTTATTTTCCTTTTTCTAATTCCTTACTACGTATTTATTAATTTAAATAAATTTTTAATAATTCATTAATAAAACTATTGTTTGTTACGAGTATTAATTATTTAATTATTTAAAATAAAAGGCGAATCTATTGGAAAATTAAGCAATTTGTACACACTTCTTTTTATCCTTTTATCACTAAATAAATATTGTAGTATACAATACTGCAAAGCAGGTTGGTGATAAATTGCTCCCCGAGAAAAAAAAAGTTCTAAAAAAATGTGCAATTATTTCTTGGAAGTCAAAACCAGTTTTCTTTTTTCTCTTAACAAACTATTCCCTGAAAAAAAAAAAAAAAAGGAGCTATGTCGTTGAAATTGATATCTTCGGTGACCAAAGATTGAACCGTCGTCAGCTACGCTTTGGCAACAAAAGTTGGTCTGATATGATCGTTTTGTTGATTGTCAGCGACTGCGTTGGTGAATACGCGGTGGCAGCAAAGGCCATTGAGAGTACCATGGTCAATATGTGCTGGTTTAGGTTGGACCCGTTCTCATTCTTTCCGAACATTCAAAAATCGACCTGTTGGACTCGTAAATAGAAATTCCCATCGCTCAATCCAACCAACAAGGGATTATTAATTTTACCCGACTAAACCCGGTCTTGACCATTTGGGTTATAATTGCCAAGTATAATCAAGACACACGTTCCAATTTTTAGATTATATATGGATCTTTTATGATGCAGATCATAATAAACATAGCAAGCAATTTCATTACCAAGTAGTAACATAAGAATTATCCGTCCAAATGTAAATAATAAAACGGGTAAACAGAGAAGATTTTCCAGTTACCTATGAATGATGAGTCTTTTTCTTTTTTCTTTTTTAAACTCGGATGTAGGGGACTCAACTGCCATTTTCACGTCACCGCGCTTTTAACCCTTTTCCCCAAGTATCTCCAAAATATTTATCTATTGAGATTACAACTTCAGATTTCAAAGGACATCAAGATACTATACAATTAGGTCACCTTAATGATGATTGTCTAAACATAAATAGTGTATCTAATGAGGGCTAGGTTGAAGAACTTTTACCCCAAAAAATTGTTTCCAATACCATTTTTGACAATAACTTTCACTCCTTGTCAATTGTCATCAGAAAAACATTAAGACTTACATTGTCTTCCCCAAGGACCACAATATTATCATCATTTTCAGTTCGATGCTGCAAATACTTTCGAAATTATACACCAGTAAGGTACATGTAAATATGTTTATATGTACAAAATCTATTAAGCGTATGTATATAGGGATCACACATGACACATGTAAAAAGCGAATACAACGCTACAATAAGGAAACAGACGGACATGTTTGAGCGTATATGATATTTATGGGGTTAAAAAATAAAGGAACTATATATATATATATATATATATATATATATATATATATATATATAGTCACACACGTGAACACAGGACTGGGAGATAATTGATGACTACAATGGAATCTTCTTGGATCAAGAAATCTGACCACATATCTTTTAGTTACAGTTTAGTCATGTGTGACTGTGACAAGACTTTAGCAAAGATTCATCACTTTGATTCCAGGTACCCTCATGCATTGCATACCATTCCCATACAAAAAAATCAATTATGTCCCTCATTAACAAAGTACTGCACAGCCACACATGCTTAAACAACACTAATTATAATAAAGAGAACTAAAATTTCAGAAACTCTGACGTTTCACAAAAAAGTAACAGCTAGTACAAAAGAATTATTTTTGGAGATTAGATTTGAAAGTTTCAAATCTTTTGCCACCGCGAAAAAGATTGCTATAATCTCAAAGATTTTGGATCGTTCAAAAAGATGAGTTCTTTTATAGGTACTGTCCAAAATTCATCAATTCTTCAGAAATGTTAGGCAAGACAGCCCACCATATAGCATGGTCCACCCCTAACTAGGCAATTGCAAGACAAAATGATTTATAGTAATAACTAACATGAATTTTTCCACATTTTAACACCGTTGGGAGACTAGAAAGAGAGCAAAAAGGAAAAAAGATAGACTAAATACTCTGCAAATGGGACCATATTAGATGTTAGTGCAGCACGCGCAGCAGGCAGCATGCACACTAGTTTTCAGTTTTACGATTAAGTTAGCTTTTGACTCTAAAATATGATATCAATTTGATATATAGATGGGCTTTTGACAGTAATCGGGATAACATTTACTTGTGTTTATTAGTTGCTGGTGGAGACGAGGGCAAGTTTGATGTTTTTTTCTTAACAAATGCTTTAGTTCTGCTTTCAGTTTCTTCATCTTCATCACTAATCTCATCTCTTGGAGTTGGGCGAGATTCCTCCTCAAGTTTGGAATATTTCCTCTTTCCAGCATCTAACTGGGCACATAATTTTCGTTCAACAGGATCATTTGACAGTGCAACTTTGGGTTGGCGGGGAACCGCTGCACCTATTCCAAGGCTGTAAAAAAGAAAAATAAATTAAAAATATTGGACTACTACATGATCCCTTCAAGTCTTTGACAAAAACAACATAAAATGAAACTACCTCAAAATCTTAGGCATTTTTTGGCAACTTTTTCATGTAATGTTTGGGTTCACATTTTTATAGAAACAAAAACTATATTAGAAAATGAGTTTTGAAAAACATTTACTTTATCAGATAAGTAGATAATAGATATTAGTTCAAAATATTTTGCTAATGGCGAATGTAAATTGTGAAGTTTGATTTTGATGTGTTTTAATTCACAGAAAAACACAAATTACCTATTCGACTTGAGTCTTTGAGCTTTAAAGTTTAAACCCCGTAATGAGTAAAAACCACAACTTACATATATTTTTTAATTATTTTTTTGATAAGAAAGGCAGGCTCTATTTTCTATAACACCTTAAACCTGACAATTACTTCCTAAAGTCTTTAAAAATAATCCGTTTTTGAAAATGCTTGGGTAACAGAATTTGCAAACGGGCAGAAGCTAATACAAAGTAAGTACATTGCCAGGTCAAATTGGGTTGTAACCTGGGGTATGCTTTTATTAGAGGAACGGGAAGGGTGTAAGCCAGCAAGTTGCATGTGTTTCCACCCCTGATGCTGTACACAGCTGATATTACGATATTACATTTTTTTTATTTCTTAGTATCATTGTAAGAAAATTTGATGTTGAAAAATATCCATAATACCATTTAGTATTTTATTTGATTAAAAAAATGGTGATAATATGATACATGAAGCTGCTAGTAAAATCAACTCTTAAAATTATTAGTAGTAGTTATTAAAAAGATAAACTATAAATAAGTTTATTGTACTGGTTAGCTAATGAAGAACATAAAAACCAAACTAGACAAAAAAAAAACAAACGCCTCGAGACCCAACCCGACCCATTAGACCTGTATTCAAACTTGCCGGTCTCAGCTTGGACCCCTTCCAACCCAACCCAATTATGATCAATGATCCAAACTGACCCAACCCACCTATTTTCCCACCTCCTTTGAATCTCTAACTCTTCAGGGTAGATTAATAGTTTTGTCAAACAAATCAACTGTTTATTTATTATTCAAATGATGTAACGAAGAACGTAAGACAAAATACAACTCAAATTGTCCCATTCAATATAAGACTTTTGCATTATGAACGTAAATGTAGAAATAGAGCTGGGGTCTGTTAGTACTAACCGTGGAGGTCTAGCCTCTAAGACAACTCGAGTTGATCCGTCATCTGTGGTTCTAGTCATGTTACTAACCCATTTTTCAGCCTGCAAAAGGAAACAAATATACAAAAAGTATTGCTGTTAGCATAGAGAATTTATTTCTATTAAGATAAGGAAAAAACACGAATGCAAACACAGGACGGTGGGAGGTTAAATTTGAGGGTGCCCTTATAGAATGGAAACAAATAGAATGCTTAGTATTACCCGCACCAAAGTTTTTTAAGCATTATAATCAATTTGTATACTTGTATGGTAACCGAAGTATAGAATTCACCACCACTACACACACCTCATTAATAAATCTTTTTTCCTTTTTCTTCTAACGTTTAAGAAGCCCTTGATTCACTAAGTGATCGTTATTTGTACTCTCCCACTCTGTACATCAAAATTTTCCAAACATACTACTTCCAGTGTACTATAATACAATCGAACTTATACACAGTCGCTTCGGAAGAAATATCAACATGAATTTCACCCCACACTTTTAATTGCATAGGGAATTACAGGGAATGTGTCAACGTACAAGCAACAAAAGTAATTTAGCACCCTTCCCTTCATGGCTCCTAGCTAGATGTGGCAAGATGGGCAGGTTGGGTAGCGTATCAAAAACAAGTTCAGGTTGTAAGTGTCTCTATATGAGTATGGGCCGTGTCAAGTCGACCCCCATTCATAAGTAAATTGGCTATAAATTGCTAACTTTCTGGCTTACTCACCAGTAGTGTGAGACTCTGTGGTTTCTGAGTCCTCAGAAAAGTACTTGCTGAGCCTATCTTCGTATTTAAGAAAAGAAAAGAAACACAAGTCCACAAACCTGGCACATGCCGCACCCTCAAGTTCTTATATGCGGCATCCATTGGGTAAAGTTAACTATCTTAAACTTCTTATTATACGCATAAATGATTCATTTATGTGTATTACACCATCAATATAAGTAGGGTAATCGATGAATCAAATATCATAAAATCCAAATTATATATTTGCATACTTATATATAAGATGGAAAGAACTAAGTTGCGTACCAGTTTAAATGCCAAATTCAACCTCACTAATTCAGGATGAGAACTTTTCTTGGACGAATCCTCTGTGCTCATTTCAACTAATCAACCTAAACATCAAAAATAATAACCGAAAATCACCGTTTTTAACGTGCTCAAGACAACATAATCAGTAAAAAAACAGCACGTTAAGCAGTAGTATTCAACTGTTCTTCATACCGCTAATGTTTTTTTTTCTTCATATCAGTGTTAACATACAAGCAACAAAGAACACAGATATCCAATTAAAAACCTAATCTGTTGCTGTTAGTACTAACACCAATAATATCAAACACAGTCCCAAATTATAAACAGCTACTAACTTGAATCTAAAACAAGACGAGAATTCCACATTCAAGTTATCAAATATACAGAAAACATTCATGATTTTATACTATACATACATATGTGTGTAATAAAACTTGTATATATAATACTGTTTATCACATAAAAGCAAATATGAATTACTACGTATTTAGGTCAAAATCAATCAACAGAACATACTCTACTTACCGAAAGAGATTGATAAGGATTTAATAATAGGAAGAACGACTGCCGGAGCTGCGAAGGACCGAGCGGTGGCGATTGGCGGTGGTCGGGAGGTGTGGTTGTGTGGTGTCGTCGGATACAGGGATTGTGGTGAGCTGAGTGGCTGGCCTGTGCTTATGGGCTTGTGCCGGTGCTAATGGGCCAGCTGATGGCGTGGATTTTTATATTGGGTTGTTAGTGTAACAAAAGGCTTGGGTCAATAGTTAAATACTTAAACCGGTTATTAATAAATAGCATCACTTTTCAATAATCTACTAGTGGTTATAAACTTATGATACATGATCACACCTAATTTAATAGTTATCAAATAACTTTAATTACAATTAGTTAATGGTTAAATTATAATGAAAGCACTTAACTAATCATATAGTTGTAATTGTGTTTATCAAAGACGTTCTAAACATTTGTGTGTTTCGTTCATGAATTTCTTTTCCGCTCGTAGACTTGTAAATGTAAGAAGTTATAATAGAAGAGGTAATTTGTACACAAATAATTTTGATACAATAAGTTTCGTCATGTCCGAAACAAGACCGATGCTTGATCTTTCTTTTCAAAAAAAAAAAAAAAAAAGATATTAATTACTACTTATAAACAAATAAAAGATTATGTCTGATATTAGTATAAATATCCATCAAGAACATGATAAAAACGCTATCATTAAAACGTTATTACATGCATTACTCTGTGATTCTTTGTATATATTTTGTAACCAAAACATGATTTATTTAAACACCAATATTATTGTACAATTTTCATTATGATACATTGATACCTGCTTAGAAATGGGCTTAATTATGTCTTTTATGATTCTCCTAAACGAAATAATGAACAATCAACCCAACAAAATTTAGGATCATTATACCTTTTTATGATTGCATTGGATGTAACACATATCCATGCATACAACTTTAAATAATTACATAAATTAAAATCAATAATATATAAGAAACAAAACAAAATAATATATAATATATTGATTAATAATATATAGATGTCGTCACTACTCTACCTATAAAATATTATAAATCGATCTTTGGGTACCCAAATTTATTACACATGATGATGATGAATATAATATTTTTGCTATATAAGTTTTGATTCACATGATGCAGCTTGAGAACAATCCCCACTTCTTCTTCTGTCAAACAAAACAATACCCACATGGGTTAGACACGTTACCTTAGGTTAATAGAGACTAAATCTCACAAAATATTTTAAACATGAAAATCTCATATAGTACGTATCTTTTTTTTTTGGTTAATTAATTGACTAATAAAACTCTTTTAAGTGACAATAATCTGACCAAAATAGGTAATATAACTAAGTAACTAACAATTTTGTCAGATATAAAGATATAAGACTTATACAATAAATACATTGCTAACATATGTGCCCTAAGAAACATGATAACTTTAACCCCTAAACAGATTTTTTTTTTTTTTTTTTTTTTTACATATACAAGCTTATTTTTTAAAGCAGAAAAATAAAATAAAAATAAGCAATCACATCACCCCTAACAATCATTTTCGTACATAAAGAATTTTGATATACATAGATTAACGATAATTAATCTTTAGGTGCATGTACAAGTTTTACTTTGTCGGTCAGATGAAAAAGAGAGTTATTATGATTAAAAAGAAAAACCGTAATTACTTAAAAGTAATAATCAAATGTTGACATTTTGTAGTAGTGGGAGTGTTGACTTTAAGTCTTTCAGCATGTGTAAAAAGCTCCACTATCAAGTACGTCTAAACAATTGTCAATTGTGTGATGATTTGTTTCAACTTAAATTATTTCCAGAATCTATTAACAAATTACTTACTCTTTTGGGCTTGGCCCGGAGAAGCTCCGGCGAGATCTTGTACAAATCCTCATCCACAGCCTTTGGTTTAACATGCCGCCTACTCCGTGGCGGTGACGATGGTGATGGTTGTGACACTACGGGACTAGGCGGTTCCTTAGCGTCACACTCGTACTCCACCCACACATCCTTTTTGGTTGGTTTTCGGTAGCCCTGTGTCATAATATAAATCACACAAGCTAGTTTATTCAAAACTGCTTATTCGAGTCGCCCACAAATATTTAAATACGCAATTTAAATAAGTGATGCAATACAATTTATTTGTTGTATATAAAAAAGCAAATAAGCAGATAAACGGTTATAGTAAATTGCCCCTACAACGATGTTAGAGGTGGCAAAATATAATTACTTTGGGTCGAGGAGCCACGATAATAGCGGGCGTCACAATGTTATTCTCGTACAAATCACCGGCAACATAGAGATCGCGATCACTAGAGTAGCTACAACGAATCAAACCGGCTTGTCTAGCGGATTCAAAGCATTGCGTAAAAGGGAGATCATCGTTGCAATCCCAGCTACCAAAAGCCGGAATATGGTTTCTTCTGTAATGATACTGTGGAATCAAAACAAACTATTAGAAATCAAAATCAACATAAACCGAAGCTTAATTACTATAATAATAATACATTAGCTAGGTAATTAATAATCATCAATTTAAGAACTTACATTGTTCATTGAGAAGAATTGGAGATGAACGCACAAATTAAAGAGGTATCAATGGTTGTAGGGAAGAAAAGGTAAGGTAATGAAGCAGTGGTACCACAAATAATATATATAATTGGATAAATGAATTACTACAGCGTAGTAGTGATAGTACTAATGGTAGTGATTGAGATAGATATGAAGATCCAGTGGGGACATGTATATAAACAGATGACTTAATTTGCAGGGTACGTACTTTTTTTTTTATAAATTAAAATTGTTTTTGTTTTTTATTGAGTAAATTATTTAAATCATCCCCCGTGGTTTTCAATTTGTTCCGCTGATCGTCCCTAACTTTTAAAAAGTATTTGAATAGTCCAATTTTTGAAACTTTTGTTCATCAGTAGTCCAAAATGGACTATTTAAATAATTTATTTTTGTGAAACTTTTGTTCACCAGTAGTCCATTTTGGACTACCGATGAACGAAAGTTTCAAAAACTGGACTATTCAAATACTTTTTGAATGTCAAGGACGACCCGTGGAACAAATTGAAAACCAAGGGGATGACTTAAATAATTTACTCTTTTTTATTTGTTGATTTTTTTTTATCTTTCGTGTGTAAAAAGTCTCTTTTCACATGATAAAACACACAAGCATTATACTTTTGTTTAATGGACAAGATGCCGTGTTAGTTCCATATCTCCACAAGCGCATGATGCCTACTTTTGAAAGTTGCTGCTGTTTCTTGGTCAAAGTAGGAAATATTATGGGTTACACTATAACTTCTAGTATAAGAGTATTTCATAATTCCACTACAATTGTAAGTTACTAACCGCACTTGTATAAAGAACCGAAGAATTGAACCGTAAACTCAGCGTCATGTTGGTTGAGTCCACAGAAGAACTGACCAAAAAACAAACACTACTGATGGTAAGTACCGATGAATTAAACTTTTGTGGAATCTACATTTACCATTCTCTTTAATATATTATAATAGAGTGGTATTTAGGTTGTCTTTTTTAATTTAGGCAACTCTAATCTAATCCCAACCCTCCATTGATTAACCATTTTTAATCTAAACCATTGATAATCTTCCATGTAAATGACAACCTAAATAGTAAATGTCTATTCCTCAAAAGTCATAATTATCCCTTCTTAAATATTACAAATTAATTTAATTTAATTTAATGAAGTCTATTTTCTAGAAAGGAAAAAAAAAACGTGAATAAAAAATTAAAAGAAAAAACGTTTTTTATCAAAAATTTTAATTAAAGATAAAAACACATACTCATTGCAGAAGAAGAAAAAAAAAACCTAGCCGCTTCACATCAGTTTTTTCTTCTTCTTGGAAAGGGAGTGATCTCAGGCCAATCTAATGATCTCACGCCAATCGAATCCATCGCCAATCCAATGATTTCTGTCACGATCATCCATCCAATTTATTTACGGGCGAAAATCACAATCGAATCCATCGCCAATCCAATGATTTCTGTCACGATCATCCATCCAATTTATTTACGGGCGAAAATCACAGGAATGGAACGATCTCAGGCCAATCGCTAATGTATCTCTTGCCTTAAAATTTGGATACATCTGCTAATGAATTGGGATTGGGGTTAGTTTTGATTTCTGAGATTTTATTTTTTTCTCATTATCTTACATTTATGGTTTTTAATTGTACTCCAGTACATTGGATGCTTTTTAATCAGGATTTAAACTGGTTTCTCATGTTCATGTGTTTACTGTATTAATGTTCATGTCGTCTCTTACAAGAACCTATTGTAATTTTAGTTGGCAGTTTTAATATTTTTATTGCTACTTAGGTTTTTCCAGTAGACCATCCTCAAATATCCACCCAGTGGCGGATCCAGGAATTTTGTTTACGGGGGGCCTTGGCAATTGGCACTAGAAGTAAAACTAATACAGGTTGAATAACGGGTCAAAACAGGTCGGTCGGGTCAAAACGATTCGGGTACAAAAAAACATATAACTCTATCAAAAGTCACTTTTAAAGAACAAATATGAAAATTTCTAACAAGATAAGTAAAGTTACAGTTTTTACGAGTTTACATTATTCAAGTTTGGTGGCGAGAAATTGGTTACCCTACTACTTGGTATTAAGAGAAGTTAGGTAGCTCCGTAATCTTCTAAGGGTGCCACAACATTTAACTTATATATATCAATTATTATAATAATAATAATAATAATAATAATAATAATAATAATAATAATAATAATAATAATAATAATAATAATAATAATAATAATAATAATAATTATTATTATTATTATTATTATTATTATTATTATTATTATTATTATTATTATTATTATTATTATATACATTTTTACTTTTATATATATATATATATATATATATATATATATATATATCAACTATTATTATTATATATTCTTCATATACATATTAAATGCCAAAGCATTTAACTAGCCAACAAAAATTGTATACAAAAATACTACAGTAATAGATTACATATTGTAAACAAAAATTGTAAACAGCCTGTGCTTGACTCGTTAGCCCAACACCACACAATCCTCTAGTAACCCAATCAAAGTGAAATCAAATAATCTATACATACTGGGCCAGATTAAAATATGGGCTTAATAGATTAACATACGGTAGGGGGCCATTGGGTTTTTAAGTTGGGGTCCAAACTTGTGGGTTTAATTAAATCAATACATACTGGGCCAGATTGACTGGGGGCCCAGGACCCCCCTCCTTCTTGACTGGATCCGCCCCTGTATCCACCTATTATGAGTTGGAACATATTGAACAAATGCAGTTTTCAGAGGTCATACAAGAGTTTGACTATGAGCGGCAAAAAGCTTGCGTGAAGTTCATGACCGGTGCCTCATGCGTGCCTCTTGGTAGTTTAGCATCACTAAACACAGAACTCATAATCGTATGCAAGGTGCGTAATTTTAATTTTCTTCGTTTCTCGAGTGAAGTTTTTTTTTTGGGCTCAAATGGGTAAAATTTGTTTGTCACTTTGTCTCTTGACAAGAATGTGCGCGAATTATCTCAAAGTGTCATCATACTCTTCAAATGTTCAAGATCATTCTTTACTAGCTAGCTTAGTTTATAATGAGATATAACGTTTGAGATTATTCTTTGTAGCATTATTGGTGGGATAAATATTTTACAACTCTCATTCCTGAATGAGTGCGAGTGTCTTTTAATGCCTCATAAAAATAGGTTCCCAAATTCTCAATGGATTATATAGTTCCATAGTAAACTATAAGAGATTTCCAAAATTCTAAAGTTGCTTGTATAAAAACTCTAACTACAATTTAGAAACTGAACCTCTTTCTGGTGCATATTATTAGAGTTGCAATATGGGCAGATTGGGTCAGAGGTCTTAATTGGTCCAGGTTGAAATTGGTAAATGTTTTAGCACGTGTCAAATTAAACCCAGTCAGGTGCAGTTGTCCCGCAAACACTATTACTATAACAACATTTATGCAATAATAATAATTGGTACGATGAGGCTGTATAAATTATAATACACCTTTGAGCCGTATGGTCTATTTCTTTTCGCCAAAAGTGAAATTTCAATCAAATAATGTTTATTGAAAGGTTTCTTTCTTTTGTTTTTATTGTTTGATTTTATAGTTATCATCATATGAGCCGGCAATTAAAAGGTATGTACATTTTTGATAACTGGGTTGGGATTATGTTATCCTAAATGGGAGGTTTAGAGGTTGCTGAAAGATGTTTCATATAATCTCAAGTTTGTTTTGCACACCAACTGTTTGTGATTATGTGTCACTAGAATTTTTTAAGTTGGGGATGCTTTTAAGTTTTGACTACGAAATGTAGTTCCCAGTACAAGTTAAGTTATGAAATCGATATGTGGAACTAAAGAAATCAGTATCTTTTTTAATAGAATACATGGGTTTATGTTGATACTAATACTAAGGTACTTTTTATTTTGAAGGGATATATCATATATGACTTAATGAGCTTCTTCACGATAGTAGCCACTATAAATACACGACTGAAAGGTTGGTGCTTTCTTTCGTATTTTATCATTTTTCTTAACTGTAACCTTCAAAACTTCCTACCTTATGTAAATGCTATATGTTTTCCAATCGACCATTGATATTGAAAAACGTGTGTTGATAAATCTGGATGGACAATCGAACATTGGTCGTTGGATATTATAATGCGTCAAGTAGTTACTATATTTGTTATGTTGACTTTATGTAGTTGTATATGATGGCAAAGAAGGAAGCCTGGTAACTTGCACAAAATAATAAGGTGAGATACAATCAAGCTTCTCAATAAAACATCATTGAAGGAATGCAGATGTTGAAGCACGAGTGGCCTGCCAGGTGGCGCAGCTTCATTCCTGATCTGGTTACAGCAGCCAAAACTAGCGAGACAATTTGTGAGAACTGCATGGCTATACTAAAAGTACGACTGATAAGTCTCTCATTGATTTATAATTTTCTCTCTTTCAGTATACGTAATTAAGTTTAAGGTGTCGTTTTTCAACTTTTAAGTGAGGAGGTATTTGATTTCTCGAGGGGTGAAATGACCCAACAAAAGATAAAAGCCAAAACTAGCGAGACAATTTGTGAGAACTGCATGGCTATACTAAAAGTACGACTGATAAGTCTCTCATTGATTTATAATTTTCTCTCTTTCAGTATACGTAATTAAGTTTAAGGTGTCGTTTTTCAACTTTTAAGTGAGGAGGTATTTGATTTCTCGAGGGGTGAAATGACCCAACAAAAGATAAAAGAGCTGAAACAATCTTTGAACAGGTAAGTCTGACTTTGTTTAGGTGTTATAATGAAGTTACACCAATATATGGCTAAGAACAAAGGCATTTCTGATCGTGTTGTCATTATGATTCAGAATGCAAAGATCAAGGAATGACCAAAAGGTAGGGTAAAAGACTTTTAACCAACATACATAATCTACATAATTGCCTTACAATACATGTATATTGAATGCTTTTTATTGCGTCTACTACAGGGAGTCGTATTCCTCAAGTATCAAACCACTTATTTGGTGCTAGGATTCATATCAACTCTGAAGCATCACCGATTGTCTCTTTTAAAACAGAGTAATTAACTAATGCTTTCTCTATACAAATTGTCATGCGCAAACATGGTTTGTACATGTAATTGTTAATTCACTTTTCACTTTTAAAATTGAAGGTTGCTAGACAAAGATGATCAGGACATATCAACTACTCAAGTTACTCAACTTGCTGATATCACACAAGATACCATAATTGAGTCTTTATTGGATTATTACCTTGTACCACCATACAAGTCTGTTGAACAAGTTCGATCAACCATGAAGGCAAGAAAACTTATACCCTTCTTTGATAATACAATATCAAAAATACACAATGTAGTTTATCACTATTTTATTCTATTTAGTTACAAGAAACCACTTTTTATATTTTCATTTAGGTATCCACATGTGTGCTTAAGACTACTGTGAGTAAAATACTGCTTGATGAAGGTTGGTTCACCTATTCCTGTGACGTTTGCAACATGAAGGCAACTAGCAGATCTGTAGACGCCAGTAGCGAAAGAGTCTATGATTGTAAAAAATGTGGCCCGGTGAAAAAAGTTTCTGGCAAGTAAGTTATTATCATAGAAACTTTAGACATTTGTCACTCATTTTTTAAATCACTAACAGTACAAGTCGGGTCCATAAATCTCACCAAAGGATACACTGCTTATACTGTTCATTGCGCTACATTTGATGATGAAATCTTGACTGCCTTTGAAGATAAACAGTATGATGTAGATGAAGAACCAGATTTTCAAAAACCTGCCCTAATAAAGTTTATTATTGAAAATCCTATAAGGTTTGTACCGTTGATGAAGAAGATGTTATATCTCCTGATTCCACTATAGAAATTAATCCGGACACGGTTATGTTGAAGAGGAAAAGTACACCCCCATCCAATCAAATGACAAATGATACAGTCACTACAAGTACTAAGGAGAAATCATCACTCAAAAATGCAAGGAGGAAGAAAGCTTGACAATTGGATTTAAATCTGGCCAAGTTTTATTTTTTATTTTTTTTTTTAATTTGGTTGAATAATACATGAACAATTGTATTGCTGTCCATGATGACACGATGGAGTTTCTGTCTTTTAATTATCATTACATCAGTATTGTTTACTTTGTCTTTATAGGTTAATCCAATTCAATTTGGTATCTATTATACCGTCTTTATCTGTATTAATTATGTTTTTTTAGCAGCACGTACTTTCAATTGCTACGATAATTTGTGAAACTTATTTAAACCTTATGTTGGTCTAACTCAATAATCCGTTAACAACAAAGTTGTGCACGATGAACATCTTAGCTTTCTTTCATTTAATTGTCATTACATTGATAATCTATATCAGCTCTGGCTTTCACATTTACTGTTAAAGTTAATATTACATAAATTTAAATATATAATCAGCATAATATAGTAACCTTTCGCTTTTAAACATACACATATCGCACATGGTGTAACAAATTACAAACTTTACGTTGCTTTATATAAGTGGTCAGATTTCATTATTTTTCAATTTATTTTATTGCCTTTTTTGCTTTCCACTAACACCTCATATTTGCTTAAAAAAAATCAATCCACGATTTACATAGACCTTAGTCTACACGCAAAAATTCCTATGACCATCTCTTTTGGTCTTAAAGTTGTGACTTCTTTTACTTAAACATTATGTTACAGATAAACAACGAAGGGGACAACAACAATAATGTTTCTGCATCTGCTCCGGTACTTAACGACAACCAAAAAATCCATGAGCAAAAGGTATATATATTTTTACTATCAAAATACTAACTTTAGCACCCAATTCTTAACGTAGTTTATCAACGTACATTATTTTGATTTGTACAGAAACTACGTAGAAGCAAACAAAAACGTGAAGCTGTAAGGAATAGCAGAATAAGAAAGAAGGTCAATAATTATATAAATTAACTTTTATTCATTCTGAATAGTCTACGTACATATATACCTGATACATACATAAAAATCATAATATAATAATATAAATGATCTTTTACTCAATAGTCTATAAAATTTTAATTTCTTAAATTTTTACAATTAGGAATATGTGAAACATCTTGAAGAACAGCTCTTGAAATATGAGCAAATAAAAGAACAGTTGAGAAACCAGGCAAACTATTTACAACAACTAACAAATAAGGTACGTATAGCTACAGTGTTTCTGTTACTTATTACCTTTTTTTTGGATGATCATATTCTTACATTCAATAGTATGTCGTGAACGTTAATGAAATAATTCTATAAATGTTAATGTATGAATATTCGTTTGTACGTTATTAACAACATATGTGCCATTCAAAGACACCTATGATAAGTGGTTGAATGACCAATTTAAGCTTTCTGAAGAATTGAAGACTGCAATGTACTCAAATAAATCTGATACTGAAATTCAACCAATAGTTGTTAAGACAATCACACACTTTACAAAATTATGTGAGATGAAAAGATCTGTAGCCAAAGGTGACGTTTTCCAACTCCTATATGGGGCGTGGACCTCCTATGCCGAACAATGTACAATGTGGATTGGTGGGTTCCGTCCATCTATCATAATCAAGGCAAGTCCAAACAAATACAATTTTATACAATTTACTTACATTCTATTTTATTGTTTTTTCAATGGCAACATAAAATTTCAAAACAAAGGTTCATATAAGTCCATTATAACCATGTACATATTTTGACCAACAATTGAAAGTTGTATGACTAATTTACTTTATAATTAATTATCAGTGTCATGCAGTTAATTGAGAATCAGGTTGAGCTAACTGAATCCCAGTATAACAAATCAAGATCATTAAAAAAAAACATGTGACGAAGAACATATTTTCACACAAGGTATCGAAAGATTGCAGCAAACAATGGCTGATTTGTTGGTTAGCCCTGGAATGACAGCTTCTGCTGAAAGTTACCACTTGTCTACATACATGGCTCAAATGGCAATTGCAACAGGAAAATTGGGAGCATTTGAAAATTTCCTGTTCTAGGTACACAATTTAATTTAAAATTTTTTTTAAATAAATTAACCTTAATTCAATATATATTTTGTTAGGTTTATTTATATGTTACTACAATTCGATTGCTTGTTAACATTGTATCTTTGTTAACGACTACTGATTGGCACATTTATCTTCCATCTAACAGGCGGACCAGCTGCGTGAAATAACCTTGAAAGATATTCATGATAATTTAACTACGCGCCAATCTGCACTTGCATCAATCGCCATAACCGACTACTTCATTAGGCTTCCAGCAATAACCACACTATGGCTGGCACGTCCGAGAAAATGAGTTCTAGCCTATAGCTTTTCATAATTCTTATCATCGTTATAAATATGACAATAGTACTAATTTACTCAACTTTACTATTTTAGACATAATTGGATATCTTTTTGGATTCTATGGTACTCCTTTCACATATTAGTCACTATGCCGAATTTTCAATATGGTTGTATGTTGAAGCCTTTCTTTTTAGATTTGTTATTTATTTAGTTCTCTTCAATGATTTGAATGCTTCCCTGACTATATTCTTGATTTGGAGTCAGGTTACACTTTCGTATAACTTCCTCATTACCTTTTCACATCATTGAAGCTCTCATACTACATTTTTAAAAATGGTATAGCCCGCAAATCTTGCGGGTTATAAACTAGTAATACTTTATTATATACGGGGTACTCAAAAAGGAAAAATAAACCAAAAAAAATATAGCTTACCCACATTTCCTTAAGTTTACCTCCATTGCTCGCACGAACAGGCCCCATAAGACCAAGTTTTCTTTTGTCAGATTTGAATTGTCAATGTCCAATTCTACTTGTCTATACATGAAGTATTGGAATCTAATAGTATTTGGACATAAATTCTTTAAAATTCAAATCTATCAACTTAATTGTGTTGTTGAAGTATACTATATATAAATCCTTTTTAGATTGGTTATTTGCTTCTATTTTGATGTTTTGATGCTATTTAAAATTGGTTCTATGAACTTCAATTTTTAAGGAAATTATATAAGGCCCTCAACGACTTATTTTTCTGGATCCACTACTGCACGCGCGCCCACACACACACACACACACACACACACACACACACACACATATATATATATATATATATATATATATATATATATATAGGGTAGTGATCAAGAGGGAAGTGTCTTTTTGGGGGGAAGGGGGGAAGCGTTAGTACGCATCAGGAAGCATATTACAATTATCAATCAAAACGTCAACAAAAAATTATTTTTATCGGTAAATAGTAATCAAAATCGATGCTATAAAGAATAATTTAACGAATGAATTTCATTTTTAAGTCGTAACATTAATTGATGAATATTTATTTAATTAATTGTTAAGATGCAGTGTGATGCATATTAACTAAGATGCATCGCGATTCATCATAAAACTTCACATTATTTGAAAAATATTTTTATTGTTAAGATACATCACAATGCAGATTAACTAATATGCACCGCGATGCATCTTAACGGATTTGGATCAAATATTCATAAATCGATACTATAACTTGAAGAAAAAATTTATCAAGGAAGCTTAACATTTATAACATCGATTCTGATTAACATTTACTAAATTTCAGTTTGCTTTTTTCGAGATTAGTATAGGTGAAGGTAATATACTTCATGATGCGTACTAACGCTTCCCCCTTCCCTCAAAAAATGGACTTCCCTCTGGATCATGCCACTATATATTTAGGGAGTGGTTCAATGGGGAAGCAAGATCTAAAGGGAAGAGGGAAGCAAATCTGGACCATTGGATCTACTCAATTAAAAAAAAGGGTGGAGGGGCATAATGATAATTCTGACCAAAGGTGAGTGTAATAATACAAGAGCTTAAATATGACCTGCAAAAAAACACGCTCTTTTTTTCTTCTTCAAAACTAGGGCAAAATACAACATCAGATGAAATCAATTGATTGTAATCAACAAAACGAAAGGGATTCACTGCAAAATTAGGCAACATATACATAAGATTCAATTGAAATTGCTCAAGAATCGTTGTCATCAGAGAAATTGAAGAAACGAGACGCACAATTCGGTAATGAAGATTTTGACGAAATTGATATCTAGAATATGAAGAAAACAAAATCAGTATAAACACTTACGCTTCTCTGATTCAACAACAATCAGGTAAACGATTATTTGCAATTTTAGGTTTTTTAGGTGGTATAATAGTATTAATCGTATTGTGTTACATTTAATAAATTGAAGTTTCGTATCGACATATGCTAGTTACTGAATTTAGTATTGATTTATAACAAAGTTATTATCTTTTAGGATTTTTCGTTGTTGGGGTGATAAGATTAAAATTTTTATGTGATGAATAATTAAAGTGCATGTTAATTAAAATTGTGCGTGATGAATATTAAAAGTTCATGATGATCAAAATTGTAAAATGATGAATGTAATTATTAGTATAGTAACGAGGTTCAATTTTTATGTGTTTATGAATTAACATCTTAGTTTACATAACCCTGTACATGGTAGAAATATATAGTACTTATCAGATAATGTAGATATAACAATATTATACATCACGATGAATGTTACTTGTCTGTCAGCTTCAACCTTGTCCGAATAAAATTAATATTTATCATAATGTGTGTTAATGTTAATACGTATAATATTTATTCACTGTGATGGTCTCCCCTTTCTTACTCAGTTAGAATTTTAAGAAATTGAGAATAATTAGATATGTGCTATGTATAGTAGGTTCGAATGCAATTGTATATTTAAGAATTATTAGTTAGTTGTAGATGATGACTGTACAGCTTACAAATCACAAATTTGATGAATAATATTCACTTTGGTGCATGTTATATGATGGGTAGTTTCCTTTCTTATTGTGTAAGGAAGAGTTGGGGTTTGGTATTTGATGAAATATGGTGTATTAATTTGATGTTTATTTATCTGTGCACACTAGTTCTATTAATCGCTCACATATAGTATTATTCTTTCAGCATAACACAAAGACCAAGATCTTAGTTTCAATATAAAAGAATTGGATCACTTTGGTAATGATATTTTCTAGAATTAGAAATATAAAACAATCAATATTATGCCTTTCCTTTTTGTAAAAGAGACTAAAAAACTGTTAGCAGATCAACAAAACTCAACCATCTGTGCGGCTGTGCCATCTATCAAAAATTATATTAGTGCTTGTTTAAAAGCTAATAAAAAAAATCATACCTTTAATTGAACACATCACCCTGATCTTCAAATTGATTCTCAAGTTTCTGACCTATGCTATTATTTACAAGCTCAAACTGGGTCTCACTCACCGAGTGAGATCTATTATCTACAGTTTCAGGTTGAGTTTGAGATATCAGGTTGCAGTCGTGATTTACAAAGCCATTAGAATGTTTATTTGACCTTTCTTTAATGGGCTAAATAAAGATTGTACCTGTATACATATGTACACAAGGTTTCGGTGTGCTAGGATGTTGTGTGTCACTTGAATTATATAGAAAAGTTAGGAAAAACATGTGGACGTGAATTTTTATATAAATGTACATTGAGTGTCACAAATATAATTGTAATTATCTTCCTTTGATTATCATTATGACAATTAACACATCTTGTATGCAGATCGTAAAAATTTGGGAAGAACTTTGCGAACTTTTCAATCAACAATTAGAGAACTTCAGGCAATACAAATTAAGGGTAGTGATCACGAGGGAAGTATCTTTCTTGAGGGAAGAAGGAAACGTTAATATTCACCGGGAAGCATCTTACATTTAACAATCAAAATGTCAACAAAAAGGTATTTTTACGTATAATACTAATCAAAATTGATTTTATAAAGAATATATTCACAGATGAATTTCATTTTTAAGTCATAAGATTTGTTGATAAATATATATTTAATAACTTATTAATATTTACCGCAATGAATGTTAACTAATATTCATCATGATGAATGTTAAAACATTAACATTAGTTGATGAATATTTCTGATTCTAACATTCATCAAAACTAATAATAACTAACATTCTGCGCGATGAATATTAACAATTTTGGATCTAATATTCATAAATTTATGTTATAAGCTACATAAAGAATTTATCAATGATGTTTAACATTCATAATATTGATTCTGATTGATATTTAAGATATTTCACTTTTTCTCTTTGAGATTTGTATGAGTGAAGATAAGATGCTTTTTGATGAATATTAACGCTTCCCCCTTTTCAAAAAAAAGAAAAAAAAAAGAAACTTCTCTGTGGATCATTCCACTACATATTAACGTTTCATTTTTAACTAACTTGGTTTTATTAATGGTACTCTTTTATACGAAGTTTCAAGAGAATTCAAGAGCACCCTTGAAAATTAAATTGGCCTTGATGATCTTAAAATTCCGTCACAACTCAACATCTCTAATTTATTCAAGTCGTGAACCCATTTGTCTGTTGCTTCACCTGAAAAGTCTCAGACGATAGCTGTGAGAACCGCCACTGCAGAGGATTAACAGGCAAAAACTTTTTGCTGCAACTAAAGAGGATTCTGAGGCAACCCCGGCCCTGCAGCCATCACTGAGGATTCTCAGGCAACAAAACTACCAGTTGTTACTACCATTGTGAATTTTCAAGCAGTAGCAACAACTCCCGTTGCCACTACAACAACTGACCCTAATAAGTACCATCCACAAGACTCCTCTCTTTGCCATTCTCTCTAGGGGTGGGAAAACAGACGGGTTAGATAATGGGCCAAATTGATATTATGTTAATATGGGTCAAAACGGGTTGGATCGACTAAAAAACACTTTCAATTCGTGCTTCTGTGTTTCCTAATCGATTAATTATTTCGTTTACAAATGCTATATTACTATGATAAAGCAATTTATGAGGTTTGTGCATTTGACTATACTTCCAATGAATTTTGACCCGTTTTTGTTTTAGTTAAAGTATTTAGCTTAATCCATTACAGATGGTTCTACTTTGCCAAGCGGGTTTGCAAGTTAAACCAGATAATGGGCTATTTGACTAGATGGGATAACCGAAGTTTCTTACAAAGCACATGATGATTTTTTGGAAGGCTGTTTTGATTACAAGTCAAACTTGAAATAATGTTTGATGAATGAACGGGTGTGTTTTGGTTTGCATTACTATGAAAACGCAAGGAAATCCAAAGTGAATGAGCTAATGGAGCATGTTATGTGGAGTTAGGAACCTTGTTTAAATGTACCTAAAACTAAAGTATTTCATTGTTGTATTAGCTTGTATTGAATGTTTTGTTTGATGTATAATAGTGAAGTAATGAACGATTGCGTTGCAATTCATGATGTAGTCGGAGAACACAAAAAATACAAATTGATGAATGTTATTAGTAAGCTATTGAAGATCTATTTTTATCTGTTTATTAAGTTAACTTCTTGGTTTATATATGGTAAAATTATATAGCTCTCGAATAATGTAAATATAAAAATATTATACATCATGATGAATGTTACTTGTCTATGAACTTTAATGTTGTCGGAATAAAATTAAAATTCATCAAGATGAGTGTTAATGTTACACATTCATTCATGATCACTATTTTGGTATGTTGGGTCCAATATTGTTAATCCGGATTCATGATCGTTTTTCCCCAAATATATTTACTATAGTTTCTCTATTTGATATTCGTTATCAATAAATGTCATCACTTAATATACATGTTAATGAATTTTATCACTTAAAATATATTAAAATGAACATTATAACAATTGAAGTTAGATTTTTATATTTATTAATGAATGTTATCACTTAATTTATTTAAATGAATATTATCACTTAATATTCATTTAGATTAATGTTATCACTTAATATTTATTATGAATGAGTAATATTACTTAATATTCATTATCAAGAATGTTATCACATAATGTTCGTTATCAACCAATGTTATTAATTAATATTCGTTTTTAATAGATGTCATTACTTAATATTGATAAAAAAAAGTTTATGATTATATAACTAATTTCAATCATTAATATTCATCAATTTGTTGACGATGAGTATGTAACTTAAAATTAACAAAATAGAACTTGAATGATAGTCATCATATCAATTCGTTGGCAACGACTATGATGAATACACAACAAAGAAAAAAGGTTACAAAAAGTTACAATGAGTATTAAGTTATTACAATCATTTACCGGAGTTAAATTATAATATATATCGATTGGTGCTACTAAATATTCATCAGAATGAATGTTATCACTTCATAATTATCAAAAGGAATCTTATTACTTAATATTCACCACCATAAATGTTATCAATTAATATTTATAAAAATGAATGTTATCAATTAATATTCATCGAAATGAATGTTAAGTTTTAGCATTCACCAACCTAAAAATGGGTTGGGTTTGCAAGTGTGTCATGTATCCACTTGAAACCCGAATACCGGTATGTTATTGAGATGTTATACTTTGAACCAATTTTGACTCCGATACCATCTGGCCCATTCATTTTTGCAGTATCCATTCAATCTTAATGTATATTAAGTTATAACAATCATGAACTAAAATTCAGTATAAAAATTATCAATTAATATTATTACTTATACTTAATATTCATCATAATGAATGTTATTAATATTCATCAAACTAAATGTTATTAGTGAATATCCATCAAAATGAATGTTATCACTTACTGTTCATCGAAATGAATGTTTAGTTATAACGTTCACCAACTTGAAAATGGGTCGGGCTTCAAGTATATCATGTATCCATCTGAAACTCGAATACCAGATATGTTATAGAGCTGTTATACATTGAACCAATTTTGACTATGATACTGGCGGACCCATTCATTTTTGCAATATCCATTTAATCTTAATTTATATTAAGTTATAACAATCGTTAGCTAAAATTTAAGTATAACAATTATCAAATAATGTTGTTATTTATATTTAATATTCATCATAATGAATGTTATCACCTAATGTTCATCAAAATGAATGTTATTACTTATTACTCATCAGAATAAATGCTATCACTTAATATTCATCGAAATGGGTGGGGTTTGTAAGTGTGCCGTATATCCACCTGAAACCCGAATACTCGATCTGTTAATGAGCTGTTATAGTCGAACCAATTTCGACTCTGATACCAGCTGGCCCATTCATTTTTGCAGTATCCGTTCAATCTTAATGTATATTAAGTTATAACAATCATTGTCGTTGCCCCTATTGGTCGGACGGATTTGATTCCGGTCGTTGATCCAACAGCAATAGAAGCGGCGAACAGTGGGTTTTAAATTTGTAGAGCAGGGGAATCCTAAGCTGTATACTACTGACAGACCTAAAAGGGCAGCAAGTGGTATGTATGACTCAGGTGTCGTTCTTCAAACTACAACGAGCATGGGAGTCTAGGAAGTTTTATTATCTTTGGAGATTCAGCTGGGGTTTTTAAAAGCTTTTTGGATAGGTTTTGTTTTTATAACTAAATACTAATTAAATAAAGAAAACAGAACTAAAGAGGTTTGTACGGAGACTCGGTCAACAGAGGATAAGCGAGTGTTTACTATGATTTCGTTAAATGTTATTGATGAATAGTCAAGGGTAAGGCTACTAGATGTGATGACTAATCCGGAGAGGATAGAAACATAATTAATGCAAAGTATTGTACCTACGACCGTTCCGCGGCTTCCATACGTTTGTACTCCACCAATGGGTGTTTCCAGCACTATACCGAGTAATAGGGCGTTTTACGGTTTTTCCGTTACATTAATTAGGGTTCCACATTACTCCCGCAGATTTCCTATATCCTAATGAGCTACAACTACGATCCTATTAAATATCTAACGTAGAGTTGTCCGCAATCAGATAAGTAACATGTCACGTGGATAGCAGTTATAGAAGTCAGATACACCGGAAATTCTCCCAAATGTACAGACCAATTCAACCGACGACTATCCTCGAATCCTGGTCCCCAGTCACAGTCATCAGAGACGTCTGTATCGTAGCGTGAATTGTTGATTGAACAAGAACACGAACGGGGATAATCCCGCGGACCAAGTTGAGATAATCGGGCTAACGGTCAGTTAAATTGTTCAGCATTACAGATATAAATCATCACAACTATTCCATGCTTGTTAATCCACTGTGTAAACCAATATTCTGTGTCTGAAAACCTAATTATAAAGTTACTGATATGAACCAAGGGGATAACTCTAGCATGCATCATTCCTAAGGCAACAATCAAACAAGAACATGCGATAGGGTAACACATAACAGAACACCGTAATCCTAGCATAGCAGATAACCAATAATTAAATCATAAATATCCCGAAAGTTCTTTCAAAGATATATAACAGATAAACATGAATCTAACCTATCTCTAATCCTACGCTCCGTGTCTCTTATGATTTGTTTCAACCTAGGGAACACGGCCATACCAAGTTCATTGATCATCAAGTATAGAATAGGTAGAGAACGTACCACTAGTAATTGGCCAAGTTCTAGCAGGAAGCTTCTAACCACAGCATAGGTTGGATAGATAAACATTCGAGATTCAGTTTACGAGTTCATACACAGTTTAAAGTAACACGGGCAGAGTAACAGCATGGCATAAACATTTTGACTATTCTAACATAACTACATCATAGTAAACACAAAGAAATGTCTAGCCTAACATTATATATCTAGCATACAATCCTAAACAAGCATAAACAAAGCAACACATGTTTAAAATTGGAAAGTAAAAGATATATAAATGGAACCTGATACGAATTTATTACAGACAGATCTTCGCAAATACAATGTCTTGGAGTGCCTCCGTACAAAAGCTAAAAGCTACCTCTACCTAACTATCTCTCTAACTAGCTCAATTCTAGAGAGAGAAAATCCCCTAGAGAGAGAAACTAGAGAGAGAGTGATGTGTGTGAGAGAGAAAGTGTAGGGAGAGAATGAAATGAGAAAGTTGGTATGTTGGTGAAGTGAGGGGTGTCCACTATTTATAGGCAAAGCATAAAATCGCACGTACAACTCACGAAGCAGCACGTACAAGCAAACGAAGCACGATATGGGGGTGCAGGGGCCGTATACGGCCTTGTAGGGGCCGTATACGGTGTAGTGAGGGCCATATACGGTCTCACAAGGGCCGTATACGGTGTGTGGGGCCGTATACGGGCTCTGTCTGATTTCGTTTGTTGCTTAAAACGTCCGTATCTCCTTCGTTATGCGTCCGTTTGACTTGATTCTTTCGCCTGTGGTTTCGTAATTCCGTTACACTTCTAATGATGCCAATCTCACAGAAATTGGATGTGTAGAGTTTAGGCGTATCCGAAATGACTTTTAATGGCTCTGAAAGCGTAGTGGTTTCTCCGTCCTTTGGCCGTTTCACTTGATTCCAGATTTTTCCGTCTCGATTTTACCTGTACAACAGATGGTAGAAGTTAGGAAGTGTGTCTTGACAGGAAAATGAGATCGGAGGAATCGGCCTGTATTAAAATGTTGTGTTTTGTGCATTTTTAGAGTGTTTTCAGTGATTTTTATCACAACGTCTACTTTTGAACCACTTTAGTGTATTTTAGTAAATAATCAATGTTTTGGAATGTTTTCACTAAAGAAAGGTACAAAATGTGAGGAATAAAGCTTCTAAAAACATGACTTTTTACGTCACATCAAGTTATCCCACACTTAGACGTTGCTTGTCCTCAAGCAACAACTCTCTGAAAAATATTTTTAGGTCATGTTTTTAGGGGCGAGTCAGAGAATATGTTCCAAGATTAGCATTTCCTCATATAAGTCAGTTACTTCTAAAAGTGTGGAGGAGGATAAGATGATCCTTCCATAAACAAGAAGAGATTCTCTTAGGCGTACATCCAAATCTCATGATCTTGGGGTACACATGACTAGGCGATCTCACTATAGGTGGTCACTCAATTCACTCAAAGTGTATCGGGTTTCCTATCAATCTAGCTCAAACGAAATCGCTCAAAGTAGCCAGTCATGCTGCACTCATCGTCATAAGCTTGATCGAGAATCGGATCTCCACCACTTAGGTGAGGACGGTGCTAATTATCTCAAGACATTCCGAGGGTTGTAATGTTTGGTGAGGGTGAAGGGTATGGATAGTGGTTTGTGAGGGTGTTTAGCTTATCCTAAAATCACTGAGATTATGAACAACTTTATTTAGAACGGAGGGGAGCGGAGAGTTGGTAGCTGTTTCAGCTTTTTGCCGGTTTTTTTCATGAAGAGCAATGCTTTGAACTTTCAGCTTTATTTGCGGAGCTATTTTCTTTTCTTTTCTTTTCTTCAGAATTTCTTTTAGAGAATTTCCAAGGAATTTATATTTTGAATCCTTTAGAAATCTTTTCCTCTTATCTTGATCATTTTGATTCTTTTCCAGGTGCTAATTTTTCCCGCACCATCGTCCTTACAGTTCTCTTGTGTGCTAATTTTCCCGCACCATTTGTTGAGAAGCTTGATTTTGGAGAATGCTAATGAGTAGGATATTTGAAACAGATATTCTAAAAGGTTGTTCTTCATAACCTCAGAAATTCCAAGATAAGTTTGGAGGTAATTTTTGGGAAGTGGGTGAAAATTAGGGTTTTGAAGAAACGAAAGGTTTAGGCTCAACAGGGTATACTAGGCGGATCTTCGATACTAGAAATGAGCATCGGAAAGGGTTTTGGGCTTGAAAAGATATGTAAGAAATGGGTTAAGTCCTAAGGAATGTCAAGGTCATTTAATTGCACCTATACCGCGTACGGTACACACCAATATGGTCTCGAAACGTATGTCAAGAGCAAGTTCTAATTCAGAGATACAGACATCGGCATACACACAAGAATTGAAAGTGAAGCATTAAAGATGAATGCTTTTGGGCTCAAGATACCTCACTGCAAAGGGTTGTATGTGTCTAGTCATGTTCCTTTGATTATTACTTCTTGTTTAAGCAATTCCTACCTTATTTCCTTTAGGCTTTTAGAAATATCATACTTATATTTTGAAAATGGTTTCTCTCAGTAGTATCTGAGACTCAAAAACTGAGTTAGACTCATTAATTTTTGAAAAAATTTGACCTTATTTTTGAAAAATTTTGAGAGAAAGATTACTATTGGACATAAAAAAATCACCTATTAAGGTATTCTATACCTTATTTTTGAAAAATTTTGAGAGAAAGATTACTATCGGACATAAAAAATCACCTATTAAGGTATTCTATACCTACCATCCCACACTTAGAGGAACATTGTCCCTAATGTTCTCTTGAGTAGAGATTTTACTTAGTAAAATCCCACACTTAGAGTTTGAACATGTAAGTAGATGTTTCTCAAGTGTTTAATTTGGGCTGGAATCCCACACTTAGTGATAAGTTTAGGATGAGGTACAAAAATTAAATGTACTAACATAGGCATAATAAACATAATTGAAACGGGGAGAAAGGAACAGAGAGACTCCCCATTTGTGTTTACTGGAATAGACCAGGTTTGTGCAGGAGTGGTGCTAGTGAATTGCTGGATTTTTAAGGACCAGGCTCGTTTAAGATCATCCATTCCACACAAAGCTGAATTCTGCAATAAACCACGACACACATATCATAGTATCTCATCTAGGTAACAAGTCTAAAGCGTAAGTATAGAGTTATAATACAGGAAGTAAATAATAAAGATAAAATCTAGTAATCATCAAGTAGGTCATCAGTGTCAGGATCAAACTCTGCCTCAACATCCCTGTCGAAAACAGAAGTCGGGGATGGAATGGAGAAATCCATAGCAGCCATAGCCTGACTCACGATCTCGTCAGAGGAAGTGACAGAAGTATGAGCATCAAAGCTAGCCAGAAGCTGCTCTGTGAGGCCGTGATCTGGTGATGCAAATCCTGTGGGTAATGCTGGAGCAAGATCAGCAGCTGCAGTAGTGGGGCCAGTGGAAGGTCCAGCAGTAGAGAGAACAGGTGGATCAGCAGGAGGACAGAAGAACCATGGAAGTCGAGATGATCCTGGATCTGGGCCAAGCCTGAAGGGAATGGCATCAGGTCTCGGAATCTCGAGCCGCTCACAGATAGAGGACATGATGTCGTGCTGGATGGAGAGTGTCCGAAAGAGGGCCCACGAAGCAGCTGGGTCAGCCGTAGTGATACCGTACTCGAAAGTGGGTACGGGGGCTGGCAAAGGTGATGAGGGCCCCTCATCGGGCAACTCCTCGTGAGTGATCGGGACATCAGTCAGGTCCTCCTCAGTGATGGTCAGCATAGCCGCTCTCTGTACTCTGCGTCTACGGGGTCTGTGTCGTCTGCGTGGTCTCGCAGCTACATGATCAGCGTCAACAACGTCCATCCTGAAACAAGATAAAATAAACAGGTAATGCTAACAGTGATAGTCAATACTTATCTCAGATTTTGCAATTCGAAGTCAGATAAGTGGCAAGCCTGCAATTTTATTAGTTCAGAGATAACCATACTTAATAAAAATAAACTAAGAAATAAAACGACAGAAATAAATATAGGCTTGGGGTGCCTCCCAAGAGCGCTTGTTTTACGAGTCTCTAGCTTGACTCTTTGTACCTTTCTGTCGACTCACGGTGGTTCAAAGAAATCTTCCCTGATGGGAAAGTCTTCGAAGTAATGCTTTAAGCGATGACCATTAACCTTAAAATTACCTTCTGGTGCCTCAAGTTCGACTGCACCGTAAGGAAATACCTTTGATACTATGAATGGTCCGCTCCACCTGATTTTGAACTTGCCAGAGAATTTCTTGAATCGCGAATTGAAAAGCAGCACTTTATCTCCTGTTTTGAATCGTGAGGGCCTCAGCTTAGCATCGTGAATTTTCTTAGTTCGTTCTTTGAAGTTTAACGAACTGTCATATGCCTGATCCCTTAGTTCGGCTAACTCATTCAACTGCATTCGTCTATTTGCTCCAGCTGTAGAAATATCTAAGTTGCAGTTCTTCAAAGCCCAGTATGCTTTATATTCCAGCTCAATTGGTAAGTGACATGCCTTGCCATAAACTAGACGATATGGTGTGGTTCCTAATGGTGTTTTATAGGCGGTTCTGAATGCCCACAATGCATCATCTAATTTTTCAGCCCATTTGTACCCATGATTACCAACGGTTCTTTCCAAGATTCTCTTCAAAGCTCGATTTGTTGCCTCAGCTTGCCCATTTGTCTGGGGGTGATAAGCTGTTGATGTTTTGTGAGTGACACCATACTGTTGCAGAACTTTCATGAATTGAACGTTGCAAAAGTGTGTACCACGATCACTAATTATTGCTTTTGGAGTTCCAAATCGACTAAATAGCTTTTTGAGAAACTTGGTTACCACTCTGGCGTCATTTGTTGGGAGAGCTTGGGCTTCGGCCCACCTGGAGACGTAGTCGACTGCAACTAAGATGTATTCTTTACCGTTAGATTTAGGGAATGGTCCCATGAAATCTAATCCCCAGATATCGAAGATTTCCACGGCCTGGATGTTTGTGAGTGGCATTTCATTCCGAGCTGTTATATTGCCTTGTCTTTGGCAGATATCGCAGCGTCTCACCAGATCGTATGCATCTCGAAATATGGTTGGCCAGAAAAAGCCGGCATCGTACACTTTTCTTGCGGTCATGTTGATACCGTGATGTCCTCCAGTAGGTCCATGGTGGCTTTGGTGTAAGATGTGTTCTGCCTCTTTCCCATCAACGCATCTTCTAATGATCTGATCAGGGCAAACCTTAAAGAGGAAAGGGTTGTCCCAATAGTAATACTTTATATCGCGGAAGAATTTTTGTCTTCGAGAGGTTGGCATCCCTTTAGGTACAATTTTTCCCACCAAATAACTGGCATAGTCAGCATACCAGGGATCATTAGTAGATCGTGACCCTTGATGGTATCTACCAATATGCATGAGTTGTTCTTCTGGAAACTGGTCTTGAATGTCTTTTTCGTGCAACTTATCCATTGAAGGATTTTCTAATCGGCTGAGATGGTCCGCCGCGACGTTTTCTGCTCCTTTTTTGTCTTTGATCTCGATGTCGAATTCTTGAAGGAGTAAAATCCATCGTAGAAGGCGAGGTTTAGCATCTTGCTTCTTAAAAAGATATTTCAGAGCTGAGTGATCTGTATAGACAATAGTTTTGGACAAGATTAGATAAGAACGAAATTTATCAAAAGCAAATACTACCGCTAGCAGCTCTTTTTCTGTAGTTGTATAATTTTCTTGGTCGTCAGTGAGCGTTTTGCTGGCGTAGTATATTGGTTGAAACTGTTTCTCCTTCCGCTGTCCCAGAACTGCTCCGACGGCGAAATCACTGGCGTCACACATGATTTCAAATGGGAGACTCCAGTCTGGAGCAACCATGATCGGTGCATGGACAAGCAGATCTTTCAGATGATCGAAGGCCTTGAGACATTCGTCTGTAAAGATAAACGGCGTATCTTTTTCGAGGAGATGAGTCATAGGTCGGGATATCTTAGAGAAATCTTTGATAAAGCGACGGTAGAACCCGGCGTGTCCTAGAAAACTGCGGATGGCTTTAACAGAGGTGGGTGGTGGAAGTTTTGAGATGGTCTCGACTTTTGCTTTGTCAACTTCAATTCCAGCTTTGGATATACGGTGTCCTAAAACTATGCCTTCTTTTACCATGAAATGGCATTTTTCCCAATTCAGAACTAGGTTCGATTCTTCACATCGGGTGAGCATCTTGTTCAAGTTAGAAAGACAAGTGGTGAACGAATCTCCGAAAACCGAAAAATCATCCATGAACACTTCCATGCATTGTTCAATCATGTCATGGAAGATTGCTACCATGCATCTTTGAAATGTCGCCGGTGCATTACATAAGCCAAATGGCATACGTCGGTAGGCAAAGGTTCCGTATGGACAGGTGAACGTTGTCTTTTCTTGGTCCTTTGGATCGAGAGGTATCTGAAAATAGCCAGAGAAACCGTCGAGGAAGCAATAGAATTCGTTTCCTGACAATCTTTCAAGCATCTGATCAATGAACGGTAGGGGGAAGTGATCTTTGCATGTAGCTTCATTTAGTTTCCGATAGTCGATACATACCCTCCAACCGGTGACGGTTCGTGTTGGAATCAACTCGTTGTCTTCGTTAGCGATGACCGTCATGCCTCCTTTCTTTGGGACGACTTGAACTGGACTGACCCATGGGGAATCCGAAATAGGGTAAATTAGACCAGCATCCAAGAGTTTGATAACCTCCTTTTTCACCACGTCTTGAATCTTTGGGTTAACTCTCCTTTGCCTTTGAATGGAAGGTCTGAAGTCATTTTCCATTAAGATCTTGTGAGTGCAGTAATTTGGGTTGATCCCTTGTATGTCAGAGATTTTCCATGCAATCGCTTTCTTATGTGACTTTAGAACCTTAATGAGTAGTGCTTTCTCTTCGGGCTTCAGATCTTTGGATATGATAACTGGTAAGTGCGAAGTTCCTTCGAGGAAAGCATATTCAAGGTGTGAGGGGAGTTCCTTTAGCTCCAATTCGGGTGGTTCTTCAGTGGAAGGCTTCATCCTGACAATCTCGTCTCTCTTAAGCTCATCGTATGTTGTCTGATAATCTGACTCAACTACAGGTGCCTCTGGAATGTCGGCTGATGCTATTTCAACCTATTCTGTATTGTTGTAAAGCTTATCTTCTCTTAGCTCATATTTTACTTGGGAGGATTGAGAGAGTGCATTATCTTCAGTGATTATTTTTTTGTTGTCCTTTGTGAGTGCAAATCTCTGAAACTGAGCTGAAGAAGATGTGGTAAAAGTAATCTCTGGATTCAAGTTTTCACAACTTTTAGAGAGTTGCGGATCGGATGGTTTAAGCATTGACTCCATTTCCTTGAGAGTCTTCAGAATTTCTTCTTTTGAGAGAGATGAATCAGGAACTTCAGAAGTAGGGCTTCTTCTCAAAAGAGTGATCGGAGTGCCTTGCCCAAGTGGTACAGCAGTAATAAATCTGTTGGGCTGTAAGTTGGAATTCTTTAAAGGTAATAGCACTTCCTTTGATGCAATGGATGGATCCGAGATAGCTGAGCATAGACCCGCACCTTCTTCACAGATTTTCCTTGTTGTGATGACAGTGTTTGGAAGGGGATTAATGCTGCTTACTGCGAGGATTTCTTCCAAGTGTTCTTCAATTATTTCCTGTATAGAATCTACAAGACCAAGGTCTTCTCCCATAGGAAGTTTCATTAGTTTATCGACATTGAAGGTGACTTCCTCAGTTCCCACTCTAAGTTTTAAAGATTTTTCATTTACGTCAATGACGGCCTTGGTAGTATTTAGGAAAGGTCTACCAAGGATGAGTGGTACCTGAGTGTCTTCCTCAATATCCATAACAACAAAATCAACAGGAAAGACGAATTTATCAACACGTACCATAATATCTTCAGCAATTCCTCGAGGGAGTTTAACTGATCTATCAGCTAATTGGATGGTCATACGGGTTGGTAAAAGTTCGCTTAATCCTAGTTTCCTATAAAGCGAGTATGGCATAAGGTTTACACTAGCTCCTAAGTCAGCTAAGGCGTTACTTATTTGAACATCCTGAAGGTAACAAGGAATAGTGAAACGGCCAGTGTCTCCTAGCTTTGGGGGCAGTCCTTGTTGCATAATTAAAGAGCATTCTGCGTCTAAGGGCAAGTTAACTATTTGTCTGAGTTTTTCTTTGTTGGATATGAGTTCTTTAAAGAATTTGGCACAACTAGGCATTTCAACTAACGCATCTAATAATCGAACGTTTAAGTGCAAACTTTTGAACATCTCTAGATATTTTCCAAACTGGGCTTCTTGTTTCTCTTTCTTAAGCCTACCAGGGAAAGGTATACGTGTTGGTTTAACTACTTCTGGGGCTTTGGAAGATTTTGGTTCAGGAGAGGTGACAGGAGTGTCAACAGGTACTGAATCAGTGGGTAGAGAAGAACTAGAAGGCTCGTCTGGAGGAATATCTTTTGATTTCTCATTCTTAGTCTCTTTTCCGCCTCTAGTGACAACAAGGATATCATCATAATCATAAGATGAATGATGAATAGCTTTGCTAATCGCTTCTTCTCTTTGCTTCTCCTCAACTTTTAAAAATAATCTTTTAACATTATCCTCCATGTTTTTAATTAAATCGTTTGAAATTCTGAGCAGATAGTCAATTTGGTTTTGAAAATCAACAATTTGTTTGTTTTTATTATTTTGCTCAACCATGAAGTTATTGAAAATCGTATTGTTTAGACGAGAAGACAATTGAGAGGAAGTAGAGGGTGTAGAGGGAACTAACAAATGAGAGATAGGTTGTTTGGATAACCGCTGAGTGAAAGATTTTGAATGAATGATCTGATCAGTGGCTTCAGATGTGGCAAGAACATCTTCCTTGGGCTTCGAGTGTAAGAAGAGCCGTTGAGGTTGCTTCCTAGATTTGGAAGAGTCTTGCATATCCTTAACAACTTTAGAGATGGATTCGAGTTGAGCTTTTAAAGTATCGAATGCTTGAGTAGAAGTGTCTTTGTCTTCCGAGGTTGATTCATCAAACTCCAAGTCATGTTGGTGCATCGTTATCGTCTCAATCAACTTCCAGGCTTCTTCTGAAGTATGTAGCATGAAATTTCCGGATGAAGCAGCATCGAGGGTTTGTTGGTGATGAGGATTCAGATTGTTGTAGAATGTGCAGACCAGATTCGTTTCAGCCAACTGATGATTCGGACATCTTCCAAGCAGATTCTTAAAGCGTTCCCAAGCTGAGCTTAATGATTCAGTAGTTCCTTGACGAAAGTTAATGATTTCATTTTTGAGCTTGGTTTGTAGGGACGGAGGGAAAAACTTAGCCAAGAACTTAGTAGCCATCTCCTCCCATGTATGAATCGAATTGGGTTCGAGTTCATAAAACCATGTCTGAGCTCGGAAAGCTAAAGAATAAGGAAACAGGTGAAGTCGGGTGACTTTGACACTGGATCCGGTTTGTTCGAAAGAGTCGGAAAGGTTGATGAATTTGTTAAGATGGGCGTTTGGATTTTCAACCGAAAGACCATGAAATTGACACTGAGATTTAAGTAATTTAATGAAGTGTGGCTTGATTTCAGTGGTTTCGTCGGTTGGTGATACGATCGGTCCTCCTCGTCCCTCTAGCAGTGGTTGGGTTGATGAGGCGAGAGTGATACAATTCGCCATAACTTGTTTTAAGAAGAAAATATGGTTTTGGAAAGGATAGGTTTAACTAATGACGGGAAATTAAAAACTAACTAACCTAGGGATAAAAACTATAACTTCCGGATGATTTTGATCTTCCGTAAGGATCGCTAAATAACTAAGATAACAAAATTCCAAAAATCGGTCGTTGTAGTCCCCGGCAGCGGCGCCAAAAACTTGTCGTTGCCCCTATTGGTCGGACGGATTTGATTCCGGTCGTTGATCCAACAGCAATAGAAGCGGCGAACAGTGGGTTTTAAATTTGTAGAGCAGGAGAATCCTAAGCTGTATACTACTGACAGACCTAAAAGGGCAGCAAGTGGTATGTATGACTCAGGTGTCGTTCTTCAAACTACAACGGGCATGGGAGTCTAGGAAGTTTTATTATCTTTGGAGATTCAACTGGGGTTTTTAAAAGCTTTTTGGATACGTTTTGTTTTTATAACTAAATACTAATTAAATAAAGAAAACAGAACTAAAGAGGTTTGTACGGAGACTCGGTCAACAGAGGATAAGCGAGTGTTTACTATGATTTCGTTAAATGTTATTGATGAATAGTCAAGGGTAAGGCTACTAGATGTGATGACTACTCCGGAGAGGATAGAAACATAATTAATGCAAAGTATTGTACCTACGACCGTTCCGCGGCTTCCATACGTTTGTACTCCACCAATGGGTGTTTCCAGCACTATACCGAGTAATAGGGCGTTTTACGGTTTTTCCGTTACATTAATTAGGGTTCCACATTACTCCCGCAGATTTCCTATATCCTAATGAGCTACAACTACGATCCTATTAAATATCTAACGTAGAGTTGTCCGCAATCAGATAAGTAACATGTCACGTGGATAGCAGTTATAGAAGTCAGATACACCGGAAATTCTCCCAAATGTACAGACCAATTCAACCGACGACTATCCTCGAATCCTGGTCCCCAGTCACAGTCATCAGAGACGTCTGTATCGTAGCGTGAATTGTTGATTGAACAAGAACACGAACGGGGATAATCCCGCGGACCAAGTTGAGATAATCGGGCTAACGGTCAGTTAAATTGTTCAGCATTACAGATATAAATCATCACAACTATTCCATGCTTGTTAATCCACTGTGTAAACCAATATTCTGTGTCTGAAAACCTAATTATACAGTTACTGATATGAACCAAGGGGATAACTCTAGCATGCATCATTCCTAAGGCAACAATCAAACAAGAACATGCGATAGGGTAACACATAACAGAACACCGTAATCCTAGCATAGCAGATAACCAATAATTAAATCATAAATATCCCGAAAGTTCTCTCAAAGATATATAACAGATAAACATGAATCTAACCTATCTCTAATCCTACGCTCCGTGTCTCTTATGATTTGTTTCAACCTAGGGAACACGGCCATACCAAGTTCATTGATCATCAAGTATAGAATAGGTAGAGAACGTACCACTAGTAATTGGCCAAGTTCTAGCAGGAAGCTTCTAACCACAGCATAGGTTGGATAGATAAACATTCGAGATTCAGTTTACGAGTTCATACACAGTTTAAAGTAACACGGGCAGAGAAACAGCATGGCATAAACATTTTGACTATTCTAACATAACTACATCATAGTAAACACAAAGAAATGTCTAGCCTAACATTATATATCTAGCATACAATCCTAAACAAGCATAAACAAAGCAACACATGTTTAAAATTGGAAAGTAAGAGATATATAAATGGAACCTGATACGAATTTATTACAGACAGATCTTCGCAAATACAATGTCTTGGAGTGCCTCCGTACAAAAGCTAAAAGCTACCTCTACCTAACTATCTCTCTAACTAGCTCAATTCTAGAGAGAGAAAATCCCCTAGAGAGAGAAACTAGAGAGAGAGTGATGTGTGTGAGAGAGAAAGTGTAGGGAGAGAATGAAATGAGAAAGTTGGTATGTTGGTGAAGTGAGGGGTGTCCACTATTTATAGGCAAAGCATAAAATCGCACGTACAACCCACGAAGCAGCACGTACAAGCAAACGAAGCACGATATGGGGGTGCAGGGGCCGTATACGGCCTTGTAGGGGCCGTATACGGTGTAGTGAGGGCCGTATACGGTCTCACAAGGGCCGTATACGGTGTGTGGGGCCGTATACGGGCTCTGTCTGCTTTCGTTCGTTGCTTAAAAAGTCCGTATCTCCTTCGTTATGCGTCCGTTTGACTTGATTCTTTCGCCTGTGGTTTCGTAATTCCGTTACGCTTCTAATGATGCCAATCTCACAGAAATTGGATGTGTAGAGCTTAGGCGTATCCGAAATGACTTTTAATGGCTCTGAAAGCGTAGTGGTTTCTCCGTCCTTTGGCCGTTTCACTTGATTCCAGATTTTTCCGTCTCGATTTTACCTGTACAACAGATGGTAGAAGTTAGGAAGTGTGTCTTGACAGGAAAATGAGATCGGAGGAATCGGCCTGTATTAAAATGCTGTGTTTTGTGCATTTTTAGAGTGTTTTCAGTGATTTTTATCACAACGTCTACTTTTGAACCACTTTAGTGTATTTTAGTAAATAATCAATGTTTTGGAATGTTTTCACTAAAGAAAGGTACAAAATGTGAGGAATAAAGCTTCTAAAAACATGACTTTTTACGTCACATCAATCATCAACTGAAATTTAAGTATAACAATTATCAATTAGTGTTATTATTTATACTTAATATTCATCATAACGAATGTTATCACCTAATATTCATCAAAATGAATGTTATTACTTAATACCCATCAGAATGAATGTTATTACTATATATTCATCGAAATGGGTGGGGTTTGTAAGTGTGTCGTATATCAACTTGAAAGCCGAATATCCGATTTGTTATTGAGCTGTTATAGTTCGAACCAATTTTGACTCCGATACTAGCTAACCAATTCATTTTTGCAGTATCCATTCAATCTTAATGTATATTAATTTATCACAACCATCAGCAGAAATTTAACTGTAATAAATTATTAATTAAAGTTATTACCTAATATTCATTATAGTGAATGTTGTCACATAATATTCATCAAAGTGAATGTTATTACTTAATATCCATCGGAATGAATGTTATCACTTTAGATTCATCGAAATAGGTGGGGTTTGTAAGTGTGTTGTATATCCACTTGAGAGCCGAATAACCGATCTGTTATTGAGCTGTTATAGTTCGAACCAATTTTGACTCCGATACCAGCTAGCCAATTCATTTTTGATGTATCCATTCAATCTCAATGTATATTAATTTATCACAATCATTAGCAGAAATTTAAGTATAATAAATTATCAATTAAAGTTATTACTTAATATTCATTATAGTGAATGTTGTCACATAATATTCATCAAAGAGAATGTTATTACTTAATATCCATCGGAATGAATGTTATCACTTTATATTCATCGAAATGGGTGGGGTTTGTAACTGTGTCGTATATCCACTTGAAAGCCGAATACTCGATCTGTTATTGAGCTGTTATAGTTCGAACCAATTTTGACTCCGATACTAGCTAGCCAATTCATTTTTGCAGTATCCATTCAATCTTAATATATATTAATTTATCATAATCATCGGCAGAAATTTAAGTATAATGAATTATCAATTAAAGTTATTACTTAATATTCATTATAGTGAATGTTGTCATATAATATTCATCAAAGTGAATGTTATAAGTTAATATTCTTCCAAATGAATGTTAAGTTATAACAACCTCAAAATGGGTGGGGTTTCTAAGTGTGTCATATATCTACCTGAAACCCGAATACCGGATCTTTTATTGAGTTGTTATACTTCGAACCAATTTTGAGTCCGATACTAGCAGACCGATTATTTTTTGCAGTATCCATTCTATCTTACTAATATTCATTCGTAAAAAACTTATAAGATTTACAAATAAAAATTAAGACATGCATATGCTTATTAAGTACTCCCAAACCAATTAAGTGATTGTGAGTTTAAGTCTCAATTGTAGGTAATATATATATAAAGAATCAATTAGCTATCAGAAGAATATAAATTTAACAAAAAAGAAAATGATATATTGATAATAAGCCATTGATCTACTTGTTATTACCAAAAAGGCTTGAAATACAATTCCCAAACATTGTTCCTGGTATACAACAAACTCTTTAACTTATGTGAACTATTCACAACCAATGGACTTTTCTTCACAAATATAACCCGAGTATGGCCTGAAACCATGTGTGCGGTTTGTTGTTCTTTCGATTGTTGAAAGATCCGCCAAAACTTTATGTGCTTGAGCTTGAGCTTGATTTAACTGATGTTCAATCTGTCCTTTATTGGTGTCAATCTTTCCGGTCGTTGTTGCGGTTTCGTTTGATCAATTTTTAGATTTTAATTCTTTTTCCATATCAATAGAAACTTTGATCTTTTTCATTTTCCGAGTGAGATTTTTGAGATTGAATGGCACCAAGGGTTCAACAAGAGGCGGTTCTTTTGTTTTCTTTTTTGTTTTCTTCTACCTTACTGATTGCACAACGTCCTTGCTATTCCCGGTAAAAGCAACTTTGTTCGGTTTGTGGTGAGGATCAAAGTAGTCCATGAAGTCAATTGCACAAGATTTATCCTTCAAGATATCCAGTTCATTAATAGTATCATGCTTCCTTTCCATCCGGGCCTTAAAAAATTCAGATTCATTTACATTCTTCAAGGGCTCTCCATGAAGACAAAGAATCTCTACACATTTACCTTTATCTGGTTCCAACTTAAGTGATGTAGATTGTTGTTTACTTGACATATGTTCATTTCTTAGAGTATACATTTTGGCGATCTTCTTCTTTTTATTTGTACCATCATACATCTTCTTTTTATTAATCAGTGTGCTTAACTAGTCATTCATCTAGGTTTTCTGCACCAAACCACTTAGAATATATCTTATTTCCTTCACCTCTAGCTTCCTTGTGCTTATCAATCATATTAGATTCTTGAACTGTAGGTTTTACATCTCTTTGGGATGAATCAATAACATCCTTTTTATGTTATGAACTGCAGGTCCTACATCTATATGTTATCGATGAGACATGTAGATGACAAAAGAGGATCACCTATTCCAGTTTTAAATCTGAATTAGTGAAGCTGAAGATAAATCTGAATTAGTAACAATTGAAACCTCATTGTGTAGCAAATTGAGAACGAATTGATGATGTCGCCAAATAGCACCACGGTGAAATTGGGGTCTACAAATGGCTTCAAAGAGGGTCTCACCTTCACCACAACCTACGTAACCTTGTGGTGACCCAATTAGCTAGCTAACTGTATGTTGCTCCATATATTCAGTATTCACTCTTGTCTCTCTTAGCATGGCACCTTCATGTAATTGACACAAACAACCACATAAGAGCCAAAAATAAACGATAGAATCTTACGTGTCAGATGCCGGAAAGAATCAAAAATAGCTACTGATTGGGCTAGAATCAGGAACTGAATCGGGTTGGCTTGTGTGCCTAAGTATCCTATCAAAAGGATGAGTAGGACCGAGATGCAAAACCGACATTAATAGTTTAATTATAATTATAAAAACATAACACTGAACTATTTTGTCATCAACAAGGATCACAATTTATTCACAATATGTATTCTCAATTTCAGAACACAAAAGGAACCCCTTACCATTTGATCAGTCTTCTAGAAGACATCACATGACCTGCAAAATAACATTCAACACGAGGCATATTAACTTTTTAACACTCTAAGCATCATAAAAACAGGAATTGAAATTAAGAAAACAAGTACCAGTAGATTAGGAAGAATTGAATTCGATTCCAACGAAAAATTGGAAATACAAGACATAATAAAGTCTGACAAAAACACAACTACAAAATCAAAGAAACATGAGCATATTAAATCAAAGAAACATGAGCATAGACGACCTTTAATCATTATATCAATCATATAAGAAATCAGACTTTGAGTTTTACTAGTATATTTCAAAATATTAAGATCAACAAAACGAAGACAATAATCTAGTCCAGCATATACAAATAGAAGACTTGTTTTGGTACACTAGTTTTAGCTATTCAAGGTATCCTGAAGTTGAGGTACCCTTGTTTCAGTTTCTTCAAACTTTCCGCTTAAGCTCGCTAAATTCTAGGGCTTGAGTGTATTTCATTTGACATTCATCAGCTCTCTGTTTCTCCGATTGTAATAAACCATGCATGTATATAACTAGATAAATTGGATAACTCAGAAACTGAATAATGTTTGAGCTATGGTTAAATGAGAATCCTATATGGACTCGGCTATAACAAAAATCCAAAAACCAGGAAGCACCGAAAGCTATAAGCCTACAACACTTAGTGATTGTAAAAGTGAAGTGGTTATGACCACCACATTGTTGTGAAGATGCATGTAAAACATGGAAGACTTCATATAAACTCTATGACTTTCTTACATATTGACAATGCTTCATCAGACAATGTGTTTCATCGTAACATAATATATTCTACTTCTCATGTGGGTTGATATATATCATCAATTTTCCTTCATCATATCCTGCACGTGTTCTTTTAACTCTATTGTTTACATATTTGTTAATGTTTCATACATTTAAGTTAAAGTATCCTTCTTTCGGTTTCTTCCAACTTTAACACTTTCATTGCCTCTCGGGCTTCATCGTACACCTTTACACATTCATTGGCTCGTTAGCGCATTGTCTCCCTGATTATGCTAAAGCCTCAAAGAAGAAAAAAACATTTACCATCATACATGCCCACCATTTCAAAACTTTCAAAATCTCTATAAAGCCAGTATTGACTAGTTAGGAAATAGATTCATATGCATCTAATATGAAGAAACTGACATGGAGACCTCCATATCAGCTTGCATATGTTGGTGCTAAAAAACACGAGCACTCAAAAAGCTGGTTGCCTAGACTAGTCGTTCCTGTTACAATTAATGTTGTGGGTTCTATGGTAATAGTCGGTTCAAGAAATTATATTGTGAACTACTCTTAAAGATCACCATCAGGAAGACTAGTGAGCATATCACGGTTAGTCTTTCTCTTTATGAGAATCTACAGGTTTTATATACGATTATGATGATGTGTGCTCAATCGCTCACTAATTTGGTCATCGGTTCTGTATGTTAGGCTTTGTCATTTGCATATATGATATTTACAGTAGTTTAATCACTCAGGTGCCCAAAAAACAATCTTACGTAGAACTAAAACCTAAGACAGCTTGTAGTGTAATTTATTACGTATATATTCAGTACTAAATACCTAAATTGTATTCCAAATAACGGCCAACCTAAAACAATTATATATGTAAAGACAAAAAAAAATGAAAGTAATGAAGTAAAACTAATGCATTTATTGATGTTAATACTCAGTATTGTATGCCAACATCAAAATTGACTAATAAGATGAATGTAGCTAATATTCATTACAACGGATATTAACCGAAAAATCACATTCAACATAAAAACAAGCATATCACGTATATAAAAATGTAGAAAAACCAAGAATTTATAAGAAACAACAAAATAAAATTAAGAAATATGTTAGCAACACTTACTTGAAACATATATATGAACATGTACGTGATTGTAATTGTGCACGCGAACTATCGGCAATAAAGTAATCTGAAAATAAGAACAAAACCCTAGAATTGAAAATTATCAATTCAGAAACTGTATCAATTGGGATCGTACGTACAATTCATGATGTATGAATAACCGAATGGAGAACGAATTTGAAGTTACAAGAACGAATTGATGAAGCGCGAACATGAGTAACGGGAATTGAAATCAGAATGGATTATGAACTACAGAGTATGAAATACGGATATTAACTCTGACTTGAATTAATAATAATGAATATTTAGTTAATTTAAGAGATATAATTCAAATAGTCTATATTACCCTTGTCCCTGTAATATGACTTGAAAGCTGAAAACTGAGGAAAATAGCGATGGAGTTAGAAAAAGCAACAGATCGGACGGTGGATAAGCTACTTCCCTACTTCCCTCAAGATTTGTGCTTCCCTCTGGATCCTCCCACTATATATATATATATATATATATATATATATATATATATATATATATATATATATTACTTATAAAACATATGACTTTCTCTTTCTGAATACTTAAAACTCTATATATGCACAAGGTACAACTCATAAAGATTATACATAACTCTAAATATGGATATTATATTCACCTATCATATGAAGAAATCAATAATTGAAATGTATGCTATATTTGTTCGGTATCTTTTCTACCATAATGAAGGTACTAATTCTAGATTTAAATGGTTCGGTAAAAAGTAAAATATTGATTTATTATTAATAGTTATTTGATCATCGCATTTTATTGTACATATCATTCATCTAATACAAATAATAATATAGTTTCTCATGTTTGATTTTAGACGCACCATTCGAATTAATTTTTCAATTGGTAGTCACATTATTATTATTTATTTAAAATATGTATCCGTTGCATCATGCGGCTTACCGACTAGTATTAGTAAAGAAAGAGTTGCCTTGATTAATGGAGTAATTGTTGAGTCACTGGTCGCTGACCATGATGAAGTCACTGGTCGCTGACCAACTCAACTGTTCACTACTCGATGAAGAAATGGATTGTATCGAAGCTGCTGTTGCTGATGATAGGTTTCGCTGATCGTCATTCATGCTGCTTGATATACCGAGGAAGATTTAAAGCTCAACTTGGTGTGTCGCTGATCAACGTCAGCGAGAGCTTTACTTTTTCAATTCAATAAAGGCAATAGTCACTGCCAGAATAACAGCTAGTCACTGAAGATCTTTAGTTCAAGTCATTCTACAAGAGCATGTTAGCTCGCAGTGAGTGAGGAGGATTACTGCATCTTCAGGGACTATCCAATAAAGCCTCTCTATCATCAAGTACTAAAAGTGCTGTACTTATCTATACATCAGCAAGAGTGTTCTAGTTTGAAGTATGTTCGAAAGATTACGTGGCAGCAAGTGATTGGTTTTAAGGTAACGAGATATTTGCGGTAACAGAATTGGGACCCGCAGAATGTCGGTTCATCAGAGTTCAAACCAATCAAGCAGTGACACGTGTCCTTCCAAGATCCTATTTTGTAGGCGTTATTTTAGGAACTCTTGTAGTATAAATAGTTCAGTGTTTGTACTATAGAGGCTAGTCGTTCAATCGTACTTATCACTTGTGTGTCAGTGATTAGTTTGTCTAGAGTACGTATTAATGATCCAGCGAGTGAACAGTCAGCGTGTTTGTCCACTGCTGTTCATCTCATTTGTAATAGATTAGCTAAGTGTTTGAATTTGATTAACTTTGGTTAATCCATTCCGCATTCAACACTTGTGAATTGTATGATCAATATAATTCATCATTTAGCTATCGTTACTTTGTTGCTTTGATATTGTCATATCCATAACTCGTTATACTGTGTTACTATTGCTTATACTCTGTTTCTGTGAATCAATTTAAAACTCATAAATTAACTTAGCCAAAATCTAAAAAAGTTTTAAATTGTATTCAACCCCCCCCCCCCCCCCTTCTACAATTAAACTTTACACTTTGTGATTCCAAATCACTAAGTAATAGTGATCACGGGACTCTCAATTGGTATCAGAGCAGAGTTGGTTTAAATTCAATTAACCAAGTCTGCAATGGAATCAGTAAAGTACAGCTGTGTTGACTCTGATTATCAAAAAGGAAATGGTTCTACAACCAAACCTCCAGCTTTTGATCCATCAAGGATTGAAACTTGGATGTCCCGAATGATGATGTTTTTAGATCTAATTGATGACCGTCTCTGTAATATAATAACCAATGGTCCCCACATCCCAACCACAATTGTTCCTGCTGTCATGGCTACAGCTACTACTCCTGCTATACCAGAAATGGTTTTGCCTAAAAGAGAGGAACAATGGTCAGATGAGGATAGACGATTGGTTAGATTGGATAAACAAGCTAAAATCTAAATAGGCATGACACTTCCTGATGAAGTGTTCAAATCAATCAGGCTTTGTAGAACTGCTAAAGACATGTGGGATACCCTTAGGAATATATATATATTGGAACTCCTGATATTATTCGCTGCAGGGAAGTCAATCTCACTAGCCAGTATGAGCTGTTTGCAATGGAACCAAATGAATCTTTGTCTTCTACTTACACCAGATACCAATCACTGATGAACAAAATGGAAAAGGCTGGTATAGGTAAGGAACGGAGATTTGTTGTTGAGAAATTTCTTGAGTTGCTGCCAAGGAAAATCTGGGGAACCATTGCCACGTGTACCAGACAAAGGAATGATTATTCAGTTCTTAATCTTACTAAAGTGTATGGTATTTTGCTCAACTGGGAGCAGTCAGAAAAGCAAGCTGATCAGAGTGAGCATATTCGTGCTACTCTTTGAAGTCAGAAGATATCCAATGCCCTCGTAGCAGAGCTTGATGAAATCGATCAGAGACAGAAGTCAAAGGTGTCTAAGAAAAGTTCAAAGTCACTAATAGCTGAAGAAGAAGGTGGTCAAGATGAAGAACAGTCAGAGTACGAGTATGATGAAGGATTGGAGAAGCTTGAAAAGGATATGGCTATGATGGTTGCTAATTTCAGAAGGAACACCAGATCAAAAAGATTCGCTGGTGCTCCATCATCTGATAAATTTCAGTCCAAAGGTGAATGCTACAAGTGTGGCAAAATTGGTCATTTTGCAGCTGAATGTAGATCAAAGTCAGTAAACCAAGTCTCTGAACCAGTGCCAGATTTCAGAAATGATAAGTATAACAAGTACAAGGAAAAATACAAGAAACTGAAGGCATTGGCTAAATCTGGAAAGAAGAAGAGAAAAGGGTTTGTCGCTGAAGAAAGTTCACTCAGCGAATCTGATTCATCTTCCTCATCCGATGATGAAGAGGCAATGATTTGCTTGGACAAAGATTACTGTTTAATGGCTGATGACACTGAATTCCATGAAGACATCAAGGAAGTAGCTAAGAATTATTCAGCATCTGGTTGGGATTCTGACAGCATCTAGAAAGGTATTCTTAGAGAGACTATCTGGTATTTGGACAGCGGATGTTCCAGGCACATGACAGGATGCAAGTCGTTACTTAGTGACTATCAGAATGAAAGAGGTCCTGATGTGGTATTTGGTGATAATAAGGTTGGAAAAACCAGAGGGTATGGAGTTCTAACCAATGGTAATGTAATGTTCAAACGAGTAGCATATGTTGAAGGTCTGAAGCACAACTTGTTAAGTATCAGTCAGTTTTGTGATTCCAAGAACAAGGTACTGTTTGATCATCAAGCAGGAGTTGTTTATAACAAGAAGGGAAGTGCTGTACTTGCTGTTAATCGAAAAGGGAATACTTATGTAGTCAATATGGATTCAGCACAGTCAGGAACATGTTTTTACTCCAGAACGATTTCAGAAGAAAAATGGTTATGGCATAAGCGACTTTCTCATCTGAACTTCAAAGCAATTAACAAACTGAGCAAGAATGGTTTAGTCACTTGATTACCAAAAATGTCTTATGACAAAGACAAGCTTTGTTCAGCATGTGAAAAGGGAAAGCATCACAGCTCGTCCTTCAAAAGTAAGCAGACTTCATCAGTAACAGAATATTTTTACTTGCTTCATATGGATCTGTTCGGGCCAGTAAGTACTCCAAGTCTGGGAGGAAAAATGTACTGTTTGGTAATAGTCGATGAATACTCCAGATACACTTGGGTATTTTTTCTCAAAGCCAAAAGTGAAGCTGCCAGCGAGATCATATCCTTTGTGAAGAAAATGGAAAATCTGAATGATGTCACTGTAAAACATCTGAGAAGTGACAATGGCACTGAATTTTGAAATATTGACCTGGAAAGTTTTTGTGATTCAAAAGGCATTTCTCAAAACTTTTCAGCACCTAGAACACCCCAACAAAATGGGGTGGCAGAAAGAAGAAATAGAACTTTGATTGAATCTGCCAGGTCAATGCTCATTGATGCTGGTCTTAAGACCTATTTTTGGGCTGAAGCAGTAAATACTGCCCGTTACACTCAAAATAGGTTACTGATTGTCAAAAGACACAATAAGACAGCATATGAGCTTTTAAGGGGGAGAAAACCTGATATAAGTTTTCTCCATGTTTTTGGTAGCACTTGCTATATTTTAAACAAAAGAGATCACTTAGGAAAGTTTAATCCAAAAGCTGATGAAGGAATATTTGTTGGTTACTCAATTATCTCTATAGCTTTCAGAATTTACAATAAAAGAAGAGAATATATTGAGGAATCAATGGATGTTACTTTTGATAAATCATATGATGAGTCACTCACTGATCCTAAAGAATATGAAAATCTCATTTGTAACAAAATGGATGGTGACTTATCAAATGAAATCAAATCAAATGATAAGAAATATAAAAATTTCTCATCAGACTCTGAAGGTGAAGATAATATTCCTGAAATCAATTTCAGTTCTACTTTAGCTGAGAATAATTCAGGAACATCATCTTTACCTACAGATGTCCCATCATCATCAACTCAATGTCCAAACCAAAACTCACATAACAACAATACTCATGCTGCAAATGTTGATTTGCCTGCTGAACCCTCACAAAGTAATCAAGTCACTGCTGAACCTCAGCGAATGACTAAGTGGACAAAACATATTGATAATCAATTGATTATTGGTAATCCACAATCCAGGGTTCAGACAAGATCAGCAACTGCTAACTTTTGTTTGTTTGTAAGTTTTGTATCTCTGATGGAACCAAAGAAAGTTGATGAAGCACTTACTGATCATCACTGGATAGCTGCCATGCAAGAAGAACTATCTCAGTTTGAAAGAAATAAAGTTTGGAAGCTTGTACCACAACCCACTGGTAAATCAGTGATTGGAACACGATGGGTGTTTAGAAATAAAATGGATGCTGATGGTGTGGTAACAAGAAACAAGGCTAGACTAGTTGCACAAGGTTACTGTCAGCAAGAAGGCATTGATTACGACGAAACTTTTGCACCAGTGGCTAGGCTTGAAGCAATCAGGCTATTTCTTGCCTATGCAGCTCACAAGAAGTTTAAAGTATATCAAATGGATGTGAAAAGTGTTTTTCTGAATGGCAAGCTGCAGGAAGAAGTGTATGTCAAGCAACCACCTGGATTCATTGATCCGAAACATCCTGGTTATGTTTACAAACTTGATAAAGCTCTGTATGGACTAAAACAAGCTCCCAGAGCATGGTATGATACTCTCTCTGTCTACCTGATAAAATGTGGCTACGTCAGAGGAAAAATTGACAGCACATTATTTATCAAAAGAGATAAGAGAGATGTCATATTAGTCCAGATCTATGTTGATGATATCATTTTTGGGTCTACTAACAGTGACATGTGCAAGGAATTTTCTGATCTCATGACCAAAAGTTATGAGATGAGCATGATGGGTGAACTAACATTTTTCCTTGGTTTGCAAATAAAACAAACCAAAACTGGAATTTTTATAAGTCAAGGAAAATATGTTAAAGATCTGTTAAAGAAATTTGAATTTGCTAATTGCTCAACCCTTGCTACACCCATGTCACCTGCAGTAAAGCTACATGCTGATCCTGATGGTAAATCTGTAAACATCACAGCTTACAGAGGTATGATTGGGTCGCTATTGTATCTAACTGCAAGTAGACCAGACATTATGTTTGCTACTTGTCTCTGTGCTAGATATCAAGCTGATCCAAAGGAATCACACTTGCTCGCTGTCAAAAGGATATTCAGATATCTGAAGGGTACACCAAATCTTGGTCTCTGGTACCCATCTGGATCAGACTTCTCCCTAAAAGGATATTCTGATTCTGATCATGCTGGATGCAAACTGGATAGAAAAAGCACATCTGGTAGCTGTCAATTTCTTGGAGAAAAGCTAGTAAGCTGGTCGAGCAAGAAACAAAACTCAGTTTCAACTTCAACTGCAGAAGCTGAATATGTTGCTGCTAGTGCCTGTACTGCTCAAATTCTCTGGATGAGAAATCAGCTTGCTGACTATGGATTTGACTTCAAAGAAATTCCAATCTACTGTGATAGTCAAAGTGCCATAGCCATTGCCAACAATCCAGTAATGCACTCAAGGACAAAGCACATTGATGTCCGATATCATTTCATCAGGGACCATGTGATGAAAGGTTATATTGAATTGCATTTTATTCCAACTGATTACCAACTCGCCGATCTATTTACAAAACCTTTGGATGAGAAAAGATTTAACTTTCTCATCAGCGAGCTTGGCATGTTAAACTTAAATGACTAGCTCAGCTATCAAGCTTAGCTAGCTATTTTTAGTTTAAATCAGCTTCATGTGTTTTAATAAATTGAATATCTATTATATCTTCATATGATCTATATTTTATTGTCCTATATTTTTTTAAGCTGATTTAGTTAGTATTCTAAGTTGTAACTAGATCAGTGAAAGATAATATAGTAAAATATTACATAGTTCATATCAGACATAATCTATACTCATTGTTTTTAATTAAAAAAAAATAAAAAATAAAAAATAATATATAAAAATAATAATAATGAGACTTATTCCTTCCTTAGCTGATTTTGTTAGTATTCTAAGCTGTAACTTTTTCAGTGAAAGATAAGTCTCTATAAATTATTATTTTTAAACAACACTCATACTCAAAGAATAAAAATTATGATTCATATTTGACAGTGATCAAATCTCTCTGACTTAGTTAGTATTCTAAGTTGTGACTAAATCAGTGAGATAACATCTCAGGAAAATTGAAAATTATGATTAGTATTCTTAAACATGAGTGTTATTTTTTTTCACTTTGGAACCCCCTGATTCTTTCATCATTATTTATGAAGGGATGTGTCACAAAAATTGCACCTCTGACACTATTTCTTCCTTACGTCACATATACTTTTCCGGCGCACCTCTCAAATCACCATTAATACCACCAAGCTCCACAATCATCACCCCTATCCCATTTAACATCATCAATAATCACCCCTATGCCACCCCTAGTTACCACCATCATCAACCACGACGATTCACTTTTCACCACATACTTCTCACATAACTCCATTATAAAACCAACCCTTCACCTCATTTCATAAATCGCCCACTGTCTGATCATTTCTTTGTCACTCTGTTATAACATTTTTTAAAAAGGAGATAGTAAGATCAAAATCAAGTTTTACTCACATCATTTCTACAAGTTTAAAGCTTTTCAAGCCTACGTAGAAACACAGATCTTGCTACAACAATTTTCAAAAACAACTCTTTTGAATAAAACTTCTTGACGAAAAACAGAGCACTACAAAGTTTTTACCATTTGCTCTCATTTTTTTTTTGGAAATCTCTGTGTCCCAGCATGTAACTTTTGTACATATGTCTGCGCCTGCCCCCTAATTGACCATATCACTGACCAAACCCACAGTGATCAAAACTGGTCAACCACCATCACAGAATACTTTAACAACCTCTGCAAGAAATTTAAAAAAGAAGACGTTTTCGGACACCAAGGATGAAACAGGGTCTGAACGTTCAGTCACTATGGGCATTCTTGCTAAAATCAAGCTTTCAAATCACAAACTTTTTATCGAGTCAACCCATGAGCCACTCATTATTCTCACAAAAGAATGATGTTTTAAACAAAGGGCAAGTGACATCAGCGGGTGTTAACACACTCTTCGCTGGTGTCACTTCATTGGCTACAGACCCGAGCTATCTCTCATCTCTCACTGCACCAGCTGTCAATGTCTCTCTCTAGTCACAGGGAGAGATACAAGCTGATCTCTCTGTTTTCAATGATCCATTAGCTAAAACACATGCTGATGATGATGATGAGAAAACCAATCACCTTTTACACACAATATTTCATGCTATTATCAAAGGGGAGAAATATTCAAGTATTACTGATGCTACCAGTGTAATACTGATCTACTTCATGGTATTATCAAGGGGGAGAAAACGTGCAAATGAATGCAAAAACCAATGTTGCTCATATGCCAAAACGCTAATACTTGGAAATCATATCATCCTTAGCATCACTGATGCTGACAAAGTAACTGATACTTGGAAATCATATCATAAGATCATGTATTTCTTGTATTTGAGTTACAATTTTCTTGGTGATTTTATTCAATATTTGTGTCACTTCAGCTCAGCAATGAATCTTTCTCTATCCGGATCAGTTACAACTTAAGTATCTGAAGGTTCATTGATTTTCAGTCGGTTAAAGCTTCGTAAAAGTTGTCATGGGAATCTCTGCTATTTATCTGATCGCTGAAGATAGTAGGAATCTCTGCTGAAGATAGTAGATTTAAAGTTTGTGATAGATTAGATATATTGTAACTGAAAAACTATCTGTACTTTATATTTTGCAGTTCAATAATATATGATCTTTTGAGAAAACCAAAGTGCAAAACTCAGATCATATCAAAAGAATCCAAAAAGAAAAATGAATGGATCAAAGTACAAGTCACTGAATGTTTAAAATCTTAAACACTGACTATAAACTTTTCTCAGTAACTAGTGTGTCTAGGGAGCTTCAATCACAATCATTTAGGGGGAGATTGTTGAGTCACTGGTCGCTGACTATGATGAAGTCACTGGTCGCTGACCAACTCAACTGTTCACTACTCGATGAAGAAATGGATTGTATCGAAGCTGCTATTGCTGATGATAGGTTTCGCTGATCGTCATTCATTCTGCTTGATATACTGAGGAAGATTTAAAGCTCAACTTGGTGTGTCGCTGATCAACGTCAGCGAGAGCTTTACTTCTTCAATTCAATAAAGGCAATAGTCACTGCCAGAATAACAGCTAGTCACTGAAGATCTTTAGTTCAAGTCATTCTACAAGAGCATGTTAGCTCGCAGTGAGTGATGAGGATTACTGCATCTTAAGGGACTATCCAATAAAGCCTCTCTATCATCAAGTACTAAAAGTACTGTACTTATCTATACATCAGCAAGAGTGTTCTAGTTTGAAGTATGTCCGAAAGATTACGTGGCAGCAAGTGATTGGTTTTAAGGTAACGAGATATTTGCGGTAACAGAATTGGGACCCGCAGAATGTCGGTTCATCAGAGTTCAAACCAATCAAGCAGTGACACGTGTCCTTCCAAGATCCTATTTTATAGGCGTTATTTTAGGAACTCTTGTAGTATAAATAGTTCGGTGTTTTGTACTGTAGAGGCTAGTCGTTCAATCGTACTTATCACTTGTGTGTCAGTGATTAGTTTGTCTAGAGTACATATTAACGATCCAGCGAGTGAACAGTCAGCGTGTTTGTCCACTGCTGTTCATCTCATTTGTAATAGATTAATTAAGTGTTTGAATTGGATTAACTTTGGTTAATCCATTCCGCATTCAACACTTGTGAATTGTATGATCAATATAATTCATCATTTAGCTATCGTTACTTTGTTGCTTTGATATTGTCATATCCATAACTCGTTATACTGTGTTACTATTGCTTATACTCTGTTTCTGTGAATCAATTTAAAACTCATAAATTAACTTAGCCAAAATCTGAAAAAGTTTTAAATTGTATTCAACCCCCCCCCCCTCCCCTCTACAATTAAACTTTACACTTTGTGATTCCAAATCACTAACTAATAGTGATCACGGGACTCTCAGTAATTATGTTACAATGTGCTACTATTATAACATGAAGTATATCTATCACCTAAATAAAGTTACAATTACGAAAAAAGGTCACTAGGATTAGGTAATACTCCCTCCATTCTAAAATTATTGCCACTGGACAAGAAACATAAAGTTTAAGATAAGTGAAATTATTACTATTGAACTCCAATAGAATTTCTATCTTTGTAATTTTTAATTATTTTTTGATTGATTGATTTTGAAATAGAACAATTACTTTAAGAGATATCAAAATAAAAAGGGCAAATAGCCCAAAAGGGGAACCATAATGTCAAAAATTACCAATTGGGGGAATATTAACATTAACATAACCCAAAAAGGATCCTTAATTCAATTTTACGTTTTAAAAGGATTTACATAACCAACTTGAGTGTCGACCGCAATAACTTCGGGAACGAGACTTTTCCCCAATAACTTTCTCTTAAGGTAATACATAACCAACTCAATATCAGTAGGATGGAATCGAAATCCTGGGCAGAGGGATGATCTGTTCTTCATGATGAACGAAACTTGAACTTGAGTGTCGACCGCTGAATATTTCAGTAAGAAATGAAAAAAAAAGATGTCTGGTAATTCAACTAATAGAAAATATCCGCCAAGCGCTTCGATTACTATCCCAAATCGTAAACCAGTGCACAAGCACCTCCAACCACAATTGTATTCGACGAGAGTCAAAAGACATTAGCTTCCCTGAACCACAAGATCGAAGGCCGTCGCCGGAATTGAGATCAAAAAAACGTCATCGGATTAGAGATCCGAACGCCGTCGCCTCATTTCTCAAACTCCGGCCATCGGTTTTAATTTTAGAAGACAGTGGTGGCGAGGTCGAAAAGATAACGAGATGATAGTGTGTAATTGTAGTTATAAATCCAATTTCATCTTTATATTTGACTCAGGTTTTGATGAAACTGAATGAGTAATTAGGGTTAAGGTTTGATGATGATGATGAATCTGCTTTTTTCAAAATGAATCCTTTTAAAACGTAAAATTGAATTAAGGATCCTTTTTGGGTTATGTTAATGTTAATATTCCCCCAATTGGTAATTTTTGACATTATGATTCCCCTTTTGTGCTATTTGCCCAAATAAAAATGTGAACAAGTAAATTGGGAAGGAAGGATTATATGATTAAAAATATAGAAGTCATACGGACATATGATGCAAATTAAGTTTGAGGTTGGCACATTACGTCTTTGAAGGACCAACTCGATAACGAAGAATTTCATGGGTCAAAGTCAAAATCCTTTGGGGTTCCAATGCTTTGACACCGTGATTTCCAAATATGAAAAATTGTGCTTTGACGCTGATCTCAACACAATCACACAAGTTCTTTATGCGTTAGTTCACGTAATTTTATACCAAACGTATTTTGACAAAATCTCACCATAATTAAACTTTAGATTCGGGGTTAATTATATATTTTCCGTTAACATTTTGCAAAATATCGTACATACCCAAACATATATCAAAATTATTGTACATTATGCATAAAAAACTTGTATTTGAGTATATATGATATTTTGACAAGTTTTGAGAGGGAAATATGTAATTTTCCTTGATATTAGCTACAGTAGAACCTCTATAATTTAATACTCGATAAATTAATAACCTCGATAAAATTAATAATTTGTCCAGTCCCAACTTGGGACCAGTACAAAATTGGACCCCAATCGATAAAATAATAATTTTTTGAAATCCCAATGTAAATATATTGGTCCCAACAAAACTATAAATTAATAATTACTAAATTATTCCAAAAATCTAGGATTATCTAGTAAAAAATGACTTGTTTTTGAAGGTCATTGTTATCAATCTAGATCTATGTACATTGAACTAGACAAGTTCATTAATGTGTGAATGTCATTGGAAATTTTGAAGGTCCTTGTTATCATTTTATTCAAATAGGTAAAGTGAATCGACATGGAAATTTTGAAGGTCGATGCATTAATTTGAGAGTTGCTCACGAATATAAGCCAACTCTTTAAATTAATAATTTATTAATTTATCGATATAATAATATCTCACTAAATTAATAAAATATCCCGGTCCCAACAGTATTAATTTATAGAGGTTTTACTGTATTTGTATCTTATTTCATTTTCTAGACAATTCATCGAAATGTAAAGCGATTTGACATTAGATTGAACAAAAACACAAACAACCCTATATAGTATATACCACAAGTTAACTTTAACTATCTATCTATATCTATATCTATAAATCTATAATCTATAAACCATTATAATGTATTTAGTATTCCAACCTTAATACCTTATTAGAGGGATATGCGATTTTACTAAAATGTCTTTCTTCTTCTAGATATTTATATGGTAACTATATATAACCAGATCAATTACATTAAATACTACGGAGTACTATAACTACATAAATATTTAAAGTTATGGTTAATGGTGCAGATCGGGTATGAACTTATCACTTTTTACCGAGTTAGGGTATGAACCCAATTTATTACACAGGTCGGTAATAAACTTTCAAATTATGTTTGGAGTTAGGGAACGAACTTTTTTTTCACCTAACTCGAAAAGTTCGTTACCTAACTCGAAACATAATTTGAAAGTTCGTTACCTAACTCGAAACATAATTTGAAAGTTCATTACCGACCTCGAAACATAATTTGAAAGTTCGTTACCGAGCTCGAAACATAATTTGAAACATAATTTGAAATGAAAAAAAAGTTTGTTACCTAACTCGAAACATAATTTGAAAGTTTGTTACCGACCTGTGTAATAAATTGGGTCAATACCCTAACTCGGAAAAAGGAAAAAAGTTTGTTCCCCAACTCGAAACATAATTTGAAAGTTTGTTACCGACCTGTGTGATAAATTGGGTTCATACCTTAACTCGGCAAAAAGTGATAAGTTCATACCCGATCTGCACCATTAACCCTTAAAGTTACCATATATAGTTGAAATTTATTTATTTATTAATACAAGTAATTCACACACCATTAAACTATGTTACTTAGAGGGATATGCTATTTTACTATAATGCCCTTCTTCTTCATAATATCATTTAGTAGCTATATATATAACCAGATCAATTACATTAAATACTACTATAACTACATAAACATTTAAAGTTACCATATATGTTGAAATTTTTTTTTATCAATACAAGTAATTCATGCACCATTAAACTATGTTACTTAGATTACAATTTTTTCAATCAAATTATTAAAATCATTAAATTTGATATTTAAATTCCGATTCTCTTGACTTCATGAATTGTAACAAGTATATTGTTATGTTTAAATTAATACTCGTGAATAATAAAAATGAAGTTTAACATGTTTGTCATAAGGGATAGAGCACATGTTAGACAAATTAATTTTAGCGATATCCATACCCTATCACCATTCCTTTTCGATCTTATATCGTGGCTATAATTATTTATAATCGTGAATCAGAACTGCGTCTAATGTACAATGGTGAGATGAATTCAGAAATTTTTGACTTGTAGTTAACATCTCATCTCATTATGCAAGATAAGCTCCTACTAATATATAAGGTATCGCCGCATTGCGCGGGTTATCTACTAGTTAATCATACTATGTTATTTTATTGAAAAAATATACTACGTAATAAAGTTGAGTTTAAATTCAGGAGTTAGATAAATGTAAATATTTATAAAAACGTAATTGTTTTAGTTGGTTTAAGTGTGTGGCGAATGTACGTACTTTCTCGTTGTGTTTTTTGCAAAATTTAATAAGAACCCATGGATTTGATGTTTGATTTGTGTACCATTTTGTCAACAACCGAAGAACATAAATCACTATATTGCAAGGAAATTGTACCGTGCCAATCTCTTTGGGTCTAATAAGTCCAAAAAAAGAAACGCTTACAAGGCCCATAAAACTACTTTAGCCCCATGCAAGCCCTTATCCACAGACCACAGTCCAGACTCCAGAGTCACGACTAGTTCACCAGGACCGACATGGTCCCGTCCTGGCTCGTCCGTCGTCGATCATATTTTCTCGGGTGGACGTTCCACTTTTCTTTTTTATTAACGGTTCCAAATTAATTGTTTATAACTTAAAATATATAGGAAAATTTAATTGAGATTACCATATTATCATTACTTGATATTATTATTATTATAAGCTTTAAGGAAAACAATAATTAATTATATGAGGGTAAAACTGTCATTCTGCAAAAAGTAAGAAATAGAATGTAGTACTGATTATGTTTTTATTGAACTGTGTGTTTTTTATCGGGTGATAATTATTTTGAGACGGAGAAAATAATATTTTTGTTATTTTTTGTTACTTTTCCCCTATTTAGTTGGATGTTAAAAAAGTTGTACTAATAACAAATACAAGTATCAACTTGTAAGTTTTAGATGACCTCTTAGGCAGTGAAAACGGGGTTTCTAGTCCTGCCGGTGAACTGGAACCCAAAACACAAGTTTTGCTTTATGGGTTCAGCGTTGCTTTCTTTCTTTATATGTAGTTGTTTATTACTTTTACTCACGTAACCAAATGACCAAACCAAAGACTAATTTATGTTTGTTGACATTACTTGTAAAATGGAAGTATTCACTATTCAGAATAGAAATGGATAGAGATAGGCAAACCGGGCAAAAACCAACCCGGTCACTAATTGAAACTTAGATCATAAAAATACGCTAAGCGCAAACATAATCTTCTTAAACACCACAACTGCCAAATTCACCAACACCAACACCATTTAATCATCCTCTTCGTCAATGTCTTCCTCCGAGAAATCAGTGGCTTTAGCAGCTGATTTTGAAATTGGTTCTTCATCTTGTGCTTTATCATCCTCATCTTCGTCCTCATCATCATCTTCATCTTCGATAATTTGTGGTGCTAATGCTTTTTGACCCTCTTCGCCGTCTTGTTTTCCTAATTCATCAGGCAAAACAACGTCCTCTTCATCATCTTCATCATCATAGGGTGATTCAATGTTCTGAGGTATAGGAGCCTTCGCTGATCCTTCAATGGTTGGAGATTGTGTTGTTTCTTGAGAAGGTTTAGTGAACTCTTCCACAAGCGAATCATCAACCTATGTATTACAATTTCAGCGGTTTAAAATAAAATTCTAATAAAAAGTTGCCCCTAGATCACTTAACAACACCAATCAAACATTATGAAGTCATTACTATGTTATAGTTTATTAGTTTTAGTTATATTAAGGGGTTAATAATGGTTTAATCCCTAAAGTTTCACTTTTTTTTCGTTTTATCCACTCAAGTTTTTTTTCTAATGATTTAATCCTCCAAGTTTCAAAGTTTTGGTGGTTTAACCCTTTGAAGGGTTAAACCATTAAATTTTTTAAAGTTCGATGATTAAAACTAGAAAATTTTATAAGAGCAAAATCATTATGAAAAATAAACTTTGAGGATTAAACCATCGAAATCATTATGAAAGATAAATTTAAATGGTTAAACCACCAAAACTTTGAAACTTGAAGGATTAAACCATGAAAAAAAACTTGAGTGGTTAAAACGAAAAAAAAATAAAACTTTGAGGATTAAACCATTAGTAACCCTTATTTAAGTGTTGACTTGGAATCATACATGTAAATAAAATTTAATTTCAAACAAAATAATAAACAATCAGCAGTTTATGTATACGCTAATATTGATACAAAAATTCATTGTACATGATTCGTTATCTAGTACCTGAGCAGAGGCCATGTACGTAGTTAGGGAAGGGCAAGTAGAGGGTTTGCACAAGTCTTTGATTAGTTTGCAATGATAGTATGTGTTAAGAGAATGAGTAGCATATTTATAAGCAAATGAGGGTGGGTGCTAGGAAAAGCAAGGGAATAATTCGAGATGAAATCATGGGGTGATTGATGAAGATGACTTTTACTGCGCACTTGAGTTTATTGGTGTCGGGCAAGGTTTTTGGATTCTGAGTTCAAATCTCACTTGAGACAACGTATATATGATATGTATGATTGTACATGGTATGTGTCATATGTTGTAGGTTAACGATGTGTGTTTTTAACGTTCTTTTGCATGCTTAGTATGAACTATTTTTGCATGCTATGAAGTATGTATACTTAAAATGAGATCTCCATTGCCTTTTATTTTCATTATTCTAGATAAAACAAGCATGTTTGCATTTACATGAATAAAGAATACGGATTTAAGCACATACTCTTATAAGAATATTATGCAAACTCGTTTGATGAGTACGATAAGCTAATCCAAGGAAATAAGATGTGAGTGTTCAAGTAAAAATTTAGTGATTATTGCTCTAGAGAACAATATCTACATTATGAAGACAAAGAACCAATGCCATTCCACTTGTCGATGCGTAATCGGCTTAGGTTTGCCTAGTTGGCACTAAAGGTAAATGCTATAATGTGGGAGGTGGGGCAAAAGGAGGGAGTATTATTGAAGGGTTAATATAAGGTGCTTTGATGCTTGAAACCACTTGCCAAAGTTTTGATGCAAAAGGAGTATGTGCTTAATACTTTAATCATAGAAGCTTTGTTCAGCCCTATTCTTTTCAACTTTGGGAGGGTACATGTATTTCCCTTTTATGTTATTCCATCAAGTTATGATCCTAGGGAGTATGATACTTTGGCCATCATATATTACGGTAAGGACGATATAGTCATATTCCCATCTAGGATCGAACAAGTAGTAACATCAATTAGTCTAGTGCATCCTAAAGAAAAGCTATGTTATAAGGAGGATAAATTCCTTAAACTCGTACACCGATTAACCTAGCAAATATCGATCTAAGTCACAAAATGACAAATAAGACAGGAAAATGAGATTTCAATTCAAAACTTCTCGCACGAGTTTATGTTATATCTTCATATGTTCTCAGGAAATTGGCTACCATCCAGAATTCGAATAAAATCCGAAATTTTACATTATAGAATGAGTTGGTATTGTAACACCATGCTCTCATAGACCATAACATGGTGTCCATCATTTCTCACTATATCATCAATTAATCCTTATTTTCTTAGAACAAATTCTAGGAGTGCATCTTCTATTGAAATAAATATGCTAATACCTCCATACTCAATTGTATATTGTTACACCCCAAAACCCGTAAGTTGCAAGTTTATATAAATGTATTTAATTATAAGTTTATGCTCCATGAGAAAGGACCTAACATGTAAAAATATTGTGAAATGGGGTTAGTTAATTAGTTAACAAGTTAAGTTATGTTTAATAAACTTGAGGGACCAAGTATGAAAAGTTAGAAAAGTAGAGGGATGAAAAGTGAAAATGCTTTAACTAATTAATCCCTTCATGAAAATTCTGGAACAAAAACACATAGTGGAAGGTGTAGTGTGTGTGTGTGTGTCGTTTTTACAGGAGAGAAAAGGGGGAGGAAGAACTACAACGAAATTCACCAAATTGAAGCCTTAATCCTTATGTTTTCAAGCTTCTAATTCCGTTTCTATCATTCTTAAGGTAAGTAATATCCCATAATACCTTCAATTTGTAGTTTTGTTGAGTTTTGTATAAACCCTAAAATGGGTTTTGAAGAAATTGGTAAAGTTTTGGAAGTAATTATGCTAGATGATGATTTTTAAATGTAAGGAACTTATGGAAGTGTAAAATAATGAGTTTTTATTGTAGTTCATATATATATAAATAATGTTGGTGGATTAGCTAAATCTTGTTAATGAAAGTGATGATGGTAATTGGATGTTATTGAGTAGTAGCAATCATTTAAAAGAAATTAATTAAATGACATTTTTGAAAATGTGATAGTTTTAGTTAAGTTAGAGAAGTTTGATTATGAGTTAGTCAATGGTGATGAATTGTTGTGATTAGAGATAATTTATACTCACTATATGCATGATAATGTTATGAGGAAGTTGTGTAAATTACTAGATGATATAAGTTGATTTGGAGTTGTAAATGAGTTATTCATAAATATTGAACTCAAAAGAGATAAATTATTAAAACTAGAAGTATTTGGTGATCTTGTATCAATACACATATAGAGATGTTGGTGTCATTGAGAATAAAACATTGTAGATTTGGATGTCAAATTTTGTTGAAATCAGTCCCAAAAGTGTTATTTTAGTTGAAGTTAATCAATGAAAGTGTTTTATACATGTTTGAGTCAATTTGACATGCATTTGATGAAAACTCGAAGTTGGACAGCTTGTTGTGCAGAAAATTGTATGTTTTCGAAAAATCATAACTAAATAACCGTAGCCCGGTTTTTAATGTGGTCGGAGTCGTTGAAAAGCTATACAAGTCTATTTTCTAGAAAAGTTAACCTCAGGAGCTGAAAGTGATTTTAAGTCTGTCAAATATTTAAAATGCTACAGACTGTCCAGAAGGGTCTTTAAACTTGAGTATTTGAATGAGCTTATTTAATATAGAGGTTTAAATGATGAGAGGATGATAATAATTTGTTGTTGTTGAGTTAGTCATGAGCTAAATAAATAGTATATGTGACCTTATATGTTGATGCAATTATAGGTCCATTAAAGATTCAAGATGTTGCTAGGGCTAATCGAACGTGATTGCAAGGTAAGTAATAGTAACTTAAAATGATGCATGAAGTAAGAAATTGTTTAGTAAAGCTATGTGAAAGAAAGTAATAGTTAACTTGAATTGTAGTATTTGGCAAAGAAGCTATTTGCTAAGTTTTGTGCAGGTAAGGTATGTGAGCATACCATTGTATAGATCGTAAGGATGTAAGGGTGTGCGAGCACACTAATTGTACGTTTTGTAAGGATGTTAAGTATGACAATGGGGCTTGAGAAATCTCGTTGTTCATATCTTAACATCATGGTAAGGTTCCTTCGAGAAGGACAAGTATGGAATGATGAGGATCCTCAATTGTAAGTTGATAGGGTGTACGAGTACACCCTTGGTATGCTTGTAAGGATATTAAGCATGAAACGAGGCTTGAGAAATCTCGTGATCATGTCTTGACATCATGGAAAGGTACGTATTAGGTGACTCACACGAGTGTGAACACCAATTGATAAGTGGAAGGAAGAACGTAAGAGTATGTTACAATAACGGTAGTAAATTGTCATGTGTTCCGTTTAATGTGAAAGTTGTAGGTTATGTTTCTATTACTTACTAAACAAGTTATGCTTATTCCGTTATTGTTGATTATGATGTGTAGGTAAGCGGGTCAGGTGGTAAGTTGGGCAAGGAATGCAAGGAATCGACTAAGGGTGGAAATTGCTAGCACATTAGTAAGTTGAATCCCTTATTTTGGTATAATCATTCTCTTGATAGAACTATGAAAGCCCCATTTATAAATGTGAAGTTTTATGTATGTGAATTGTAAGTTTGAATGTTTGACCCGTTTTGTAGAAAAATGGATGTGAAAGAGTACTGTTATGTGTCGGGTCAAATGCAATTAGTAATGAAGGTTTAAAAAAAAAAAATCGGGGCGTTTCAAGTTGGTATCAGAGCAATGGTTTAAGGGATTCGAGTATCCGCCATTAGTGGATACTTGGACTTAAACATTGTAGTCAATTATTAGAGCATGATTTAAAGTAATTATTTGCAGTATTAAAGTATGTGCAGGGTAGTTGATTGCACTCATTATGTGCATAGTAACTAATTGCATTCAGTATGTTTAAAGTAGCAAGTTGCATTGGTATGTGAAAGGTAGTTATTCGTGGTGGTAAAGAATGTGCAAAATAGTTATTTGCTATAGTAAACTATGTACAAAGTAGTTGAGTACATTTGGTATATGTACAGTAATTAATTATATACCGTATGTACAAAGTAGTTAACTGTAATTGTATATGCACAAATAGTCAATTGCATTTCATATGTACAACATAGTCAATTTTATTCAAATGTGAAGAATTCATAAGTATATGAAAAATTCATATTGAAGTTTGTATGTGTAGAATAGTTATAAATCGTTAAACATTTATGATTTAAGACATGATGTGATGACTTTAGCAAGGTACAATGTGATGAGATAATTGTCGCGTCTGGCCAACGCAATAACTATCATATGATGTTGTATTGAGCTATGGAAGTCACATAATTTCAAGATGATTAAGTTATGACGAAATTGAATTGTGATGTGCTTTTAGATATGTACTTGAGATATTGAATTGTATTAACCCTGTAGCTGCCTGCGTTTTTGTTGTAGTAAGAATTAAAGGGTTGAGTATGACAAGACTAATTACTTGTAGAACAGAATTTTCAGTACTGGTAAGTAGTTGTATGATAAATGATAAAAAAGTTGAATTGAAAGTAGTAGATGCCGATCGAATCAAATTAATTATAACCCACTTAATTACTGTTTTGATATGAAATACGTAGTAAGAAAGTAGTAACATGAATTTAAGTGGGGGAGAAAGTTATGATTGTAGTAAAGTAATGATGGATTAACCCAAATTAAGTTTGAAAGAGTATTTGAAAACAAATGGTAGTAAAAGATAATTATGGACGGTACATGGTCCGAGTAGTTTAGTTTCAAGAAACAATAATGTTATTAAAAATCAGAAAGAAAATGCAGTATTGAAAATGGTAGCGACAATAATGTCGTCATGGAAGAAGAAGTGAGTATAAATATCTATTTAACAGTATAAACTTTGAAGTAAGTGTTAAATTTTGTATCAGTAGTAGTAGCTGAGAAGTACTTAAAATATATGTACAGTATATGTATGCAGGAAAAGAGTAGAGATGCACATTTCCATATGTAAGCATGGTGTGGACCCATACCCCACAGGTAGAAAGAAATCAAGCGTAAGTATTTATATGCACAATCTATTTTAGTTATTTAAAGAGTTTTATGTGTAATGATTGTAAATTAAAGAGTTTTACCCAACTGTAGTGGAGATGCTGATATGGCACTATGTGTCAGATATGGCACTATGTGTCAGTGTAGTGTACAGTAGTTAGAAAGTTGATTGCACGTTCTATGTACTGATATCAGTAGAATATTATATGTACAATCTTGAGTGTATATTGTAAGTAGTAAAGTAGTAGTTTATGAAGTACACTTCATTGTGAGTCTCAATTGAATGATCAAATAAGTAGTAGTTTTGAAGGTAGCAGTGTATGTATGGCATTTTAATTATGTCACTCGTGTAGCCAATGAAAGAAATGGGAGTAAATTTCCTTGTAGAATTTCTTGAATTGAAATTAATTGTAGTAATAGTAGTAACAGAAGTAATACCACTGTAGTTGTAGTAGTACTTGTAAAAGTAATAATAATAATAATGATAATGGCAGTAGTAATAGTGTCAGTAGTAGTAATAATAGTAGCACTAGTAGTAATGATGACGTTGATATCAGTGATAGTAGAATAGAAAAAGTTGTCTGAAAATGATAAGTAAGGATATTTCGGGCTTAACGACCCCAATGTTAATTGTGTAGTTTATGTAGTACGTGTTTATTATGGATGCCAATAAAAGATGAGTGGCCTGGAAACATGACTAGTACAATTGTAGTGTGAATGATGACTAATATCTACAGATGTCAATGTAACTGATAAATGATTACATAAGTATGGTCTTTATTATAATGTATTAGATTATTAGTATATGTAGAAATGACCCTTTAAGTATGATCATTGCCTTATTGTAGTTAAATTCTTGACAAATATTGATACAAATGAGTAATCATTATGTAGAAATCTGTAACATACAGGGTAGTTAATGGTGACTGTAGTTATAATTGTTGTAGTGGATAGTATATGTAGTTATGGATCAACGTATTGATCCTTATTTAACCGTAGTACAATTTTATAATTGTAGTTATTCGAAGATATTGATCAGTAGTTGATCATTAAGTTGCTCATCATTGAAGGTAGTTTACCAGCATATATTGTTGTAGTCATTGATGACTGTGGTTATTGATTAACAAATTAATCATTTGATTGTAGTTAATATTAACGAAGTGTGGCTTGTGTAGAAAATGATCAATGAATAATAGTAGTTTTTATTGTTATAAATAGTAGATGAGCGTAATTATGGATCGCTAAGTTTAACTCTTAGTTAAGATTGTTGTAGTTAAGGTTATGTAGTTGTCAATCATTAAGTTATCATAATTGATTGTAGTTGATATCAATGTAGTTGTGTTATGTGTAGTTGTTGATCATTGTAGATGATCATTATCTGGAAGTAGTTGATATGAAGAAATTACTAAGATGTGTGTAGTTAATGATCAAAGAGTTGATCACTCTGTGATTATATTTGAAAAGATGGTATGTAGAAATCAGTAGTTATCCGTAAAGTAAAGGTTATGCAATTAAGAAAGATAAGGATTAAGAAGTTGAAAGTATGCCAAGGAGTTTAAATTTTTGTGAACTAGAAGATGAATGATTTAGTAGTATCAAGTAGTACAGTAAGTGAAGATTGTGAGGACACAATCCCATTAAGTGGGGGAGAGTTGTAACACCCCAAAACCCGTAAGTTGCAAGTCTATATAAATGTATTTAATTATAAGTTTATGCTCCATGAGAAAGGACCTAACATGTAAAAATATTGTGAAATGGGGTTAGTTAATTAGTTAACAAGTTAAGTTATGTTTAATAAACTTGAGGGACCAAGTATGAAAAGTTAGAAAAGTAGAGGGATGAAAAGTGAAAATGCTTTAATTAATTAATCCCTTCATGAAAATTCTGGAACAAAAACACATAGTGAAAGGTGTAGTGTGTGTGTGTGTGTCGTTTTAACAGGAGAGAAAAGGGGTAGGAAGAACTACAACGAAATTCACTAAATTGAAACCTTAATCCTTATGTTTTCAAGCTTCTAATTCCGTTTCTATCATTCTTAAGGTAAGTAATATCCCATAATACCTTCAATTTGTAGTTTTGTTGAGTTTTGTATAAACCCTAAAATGGGTTTTGAAGAAATTGGTAAAGTTTTGGAAGTAATTATGCTAGATGATGATTTTTAAATGTAAGGAACTTATGGAAGTGTAAAATAATTAGTTTTTATTGTAGTTCATATATATATAAATAATGTTGGTGGATTAGCTAAATCTTGTTAATGAAAGTGATGATGGTAATTGGATGTTATTGAGTAGTAGCAATCATATGGTAGTAAATCTTGATAATTGCATGTTAAAAGAAATGAATTAAATGACATTTTTGAAAATGTGATAGTTTTAGTTAAGTTAGAGAAGTTTGATTATGAGTTAGTCAATGGTGATGAATTGTTGTGATTAGAGATAATTTATACTCACTATATGCATGATAATGTTATGAGGAAGTTGTGTAAATTACTAGATGATATAAATTGATTTGGAGTTGTAAATGAGTTGTTCATAAATATTGAACTCAAAAGAGATAAGTTGTTAAAACTAGAAGTATTTGGTGATCTTGTATCAATACACATATAGAGATGTTGGTGTCATTGAGAATAAAACATTGTAGATTTGGATGTCAAATTTTGTTGAAATCAGTCCCAAAAGTGTTATTTTAGTTGAAGTTAATCAATGAAAGTGTTTTATACATGTTTGAGTCAATTTGACATGCATTTGATGAAAACTCGAAGTTGGACAGCTTGTTGTGCAGAAAATTGTATGTTTTCGAAAAATCATAACTAAATAACCGTAGCCCGGTTTTTAATGTGGTCGGAGTCGTTGAAAAGCTATACAAGTCTATTTTCTAGAAAAGTTAACCTCAGGAGCTGAAAGTGATTTTAAGTCTTCAAATATTTAAAATACTACAGACTGTCCAGAAGGGTCTTTAAACTTGAGTATTTGAATGAGCTTATTTAATATAGAGGTTTAAATGATGAGAGGATGATAATAATTTGTTGTTGTTGAGTTAGTAATGAGCTAAATAAATAGTATATGTGACCTTATATGTTGATGCAATTATAGGTCCATTAAAGATTCAAGATGTTGCTAGGGCTAATCGAACGTGATTGCAAGGTAAGTAATAGTAACTTAAAATGATGTATGAAGTAAGAAATTGTTTAGTAAAGCTATGTGAAAGAAAGTAATAGTTAACTTGAATTGTAGTATTTGGCAAAGAAGCTATTTGCTAAGTTTTGTGCAGGTAAGGTATGCGAGCATACCATTGTATAGATCGTAAGGATGTAAGGGTGTGCGAGCACACTAATTGTACATTTTGTAAGGATGTTAAGTATGACAATGGGGCTTGAGAAATCTCGTTGTTCATGTCTTAACATCATGGTAAGGTTCCTTCGAGAAGGACAAGTATGGAATGATGAGGATCCTCAATTGTAAGTTGATAGGGTGTACGAGTACACCCTTGGTCTGCTTGTAAGGATGTTAAGCATGAAACGAGGCTTGAGAAATCTCGTGATCATGTCTTGACATCATGGAAAGGTACGTATTAGGTGACTCACACGAGTGTGAACACCAATTGATAAGTGGAAGGAAGAACGTAAGTGTATGTTACAATAACGGTAGTAAATTGTCATGTGTTCCGTTTAATGTGAAAGTTGTAGGTTATGTTTCTATTACTTACTAAGCAAGTTATGCTTATTCCGTTATTGTTGATTATGATGTGTAGGTAAGCGGGTCAGGTGGTAAGTTGGGCAAGGCATGCAAGGAATCGACTAAGGGTGGAACTTGCTAGCACATTAGTAAGTTGAATCCCTTATTTTGGTATAATCATTCTCTTGATAGAACTATGAAAGCCCCATTTATAAATGTGAAGTTTTATGTATGTGAATTGTAAGTTTGAATGTTTGACCCGTTTTGTAGAAAAATGGATGCGAAAGAGTACTGTTATGTGTCGGGTCAAATGCAATTAGTAATGAATGTTTAAAAAAAAAAAAAAAATCGGGACGTTTCATATATTGGGCCTTACGGTGGATATTTCAAAGAGGCCCAACATGGTTGTTATGAGTTATGAGTTATGACAATGGATTAGAAGATTAATTTATCTAAAACCCCGCGATGGTTAGGTTCGGTAATTCAAGTCAGTTTTATTCATCGACCATAAACCCTAAACTTGAATATCAAGCATCATCGATTAAGCCGTGAGGTAAAGGTAACATATATCATTTTCGATCTATATGATTATATCTGATCGTAACTTTATTATATTCGATGGCGTGCTTATCATGTGTACCTGAAGACATAATTCAGAAGATATTAGTTCGATTGCCTCTTAAATCTTTGTTGCGGTTTAAATGCTTATCAAAGAATGTTAACAATCTTACTTCCAGTCCTTACTTTCATAATCTATACTTTGAAAAGTATAATAAATCACGTCGAATGCTTCTTTTTCCCACCCAACCTTTTGGAACAATACCCATTTACGAAAACAGTACTAGTGACATTACTCGTGATGCTTATACGATGAGCAAGATTTATTCACTTTTTGATGATAAAAGTGTCATCATTGGTGGATCGTTCAATGGAATTTTCCTATTAATAGTTAAAGACAATATGATCCTGTACAATCTGTTCACCCGAGCATTCAAGAAACTTCCTGATCCACCTCAGAGATCATACACGGTCTGTGGATTTGGTTATGGAACAACCGAGGATGATTTAATGATTATTTGTTTAAAAACTATATTTCACAATAACAATGTTGAACCATGCTCAATACATTGTGATGTTTTTAGTTTTGAAAACGGGTCATGGAGCACACAATCAGAATTGATTGGGAATTATATTTTATAAGTATACGGGTACGCTTTTAACTGGTTTTCAGCATGCTGGTTTGTTTTTAAATGGTTTTCTGTATTGGTTTGCAAAGTATCCAAATTTCATTGGAAGAATGATAGTGGCTCTCGATGTTGATAAGATGGTATTTTCGGAGATACAATTTCCAGATGGTTGTAGCATAGATCATTTGGGTACATTAAACGGGCGTCTTTGTGGTTACAGCATTTTGCATGATTGTTTATGGGTAATGAACAAACCCGGATCTAAGAAACCATGGTCAAGAGTGTGTAAAGTATCAATACATTCGAGGGCCATTTATTTATCCACTCCTGTGTCTATTTTGGATGAGGGAAAAATTGTTTTGTTAGAGCGGCCTAAGAAACTCGTAGTATATGATAGGTTGAAGGATTCGTATATAAGGGAATACAATGTGAATGCCTTGACAAGTCATGGCCTCTTATGTCCATACGAATATGTGGACACTTTAATCTCACCGTCTGATTTGTGTTCTAGCTTCGTATCATATGTTTAGATTCTAATGGTTCACTGTGAATTATGAATGCTAGCTAGCTCTTTTAAGTTTAGTGATTGTGAATAGCATTTCTACTTTGTGAATGTTTGTGCTTATTGCTTAATTAAGAACATAAGAGTATGCATTTCCACAATTTATAAAGGGATTAGGGTCTGGAAATGTAACAAACTTTGACCAAATCTCTATTGTGTGTACCCAACTTACGTATACTAATTTTAATGCAACCAACTTTTCAAAATGGTGTTTTTGATGTAACTTGATGACGTGTCGCGCGTATGGCATGCCACGTGGCGTATGGAGAGAGCGACATGTCACCAAGTTACATCAAAAACACCATTTTCGAAAGTTGGTTGCATTAAAATTAGCATACGTAAGTTGGGTACACACAATAGAGATTTGGTACAAGTTAGTTGCATTTCCAGGTACTAATCCCATTTATAAACGGGTAAATGATGAGGTTTTCATTGTTAATATTACCCGGGGAGGGGGAATCGTTTTTACTTGAATGTACGCGGCCTAATCATGGAATCCCCGTGACCGTTCCGACTTATAAACTAATAAAGTATATTTTCATTAAAGGGGTTAACTTTTCGCTAAATAGGAGAAAAACAACATAACTTTAATTACATAAGTAGTGTGGGGTTCAAATGAGAATAAGATTTTGTTTGAGAATGGGGGAATCAATCTCAGCCACTCATTTTCATCAAATACCCATTTCCACCATCTTTTTTAAAATCAAATATCTCACAAATGACAAGTCGAAAAATTATAAAAATTGCACCATAAAATTTAGCGTTTTATCCTCTTCGATTTGCCGTCCCTCAAGGCATAGTTTTGACAACTTTTTTTCTTCATTTTTTGGTGTGTTTATAAATTAGTAACACATGCGTTAGTGTTGCGTTTAGAGTTTAGGGGATAGGGTTTAGGGTTTGAGGTTTGGGGTTTCTCCCCAAAACCCCAAACCTCAACCCCGAAACCCCAAACCCTAAACGCTTTACAAAACTCTAAACCCAAATCATACTAAACCCTAAAACCTAAACCCTACTAAAATCTAAACCCTAAATCCTACTAAACCCTAAATCATAAACCTTAACCCTAAACCCTAACCCTAACCACAAATTAAATGTACAACCAATCACTAACACATGTGTTACTACTTTGTAAAACCCACCAAAAAATAAAAAAAAACAAAAGTTGTTAAAAGTATGCCTCGAGGGACGGCAAATCGAAGAGGAGAAAATGCTGATTTTTATGGTGCAATTTTCATGATTTTTCGAGTTACCGTTTGTGCGATATTTGAGTTTTAAAAATGTGGGCAAAATGGGTATTTGATGAAAATGAGTGGTTGAGATTGATTCTCTATTCTCACTCAAAATTGTTGTACTCATTTGAACTATACCCTACGTGAGTAATACTTTGGGATGTTGAGACATTTGAGCCTAAAGTTGGCAAAAAAATTGTACCAGAGAATTATATTCACCTGGGATTCTGTTTCTTTGAGACATTAAAAACATCAGTTACATTTAAGTTAATTCAGTTGGGTTCTAACTTCTAATGTAAAACCAAAAGCCTTACTATTTGTCAAAATATTTTTTTTTCTCATCCAAACATACATTTTTGAACAACGGAAAGATGTTTGATAAGCATAGTATTAGCTTACAAGTAGCCTCAATCAGTTTTATCGTTATTTTTTCATATGTTCGCCGGAAATTAACCACCACCAAATACTCGAACAAAATCTGTAACGTGCATCATAGAATGAGTTGGTATTGTTACACTTTGTCTCATAGACCATTAACATGATGTCGATCATTTCTCATTATATCATCAACTAATCCTTACTTAGACCAAATTTTAGGGTTGCTATTTGCCCAAGTAACTACATACTAACATACATAATACATTCATAAATGTTCATGCTTCAGTCCAACTACTTTTGTTAAATTTAGGAGTATAACCTCTCATGTTAAGTACAATAGACGATCATAATCATCAATTGCATTTAACTAACATATTTATAACTTATTTGTGCCAGCCATTAGTTTACGTAAATAACCTTCACAAAACAGTACAACAAAAATGTAATGTTTCTATCTCTTAATACAAGAAACTCCTGAACGTAGTTGTTAACCTTTTACGAGTCACGAGTTGAGTTAGAAATTCAAAAACAAGGTAAGTCGAACCTCGAATCTTAAATTATTGTGACGCTTACGAGTCATTTATCGACTCTTAAGTCAGAAAATCCGACAATAATAATTATAATCTATCTTAAACTAAACGTTTTGTGTTAATTAGTATCAACTCTCATCATCTTTAACTACTCTTGTGAACAAAAATGTCAAACTTACATAATAAGTACAATATTATTACTATGATCGTATCATATATATTTTTACTTATTGGTTTCTAATTTTCTATTATATATGTTCGTGTTATGATGAGGGGCGGATGTAGTGTAGAATTGAGGGAGGCTGTGAACACCCATGATATTTACCCACTAGCAAAAAATTTCACTAATAGTACTTATTAATTGGCATAGATAACTCTTTGGATCCCCTCTTTCACACTCAAATGACGACTATTTGATCCCTCGTTATTCAAAAATATAACTAATAGCCCCCATGAAAAATAATTCTGAATCCGCATGATCCCTACCAGTCACTGTGTGACATATTCTTGTCTTCTGATATTTTTATTGCAACTGCCCATCGTATCAAAAGTTTGTAAAATAAAAAAGAGCAATCTTAAAAATAAAAATATACTATATACCAAGAGTTAAAGAGCACCAAAGAACCTATACATTCAATAAGGGGTTTTCTAAAGCCACCCCCAGAATTACCGGGGGATACCCCTGGCCCACTTGACTCCCGTACAGTCCTTTTCCAGTCTAGTTTTATTTAAGATTGCTTTCAATTTCAGTCTCAGTTCAATACAAATGTGATTAATTAGATAGGCCCGGGGTAAAAGATGGAAAAAAGTGGACCATGGGGGTATCTATAGCAAGACCCAATAAATAAATTACAAATAGTAAGCATCTAAATTTTTTTATAGAAAGGTACTACAGTACTATATTTTGGCTGGGGACCACAAATACTGTCTTTTTCATACGAAAAGGAGAGAACAACAACTATTAGGCGAATCCCGTGTTAACGTCCCCTATCCATCCGCCTGGGGACCACAAATACTACTGTACTATTTTACGGGTATCCCTTCTAAAAGACCCAACCACCATAATTGTCGCTCAACATTTCCTTCTTCATACATATTCCCTACACGTGTCAATCATCTAAAACCCTTCACCACTACTCTCTAAAATACCTACAGATTTACAACTTCCAATACCCCATCGACCAACTTTTCAAATTTACAGCATTAATTAATTGTAGAATTCAATACGTAAATTAAATCTTTTTACTAAAAAACCTACTCCCCCGTCTTAATTTTATTGTCTCCCGACAAAAAACACGCAGTTTAAGAAAAACAACATTTATCTCTCTTACTTTTTGGTAAGATGACAGTTTCTCTCTACTTTTTACCTATTTTTTTGTCTTATATATATAGACAATGGGTAAAAAAGAAATTTATTTCTAATTTTTTTCTATTTATGAAACTGGACAATTAATTTGGTACATCCCAAAATGAAATAGTGGACAATAAATTCGAGACGGAGGGAGTATTAATTAAGCAACTTTACATTGCTTATATACTTTGAAAGTAATTAAAATCACAAAACAACATAAGAGTAATAGCAAGATAAGATTGCAATCTAATAAGTACCATAATAATCCATCATTAACATCATCTCAAAATACCAATTAACACCACCGCAACATCTCATAATCATCTAATCCATCATTTACTGCCAACTAAAGTCTTTTTAAAATGCGGGTGTTCCTTGATTTAAAACCCAAAAGAAAAAACTTACTAATTAAAAACAGATTAAACAGCAATTTATAATCGCTGCAAATCCAACGGCTCCCTAAGCTTCCACGGTAGCACACTTTTTAGCAGTAGTAGGGGTGCAGATAGACCAAACAATGCCATAGGGGTCCTTCACCTTACCCACGCGACCACCACCACACGCGCCTTCATACTCGCTAATTTCACCCTCGGCAGTCGCACCAGCCTTTACTGCTTTCTCCATTGCAGCTTCAATGTCTTCAGTCTCCAAGCAGAACACCAGTCCAGTACTCACCGTTTTAACACTGTATAAAATTAAATATAATTAATTGCGTTTCAAACTATAAAAAAAAAAAAAAAAAAAAAAATCTCTCGTGTAAGAGTGATTTTTTTTTTTTTTTTTGCCAATATACCATGATTAAAAAGTGAAAATACAGAATAAACAAACAGACAAATAAAAAATAAACATAAAATAGAAGGAAAACAAACTAATAGAATAATCTATATCGGAATTTAGTGAACTATATCGGTTATTAACTCATCATAAAAAAGTACTCGTATTAAACGACGAAATAATTTACAGAATATATAAATATTTACTTAGCAAAAAACCTAGAAAATACTATCACAATCATGACTGAAATAGAGATCTGTAAATATCTAAATCTATCCATAAATCGGTATGTATAAAGTATAAACACGGTAACAATTCAACAAAATCTAACCTAAAAATGCCTTGAATAATAGTAAAACTAGACATAGAGAATGGTATTACTATTATCTAAAACGATAAAAATAATATAAATAAAATTAAATGTTCACATAGAAATGAAATGTATACATGCAACAACAGATCAGCGTAAAGCGACGCTATTAGACAGATAAAACAGCTAAAATACAAATAGAAGCTTCATTATACACAGATCTTCAAAAATGCAGAGCAATTTCTGTAAAAACAAAGCTAAAAAATTATATAAAAGATATAAAATCACTTACAGAGCAGTAGAATCATCAGAGAGATCAGAAATGAGAATACTCGAAGAACCGAGTTTGATTTCAGCAGAAAGAAGCAACGGAAGCTCTTGATCAGCTTTCCTCTTCGGATGATTGACGCGATTCACCTCTTCAGCACCGAACGCCGCTTTGTAAAACTCAACGGCGTCGCTCGCTTTCGATGACTCCACAAACAGCTGCGGTTTCACGGCCGTAAACGTCACCGTCTTCTCAACCACCTCACCGTTATTTTCTCCGGTAGCCGCTCCGTTAGTTGCTTCGGTCGCCATTTCCGATCACGAAACTTGTGTGTGTGAATTATGAAACCCTAAGAGAGAGAAAATGAAATGTTGTTGTAGGAGGTTATGTGGAGGAGTGGTAGTGGAGAGTGCGGTTTTATAGAAGCGAGGAAGCGGAACCGTTTGTGGTTTTTCCAGGGAAATAAAAAAATAAAAAATTATATTATATTTTTTGGTTTGAATTGGACTTTGGTACTAACCCTAGTTTTTCGGGATTAATTACGATCGGACCACACACGAGTGGAGGATGTTAAAAGGGTAAAATGGGAATAATAAATTTCAGGTGTTATGTAAAAGGCATGGTGTTGTGGTAAATTACGAAGTGTGCCACTGGTATTGATGCCAGGTCGATGAAATGCGTGCGACGTGGAGTACCGTAATGGGGCCACATATGGGGTGACCTGCCTAAATTGTTTCCACACCAAAAAACTTTTGTTTTACGTGATCTTTTTTACTCCTTAATTTTTTATACCGATTTTGTTTTACTTTAGTGTCGTTTATATTTACATGAAGTGTAAATTCGAAAGATGGTTAACGTGATTTATATGATTTAAGAAAATCGTTTTTTATCCTTTTTTTAACATTTTCAGTAAAATAAATTTACGTTTGGTTTGAAAATAGTTAATTTACCACTTAAAATGGTTAAAGTACGTTTATTCTCTTTTTTTATTCACTAAGTTTAGAACTTGGTACTTTAGTCATTAATGTGAACTTGTTAGATTAAAAACGTTAAAAATATTATAGTGTCAATTTTCAAAAATCGGTCACATGAACCATTCATATAATTATAATTTACTCTTTATACAAAAAAGTGATAGATGGCTAAAAATTTTTGTCTAATGGAATGTACAATTTATTATAATATGAGTTTTAACTTTTAATGTAACATCCTCTCCAGTGGTCTGGTAATTTCTAGTTTATTTGATTATTTAATGGTTTTAGGAATTACCTGTTATTATTTGTTTTACTAGTGAAACTTAAGTAAATAGGTCCCATGACTTATTGTGAATAGTGAAATCCTATTTGTTTTAAATTACTGTAGTTGACGGTAAAAGAAAATATTATTCTAGTAAATGGGTTTCGAGTTCCAGACAATAGATTTAGGACGGGTATAAAATTAAAGCAATTAGATATCAAAGGCGGTTGTGAGCCGACCTTAATATCCTTATTTCCTCAAAGTTTCATCACTTCCTTTATACAAAAAATTTGCAAAATTCTCCAAATCAAGAAACCATAACCAAGTTTCACCAATTCGTTTGTGTGATTTTGATTCTACAACATCAAAACTATTAACATCATCATCTTAAACTTCATCATCTTCTCCATCTTGTTCACTTTCATCTTCTTTAAAATTGAGTTTGATTTTGAGTGATTGAATCAAATTGAAGCTTGATATATTGTTATTAGGTGTTATTTGATGTTAGTGAAAGTGTTAGAAACCATAGAAATGAGTTTTTCGGAGTTTTGGTGAGATTTGAGTCGAAATTCTGCTATCTGCAGCGAAACCCTCGAAACCCAGTTCGTCCAACGAGGCGAGCTGAGTTCCGAAGCGAGTTGAGTCTCGCTAAGCGAGTCGAGATGACTCTGCGAGTCGAGATGGCTCTGCGAACCGAGTTACTTCGTTGCGAGTCAAGTTTCTGCGAACCGAGTTGACCTACGAGTTGAGATCACTGCGAACCGAGAATTTTTAAAGTTTTCGTTTTTGCAAATTTCAAAAGTGCACAAGTGTAAAAGTCCTTGCACCTTTAGTGACTAAAAATTTACAAATTTTCTTATTAATTTGGATTGAGCTGAAATTCGCATGTCCACTCGGAAACGGCTCAATGATCAATACTCTATTTTAAGAGCCTAGTCACTTTTTGGCCATTCGGGGTCATCTAGGGGTCCAAAATGGCATTTTTCAGTTTTTAAACGTCATTTTGAGACTTTATGAATTTATTACAGATTGGACTTTTATTTGTTTAGACTTCAGGGACTTACCTGATTTGATAAATATGTTAGAATGATAATTATGGAACAAGTTATTAACTTGTGTGTTATGTGGTGTTTCAGATACTCCAAAGACTCAGTGATATAAGACTGTTGAGTGTGGAATCTACAGAGGTATCGCTGAGTGGATTTGGAACTCACATTTTGATTTAGTTGTAACTGTTTGGTTGCAACAAGTAAACGTGGATGTGATTATTAGACTGTTTAGTCTTAATTATTGAATTAATCTACGTGATATGTGGACCTCTGTGTATCAGATTATTGAGGTCAACGTGTAGTTGGACTTTTTGGTTATTATGTGATTTACACAGGTTTTGATTCATTTGTTGTGTTTGAAACCTGTGTATGAGTTTAATAACCAATAGTTATCGGTCTCGTCCGTTATGGCCATACGGATATGTACGATAAGTGTTCTTAGGGAATCCCCGGGTATTATGATATCCCAAGAGCCACCGATCCTCATTGAAATATGTGTGTTTACGGTTATTTGATGTAAACTCATCGGTATGCTAAGTTGAATTGTGTGTGACAAGTTCATTCACTTAGCTTCGTGCTAATCTCTCATTTACTTCCTGCAGGTTATGAATAGATATGTGGGTGGATAGGAAGTTGATGCCTTTGGCAGGGGATGTTTGACTGCTCTGCTAACTCTGATATAGTTTTGTTATAAACTAAGTTTGGAATTATATAATACCCCGTTTGTGTAATATGTGTACAGTGTTTTAATAACTTTAAACTATGGTATAGCATATTTTGAAAAAGTTACATACATTTCCATTATTATATATAATAGTAAAGTATGTTTTTAATATACGCTTCTGAGTAAAATCATATAATATTGATGTATAGAATGAGGGGTGTTATATTTAACTTTTAACTTATACGGAGTATTACATAAGATATGAGAATAGTTTTATATTAGTTAAGAGATACAAAGTTACATATATACATATGTACTTAATGAATAGATGAACGAATATAGACATTTACATAGGAAGGTGATATATACACTAAATAAATTGATAAAAATACCAAAGTAATGTTGTAATATATTTGTACCGTGAGTTATAACTTGTACAGTGTTGATGCATGAAACAATTTTGATGTTATATCTATCACCTCCCACTTACATAGAAATCAATAAATAGTTCAAAGTTAAAAATTATAATTATATAATTGTAAAACTAGTATAAGTTATAAAAATGAGCATCAATATTGAGCTCTATATAACCGGACCGGCAAGTTATGAGATTATATAACGACTATATAGTATACATGTTTTTCAAATATACATGTTTTTCAAATGTTCAAAAGACAACGTTATAATGGAAAAGGTGATTCTACCCTTAATGGGTATAGGTATCCCCATCTAGTTATAACCAGCTCACAAATATTAATTAAAGACCTAAACTCAACCCACAAATGTTTAATGAAGATCATGGCCCAAAAAGTATATTATGATGAGACCAGTAAGTCGACACCCTCAACGCATAGAGACATGGTGTAACACCCTCAAATTTTAAAGTATTATTTTGGTAAAGGTAAAAATAATTGTTTTAAGTTATTATTATTATAAGTGGTATAAAATAATAATAACTGTAAATGGTTTTAAAGTTCCAGACAATAATAATTAAGGTGAATAAAAATTAAATAAAACATACATATCCATATATGTATGTACGTACGCAGATATGTATCCATACATATCTACAATATGAAATAAACTCCAGAAAACAAAAGAAGAAAGGAAGAAAACGCAGAGCAAGAATCATACCCCAAAATCAGTCCAAACTACATCAAATTAAGGCTTAAGAAACTGAATTTAATATCCTTTCATCATCTCACATACTTGGTAAGTCTCCTTCATTATCTTTTGACCTAAACCTTAGTGAAAATGGTGAATTGAAGGTTTAGGTATGAATCGAATGAAATTAAAGATGAGTTATGTTTGATTGTTGCTAGCTAAGATTAGAAAAGGTTGTTATTAACATTAATTCAAATTGAAACTCAAGAAATTGAATTGTGTTCTTGATGATCAAAGTGGGTGATGTTGAAAAGTTACAAAGTAGTTATAATCACCTACTTTGTTGGTTAAAGATGTCATGGTGGTGTTCTAATAATGTTTTAATGATGTTTAAAGTAGTGGAAAGAGTAATTAAACAATAGATAGTGTTATGAATGAATTGGGTAAATTGGGTGAAAGTTAAAATAAAGTGTTTTTGGCCAACTTTGAAGAGCTATAACTTTTTGTGTATATTGTTTTAAAAAAAATTATGGGGAAACAGGGAATGAAAGTGTGGTCGAAGACCTTTAAATCGATATAAAAAGTTTGCTGAAAATGGATATGTCTAGGTAGTGTTGGAAATAGTGTCCAAGGTCATAACTAATTGGTAAGACTATTCTAAAGATAGAGTCCTTTTTGGGTTGCCCTCGATAAATAGTAAGAGAAACAACAAGAGAGATAATATTAATTTGAATTAATATTATAGTTAATTAATTAGTTTGTTAATTTATCATAGTTGATAAAATAAATTAGAAGCTAAAAGAAATTAACCGAAAAATGAGAAAGTTTAAAAAGGCATTGAGCTGGTGACAAGAATGGAATATTCTGGAACCAAAGTTCAACCGCTGGCTAAAGGCTTTAGCCGGCGGCTAAAGGTATTAGGTTTTAAGGCGGTGCGAAGCGTGTTTGACTTGGGGTACAATTCAGTTTAGCCGGCGCCTAAATGGCGAATCCAGAAATCCCACATCGGCCAGAAACCAAAACCCCAAGCCAACCTCTCCCCTATAAATAGAGGCCATCCCTAAGCTTTCAAGGTATCCCAGATCCGAATTTAATTTGGTTCTTTTCTCTCTTTCTCATTCTTAATCCTTGTAAGAGTCTTTACGACTTAGAGTCTGGACCCTAGTATTTGGAGTTTCTATTGGTTCACGGGTGTGAAACATTAGAGGTGTTCTATTTTGGGTACTTGCCATCCAAAGCATGGAAGGTCGAGCAAGGAATCTGCGTGAAGGTTCTGCAAGGTGGTCTGCGCGTGAGAAATTGGTTTTCTCAAAGGTTAGTGTTTTCTCATTTATCTATTTATTTTGTTATTGTTAATAGCTTTATTAAGTCAAGGTCCTTTAGAGTTTAGTTTCCTAAGTTGCTCTAGATTAATTGTTATTTTTCGCTGCGTATGTTAATCTAGTTAGGGAATAGAAAATCCAACAGTGGTATCAGAGCGTAGGCTTAATAAGGTTAGCAATACAAAATATTGATAAATTATATTATTTGGAAATAAAACTGTCTTTTATTTTGTCCAATTAAGTATATATGTATAATAGATTTATATATGTATACAGTTAATTTATTTACTAATCAGACCTTAGTATTTTAATGGTTTAAAATATATGCTCAATTTTAAAATATTTAAAAATAAAGCCCTAAACCTTAGAAATGTTTAAGAGAGACTTTATATATAATATGATTTATATATGTATCATTTAAGTCTAAATACATCGTCAGTCAATTGATAAATCGGCTCACCCATAGTGAACAAACTATAAGAGAGTTATAAGGCGGGTCTCTTTGCTTCCCTAAAGAAGTAGGTTTTTAATAAGCTTCGCGCTGACCTGCTTCTCCGCTTCTTTGTGCGTTTAATGGAGTTACCGAGGACTTTTGATAGGATGATGTCAAGATTAAGAGTAGGCTTAAAATAGTAAAACAAAATCCCGTTTTAGCTATAGAAAAATATGAAAAGTATGCTAACCCATGAAAACAGCACATTTCTCGTATGGACTGTTAATGAAGCGTGTGTGGTTAACCGGCACATTAATATGAGGACATATTGAGAGGTGATGTGGGACTCGCGATTCTCGAGCGTACTCGAGCCGAGCATCACGCGGGGTTTGCATGGTTAGTTCACCATTTAGTTCATGATCCTCGGCATACCAGTCATGAATGGTAGATGAGCATAACCGAGATTAACATGTCATTGATAGGTATCAATGAATCTCAAAGATCTAGGAGTTTCTTAGAAATGAAATAGATAAAAGTATTTTGTTATATGATTACGGCGACCCTTTTCATAAAACTGAAAATATAGATCCTAGCCTTAATTAGAAATTGGATAATTAATTAAGGAATAGTCAGACTAACTAAAATAGATTTATCTCAAAAATATCTATTGAAAATGGTAATAATCCTCTCGTTCCCAATTCCGCAAATAACCTAAACTACTCACTATTCTCAGTTCTTGGGAGGGAAAGACCTACCAGTTCAACTGTATGGACGGGTAATGTAACCCTTGGTTCACTCTAAGAAACAAGGAGTATGTTCTCGATGAGCTGTGAAACCGTAGGTACGAGAACAAGGAGTATGTTCCCGACTAGAATAAAGAGTATATTCTCGGTAAGTAAATTCCCACTATTGTTAATGATTCAACCCAAGAAAAGATTGAAGCTCACCGGAAATATTATGATGGTTGATACTTTGTTTTGGTCAACATAATACTACCCTGTCAGCCAGCTGTCTACAAACAGTTTGTAATCTCATGCCAAATGGTTTTGAATGAGAAAGAGACCACTATAATGGAACTCCCAAAAGTAGCTGACCAAGGGATCAATAAGATTGATGTGCCGTCTAGCTCAGCAGCTCCTGTGTTGACAATTGGTCATGATGTAAAGGAAAGGAAGAGATCTGGAATAGTTACGAATGGAAAGTCCAATTGTAAGGCTAAGAGAAAGATTGATTCTGAAATTGCACCAGCAATGATTCAAAGGAATTAGTGTGTTATACTGCAACACAGAGGAGCACTAGAAGCGTTGCTACCCAAAATATCTGAAGGACCATATAGACAGTTAGGTCAAAAGGATTCAGGTATATAAATGATCGAACTCCACAATACTATGACTTATAATTCGTAGGTCTTGAATATAGGGTGTGGTACTCACATTTGCACTATATTGCAAGGCCTAAAGGAAAGTAAAAGTCTGAGGCATGGAGAACTCAACTTAGTCATGGGAGACAAGAGTGTCATGCTCATTGGAAAGTTTGAGCTCATGCTAGAATCTGGGGTTATGATACATTTAAATAATTGTTGTTATTCGTCAAAAATGACAAGTAACATAGATTCATTTAATGCTTGTTTAAAGAGAGTTATCAATTTTCATTTGGAAATGAAAATGGTGATAAAGCCTCGACTTGCAAAGGCATATATGATAATGTTGAATATGTCAGCAAAGGAATTTAAATGTTGGTTCGTCTAAAGAACTTGATAAATTCAAATTGTGGCAATATCGTCTAAGGCACATAAACAAGAAAGAATATCGCCCAAACTCTAAAAGAATGGAGTGTTGGAATTATTCGACCTTAAATCGGATGATGCATGCAAATCTTGTTTATTGAGCAAGATGACTAAATCACTATTCACATATTATATGAAAGAAGTGATGGATTGTTCGACTTGCTATACATGGATGTATGTTGATTATTCTGATGCGCCATAAAAGATGGGAAAAAGCTACTATGTTGCTAATTACTTCTGTAGACATGGATATGTTTATCTGATTAAACATAAGTCAGACACTTTTGAAAGTTCAAAAGGTGTTAGGACGAAATATAGAGAACCAAATGGGCAGAAAGATAAAGGTACTCCGATCCGATAGGGGAGGAGAAGACCTTAGTATCAAGTTACTTGATCATCTTAGACACTGGGGAATAGTTTCACAGTTGACTCCTCCTAGGACACCATAGCTTAATGGAGTTGCTAAGAGGAAGGATAGAATCCTGTTGGACATGGTTCAATCAATGATGAGTCATGTAACACTTCTAATAAGCTTATGGGGTTAGGCATTATAAAAGATTACACATATCTTAAATCTAGCACACCAAGAAAGTTTCTAAGATGACTTATGAGATGTGGAAGAGAAAATGTTCTTCTCTTGGGCACATCCAGATCTGAGGTTGTGAAGTTATCGTTGGACAAGAAACTTAGCACATACTAGAAGCTAGATCTGAAAAGTATCTTTTCATCGGTTATCCACAGAAGTCGTTTAGATATTTGTTGCTCAAAAGGGAGTGTTTCTTGAGAGAGAAATAATATCTAAAGAGGACAGTGGGAGTACAATTGATCTTGAAAAGATTCAAGGATCGACCGATGACGAAACTATGGTAAACACTGACACTCAACAAGAGGTGGTAACACCTGTTGAATTTGATGACATATCCTTTCCCACTCGCAGTTGTAGAGTTAGCAATCCTCCTCGGTTCTATTATGGTTTCCATAAAGAAGAACATGATAAGATTAGTGATAGTACACTGAGTGAATAAGATGCACCTGCTAACTACAAAGGAAGCGATGGCAGGCCCTGAGGCTGCTAAGTGGAAAGAATCTATGAAAAGTAAGATTCAGTCTATGTCTGACAACCAAGTTTGGAATTTGGTTGACACTACACTAAGTCTCAAGACGGTGAGTAGTAGGTGTATCTTCAAGAGGAAGACAGATATGGATGGGAATGTACACACTTATAAAGCTAGGATGGTAGCGAAGGGCTATACTCAAATCTTCGGGATTGATTATGTGGAAACCTTCTCACCAATTGCTGAAATAAAGTCAATTAGGATACTGCTTACAATAGCTGCATTTCATGGTTATGAAATTTGGCAGATGAATATCAAAACCACTTTCCTTAACAGGAAATTGACAGAGGATGTACCGGAAGGTTTTGAAAACATAAAGTATCCTAATAGATTGTGTAAGCTTCAGAAGGCCATTTATGGACTTAAACAGGCTTCTTGTAGCTGGAATCTCTGCTTTCATGAGAAAGTCAAACAGTTTAGATTTTCTAGAAGCAAAGATGAGTCCAGCATATGTGTCAAATTCAGTGGGAGCATTGTAGTCTTCCTGGTATTATATGTGAATGATATAATACTCATAGGAAATGTAATCCCAAAATTACAAGGTGTAAAGAGTTGATTGGGAGAATATTTCGATGTGAAAGATTTGGAAGATACAATATATTCTTGGTACAAAGATTTACAGAGATATGTTGAAAACGTCTCAAAGGACTTAACCAGGAAATGTACTTAGAATGAAATTTTGAAAAGTTTTAAAATGGAGAATTCTAAGAAAGGGAATCTACTCTTACATCATAGCATAAAGATTACTAAAAGATTAGTGTCCAAAGACTGCATAAGATTGGACTAAATGAGTCGAGTCCTATAAGCTTCGGCTATAGGGATCGATCATACATGTCATGAAGTATACAAGATTCGATGTCTCATTTGCTTGGAGCATAGTGATTTGACATCAGTAGAATCCTGGTAAAGGTCATAAAACAGCTGTAAAGAATATTCTTGAGTATTTGAGAAATACTAAAGACAGGTTCTTAGATTATGGTGGAGAAGAGAAACTTAGAGTAACGGTTTATATGGATGTAAGTTTACGAACAGACAGAGATGATAGTCGTTCACAGGCTGGTTGTGTACTCTTACTAAATGGGGGAACGATAAGTTTGAAAAGTTCAAAGCAAGATACAATAATAGATGAGAATCTGAGTGTATTGAAACTTGCGAGACTTCAAAGAAGTCATATGGATGAGGAATTTCATTGGTGATCTTGGAAGTGTTTCAATAGAACGAATCTCAATGAAATATTATGTGATAAAGGAAAGTCCCAAAGCACTTTAAATGAAAATACCATTTTGTTCAAAGGAAGGTAGAAAAGAGACACGTGATTGTGAAGGACACACGATCAGTAAACATGCTAGGAGCATAGGTTTACGAGATAAACTTTTAGTTGTTAGTTTGATTTTGAAACATTACAAACAATGATGAGAACTATAATAGACTTGGTGATAAATGATGGAGATTATTTATTGGAAGGAGTTCTACCAATTACTATCGTTTATCATTGTGTTTCAGTTTAGCATGTTTAGACACCACTTCCAGAATAATAAGTTCTTACTCAAACCTCCTCAGTCGATCACACTATTGGAAGTATGTGGTGAATTAAGACTGTCATGGAGTGTTAGTAGATTGTCTATGGAGATTATACATTTCATGGAGATTGCTGCAACACTCATGGGTACTTAATGGGGATTTAAGTATAGGAGAAACCCGCACTCATGGAAGTTACTTCATGGATTGAAATCATGATTAACTCTGAGATGATAATATCTTATATTCTTAAAATGGAGATACATTGAGTTTCTAGTTTTCAAGTCTGTTGTACTTTAGTTTATTCAAACGTTGTGCGTAAATGCCAGTCATAAAGGATACGCTAGGTATGACATGATGAGTTGACTAGTGCTATGTATGCGAAATTTATTTGTTCCTTTTGCCTAAGAGGAAAAGTGATATCCATGGGCCCTCTGATGATTAAATGTTGACTCATAAAGTGCTTGGCCAAGCCCGGACTAAATTGATATGTACAATTCTGTAGTCCCATATAGTCAAATTGATCGGAAATCAGAAAACATAATCTTGAATCTGAAGATTGATTAAATCCATGTCCCAGTTTCATACGATATCTGAAACAAAGGAATATATGATCACTTATCTAAAGGACTGTCACTGGATATGATCAGAGTTCAGCAGATGCATTGGATGGCACTCTCTACTTAGGATAGAGAAGGACCAATAGTAGTTGATGACTTGTCCAAGTGGGAGACTGTTGGAAATAGTGTCCAATGTCATAACTAATTGGTAAGACTATTCTAAAGGTAGAGTCCTTTTTGAGTTGCCCTCGATGAACAGTAAGAGAAACAATAAGAGAGATAATATTAATTGGAATTAATATCATAGTTAATTAATTAGTTTGTTAATTTATCATAGTTGATAAATTAATTAGAAGCTAAAATAAATTAACAGAAACAAATGAGAAAGTTTAAAAAGGCATTGAGCTGGTGACAAGAATGGAATATTTTGGAACCAGAGTTCAACCGCCGGCGGCTAAAGGAAATAGGTTTTAAGGCGGTGCGACGCGTGTTTGACTTGGGGTACAATTCAGTTTAGCTGGCGGCTAAAGACTTTAGCCGGCAGCTAAATGGCGAATCCAGTAATCCCACATTGGCCAGAAACCAAAACCCCAAGCCAACCTCTCCCCTATAAATAGAGGCCATCCCTAAGCTTTCAAGGTATCACATATCCGAATTTAATTTGGTTCTTTCTCTCTTTCTCATTCCTAATCCTTGTAAGAGTCTTTACGTCTTAGAGTCGGGACCCTAGGATTTGGAGTTTCTCTTGGTTCACGGGTGTGAAACATTAGAGGTATTCTATTTTGGGCACTTGCCATCCAAAGCATGGAAGGTCGAGCAAGAAATCTGTGTGAAGGTTCTGCAAGGTGGTCTGCGCGTGAGAAATTGGTTTTCTCAAAGGTTAGTATTTTCTCATTTATCTATTTATTTTGTTATTGTTAATAGCTTTATTAAGTCAAGGTCCTTTAGGGTTTAGTTTCTGTTGAGTCACTGGTCGCTGACCATGATAAGTCACTGGTCGCTGACCAACTCAATAATATATAACTTGATGAAGAAATGATGTGTATCAAAGCTGCTGTTGCTGAAGACTGGTAATCACTGGTCGCCACTAATTCTACTTCCGGATTTAACATGCTGAGGAAGATTAAAGCTCAACTTTGTGTGTCGCTGATTCAAGTAGCGAGAGCTCTATATCTTCAAATCTAATAAGGCAAAAGTCACTGCCCGAATAATAGCTAGTCGCTGAAGATCTCTATTTCAAGTCATTCTACAAGAGCATGTTATCTCGCAGTGAGTGAGGAGAATTTCTGCATCTTCAGTGACTATTCAATAAAGCCTCTTTAAACTACAAGTACAATGGTTCTGTACTTATATACATCAGCAAGAGTTTCTCGTACTTGAAGAATGTCTAAAGGATTACGTGGCAGCAAGTGATTGGTTTTAAGGAAGAGAGATATTTGCGGTAACAGAATTGGGACCCGCAGAATATCGGTTCATCAGAGATCAAGCCAATCAAGCAGCAACACGTGTCATTCCAAGATCCTATTTTATAGAAGATATTTACGGGATTCTTGTAGTATATATAGTTCAGCATATTGTACTTTAGAGGCTAGTTTTTCTGTACGTACTTATCACTTGTGTGTTCAGTGAGTAGTTTGTCTAGGGTACGTAACAGTAACTCAGCGAGTGAGCAGTTAGCGTGTTTGTCCACTACTGCTCAGCTCATCTTGTAATAGATTAGCTAAGATTGTTTGATTTGGGTTAGCTTGGGCTAGTCCATTCCGCAATCAACACTTGTGAATTTTATGATCAATATAATTCACTATTTAGCTACTATTACTATTGTTCTTTGATATTGTCATATCTATTTGTTACATACTCTGTTTGTGTTCAATCAATTAAAAACTAGCTAAATAACTTAAGTAAAATCAGAAATAGTTTTTAATTGTATTCAACCCCCCTTCTATAATTAAACTTTATATATTGAGATTCCATATCACTTATCAATAGTGATTTCGGGACTATCAGTTTCCTAAGTTGCTCTAGATTAATTGTTATTTTCCGCTGCGTATGTTAATCTAGTTAGGGAATAGAAAACCCAACAGGTAGTTCAAAAGTGGCTCGCAAAACAGCTACTTGGTGCTGTTTGCTGAGAATTCAGCAACACAAAATGACTTTTCGCTGTTTTCAGGAAGCTATAACTTAATATCTTTTGTGTTTTATGAAAAGGTAAAAGTTGTACATTAAAGTATGATATAATACCTTCGTAATGGTATTATATATGTTGGCTTTAAAAAGGTTTAGAAGGTTCAAATGTGGGGTTCAAAACAGCTACTTGGAGCTGTAAAAAAATGCATAAATTTGGAGTTTAAAAGCGTGATCAACATAAATTAATCGATAGCATGAGTAGTTTTATGTAAGTGAATGTTTATGTGCTATATTATGTTTGTTTAGGTGCGAAAAGGAAGTGGTGCTTGTATATCTATATCTCATGCTTTCGAGTAATCAAGGCAAATGTGAGTGATATAGGGGTTAAATGGGTACGGTTGTGTGTTCCGGATTACTTCGGAGCAAGAGGTTCATAAAACCGGGTGAAGTATTGTTTATGTTTTCTATTGTGGTTTATTATTGAAATTCATATCTTGTTGATTTTCTATGTTATTGTTAAGGTACATGATATAAATATGTGATAAGTGATAAGTGTTGAAAGAACGTGTTGATATGTGAAAGTTATGTGAATTATGTGAATTGAGCTTTGTAGAGATTGTGGATGAATATGTGTATTTCACATTAAATGTGAAGAATACGTGTTCAATATTGCACGTGGTTATGTTTTTGGTATGTTATTTCCATTACTTACTAAGCAAGTATGCATTGTAAGTAGATGGATAATTGTGGAGTCAAGTAATGACTAGTTGCCATTAGCTTGATGTTAAGCCGAGTAATGGTTAATTGGCATTAGCTTGATGGTTTCCAAGTAATCAAAAGTTCGTAAGCAAAGCTCAAAGTCGCTGATAGCTGGTGAAGAAGGTGAAGGTGCTGAAGAACAGTCGGAGTATGAATATGATGAGGGTCTAGAGAAGCTGGAAAGAGATATGGCAATGATGGTTGCAAATTTCAGAAGGAACCCCAGATCAAAAAGATTCGCTGGTGCTCCATCATCTGAAAATTTCAAATCAAAAGGTGAATGCTACAAGTGTGGCAAACCTGGTCACTTTGCAGCCGATTGTAGATCAAAGTCAGTCAACCAAGTCCCTGAACTAGTGCCAAACTTCAGAAATGACCAGTACAACAAGTACAAGGCAAAATACAAGAAACTGAAGGAAATGGCTAAATCTGGAAAGGAGAAGGGAAAAGGTTTTGTTGCTGAAGAGGGTTCACTCAGCGACTCTGACTCCTCATCATCAGATGAAGAAGAAGCAATGATTTGTATAGATAAGGATTACTGCCTGATGGCTGATGACGCTGAGTTTCATGATGATATCAAAGAAGTCGCTCATAAATGTTCAGCATCTGAGTGGGATCCTGAAACTATCTACAAAGGCATTCTTAGAGAAACTATCTGGTATCTGGACAGCGGGTATTCCAGACATATGACCGGATGTAAGTCTCTGCTCAGTGACTACCAGGAGGAAAGATGTCCTGATGTAGTGTTTGGTGACAACAAGGTTGGCAAAACAAAGGGATATGGTGTTCTGACTAATGGAAATGTGATGTTCAAAAGAATTGCATATGTGGAAGGACTGAAGCACAATTTGCTAAGTATCAGTCAATTTTGTGATTCAAAGAACAAGGTGCTGTTTGATCATGAAGCTGGTGTCGTTTACTGTAACATCCTCGAAATGGACTTAGTCGTTTTATATTATTTCTTGATTTAAATTATTATTTAAATGTGTTTGGAAATAATATTGTCTGAATTAGTTGAAATAATTGGAATAGGAGTTAAATATTCCAATGTGACAAATAAATTATTAATTGTTGTAAATTAATATAATTGACGGTAAAATAAAATGTTTGGACTCGCAAATGGTTTTCGGGTTCCAGACAATAGATTGAGATGGGGTATTAAATTATACCCGTATAATAGAAGGTCGGTTGAGGAACCGACTTATGTTTCTATTTATTCAACTTTCCTCATTTGGAAAGTTTATTATTCACAAAAACTCTCAGAAAACCTCCAAATCAAACTAGAAACTAAATCAGGAAGCTGTGATTCTTGTTAAGCTTCATCATGGTCAGATTATCATCATCATATTCTTCAAAAAGTAAGTGTTCTTGTGTATTTAAGAATTTGATTTTGATTGAAATTGGGTAAATTGATGAATTGAAAGAATTGGATGTTAGAAACTTGTTATAACTATTACATGGTGTTTATGTGAAGTTATTTGGGGTTTAAAACTGTTAGAAATCGAGTTTTGAGTGATTTGGGTATTAAACCCGTGGGTTAGGGTTTGAGCAGATCGCACAGGGCTGGGACGAAGGTTGAATCCGGCGGATTCGGGTTGGTTATGGGAATCCGGCGGATTGAATAGGAATCCGGCGGCTTGTTCATGAATCCGGCGGATTCATGAACGGATTGGTTAAAAATGTGCTGATCATGAGTGGAAGCTGAAACACCATTGAATCCGGCGGATTCAAGGTGAATCCGGCGGATTCCCCTGGCTGTCAATGGTTGTTTCAGTGTTTGTCAAATTAAGCTAATTACTTAAAGGGTACTTGTGGTATTGTACTGTAATATGTCTTAAGCATGTTAGACTTTCAACAATTATATGATTTAGTTGTACTCATGAGGTGATTACTTGTGTAGTGTTGTAAATTACATAAGTATTATTCGATGATGACAAGTTATTAACTTGTGTTATTATGTGGTGTTTTCAGATACACAGAGAACTCAGTGATATTAGACTACTGAGTGGAGGCCTGAGGTATTCGGTGAGTGGATCTGTAACCTCAGTGTGATTTAGTTGTAATGATTTGGTTACAACAAGTAATTATAGTATTACTTTGATAGAATGTATTTGTTTGAGATATCTTGCCATGTTAGTTTGGTTGTTTGCTTACTTGACTGTTTGAGCTAGTATGTAAGATTCTGAGGTCAACTTGACTTGATGGTTGGACTTGGTTGTTATGGTAGACGACAGGAGATCTTGGAACTTGAAAAGTTGGTTCAGAGATCTAGGTCGTGTGTGATTAACAACTGGTCATCGGTAATTCTGTATAGGCCAATACTGATGATTGATAAGAGTTACTTGAGTACCAAACCGGTATTAGGGTGTCTCAGGAGCCACCGGTCCTCATGACGATTGATAACGCTTGATTGGAAGTTGCTTGATTGAATGATTGGCTGATTGATTTTCTGTTTATTGTTATTTGATGTAAACAGATTATTATGCTAAGTTGGACTGTTGTTTATAGTTTCATTCACTTAGCTTTATGCTAACCCCACCACAGTTCTTTCTGCAGGATAAAATAGATGGGACATATTAGGCAGGGCAGGAAGTGTTTGGAATTGAAGGAATGTTTGACAGGCTTTTACTCTGATGTTATTTTAAATAACTATAGAAATGTTTTGAATTATATAACACCGAGTTTGTTGAAATGTCATGTATTAAGTTTGAAAAAGTTTATTGACATTGTAAAGACATGGATAGTATGTTTGAAAGCTACGCTTCCGAACCGTTATTATTATTATAATCGATTAATGTAACGAGGGGTGTTATATTTACAACCAGAAAGGAAGTGATGTACTTGCTGCTAACAGAAAGGGCAATACTTATGTAGTCAATATGGACTCAGCTCAGTCAGGGACGTGCCTTTATTCCAGAACTGTTTCAAAAGAAAAATGGTTATGGCATAAGCGACTTTCTCATCTGAATCTAAAAGCTATCAACAAGTTAAGCAAACATGGGTTAGTCACTGGACTTCCAAAATTGTCTTACAACAAAGACAAGCTTTGTTTAGCATGTGAGAAAGGAAAGCATCACAGTTCTTCCTTCAAAAGTAAACGAACATCATCAGTAACTGAATGTTTCTATCTACTTCATATGGATCTATTTAGACCAGTGAGTTCTCCAAGTCTTGGTGGAAAGAGATACTGCTTGGTAATCGTGGATGAATACTCCAGATACACTTGGGTATTCTTTCTTAAAGCAAAGAACGAAGCAGCAAGTGAAATTATATCCTTTGTCAAGAAGATGGAGAACTTAAATGGTATTTCGGTAAAACATTTAAGAAGTGATAATGGCATTGAATTTCGAAATATTGACCTGGAAACTTTCTGTGATTCAAAAGGGATTTCTCAAAACTTTTCAGCTCCAAGAACACCCCAATAAAATGGGGTGGCAGAGGGGAGAAATAGGACCTTAATTGAATCTGCTAGGTCAATGCTCATTGATGCTGGTCTTAAGACCTATTTCTGGGCTGAAGCAGTGAGTACTGCCTGCTATACTCAGAATAGGTCACTGATTGTCAAACGACATAATAAGACAGCATATGAGATGTTAAGAGGGAGAAAACCCGACATAAGTTTTCTCCATGTTTTTGGTAGCACTTGCTACATTTTAAACAAAAGAGATCACTTAGGAAAGTTTGATCCAAAAGCTGATGAAGGAATATTTGTTGGTTACTCAATTATCTCTAAAGCTTTCAGAGTTTACAATAAAAGAAGATAATGTGTTGAGGAATCAATGGATTACTTTTGATGAATCATATGATGAGTCACTCACTGATCCAAAAGAATATGAAAATCTTGTTTTTAATAAAATGGATGGTGACTCATCAGATGAAAGAAAATCAAATGATAAGAAATTTGAAAATTTCTCATCAGACTATGAAGGGGAAGATAGTGTTCCTGAAATCAATTCTAGCTCTACTTTAGCTGAGAAGAATTCAGAGACATCATCTTTACCTACTGATGTCCCATCATCATCAACTCAATGTCCAAACCAAAATTCTCATAATAACAATACTCATGTTTCTGATGCTGATCTGTCACATGAACCATCACCAGATAAAACAGTCACTGCTGAACCTCAGCGAATGACTAAGTGGACAAAACATATTGATAATCAATTGATTATTGGTAATCCACAATCCAGGGTTCAGACAAGATCAGCAACTGCTAACTTTTGTTTGTTTGTAAGTTTTGTATCACTGATGGAACCAAAGAATGTTGATGAAGCACTCACTGATCATCACTGGATAGCTGCCATGCAAGAAGAACTATCTCAGTTTGAAAGAAATAAAGTTTGGAAGCTTGTGCCTCAACCTGCTGGTAAATCAGTGATTGGAACACGATGGGTGTTCAGAAATAAAATGGATGCTGATGGTGTGGTAACAAGAAACAAGGCTAGATTGGTTGCACAAGGTTACTGTCAGCAAGAAGGCATTGACTATGACGAAACCTTTGCACCAGTGGCTAGGCTTGAAGCAATCGGGCTGTTTCTAGCTTATGCAGCTCACAAGAAGTTTAAAGTATATCAAATGGATGTGAAAAGTGCCTTTCTGAATGGCAAGCTGCAGGAAGAAGTGTATGTCAAGCAACCACCTGGATTCATTGATCCAAAACATCCTGGTTATGTTTACAAACTTGATAAAGCCCTGTATGGACTAAAACAGGCTCCTAGAGCGTGGTATGACACTCTCTCTGTCTACCTGATAAAATGTGGCTACGTCAGAGGTAAAATTGATAGCACATTGTTTATCAAAAGAGATAAGAGAGATGTCATATTAGTCCAGATTTATGTTGATGATATCATTTTCGGGTCTACTAATAGTGACATGTGCAAGGAATTTTCTGATCTCATGACCAAAAGTTATGAAATGAGCATGATGGATGAATTAACATATTTCCTTGGTCTGCAAATAAAACAAACCAAGACTGGAATCTTTATAAATCAAGGAAAATATGTTAAAGATTTATTAAAGAAATTTGAATTCACTAACTGCTCATCCCTTGCTACACCCATGTCACCTGCAGTAAAATTACATGCTGACTCTGATGGTAAATCTGTAAACATTACTGCTTACAGAGGAATGATCGGGTCACTGTTGTACCTAACTGCAAGTAGACCAAACATTATGTTTGCTACATGTCTTTGTGCTAGGTATCAAGCTGATCCAAAGGAATCACACTTGCTCGCTGTCAAAAGAATATTCAGATATCTGAAGGGTACATCAAATCTTGGTCTCTGGTACCCATCAGGTTCAGATTTCTCTCTGAAAGGATATTCTGATTCTGATCACGCTGGATGTAAGCTGGATAAAAAGAGCACTTCTGGTAGCTGTCAGTTTCTTGGAGAAAAGCTTGTAAGCTGGTCTAGCAAGAAACAAAATTCAGTTTCAACCTCAACCGCTGAAGCTGAATATGTTGCTGCTAGTGCTTGTACGACTCAAATTCTCTGGATGAGAAATCAGCTCGCTGACTATGGATTTGACTTCAAAGAAATTCCAATCTACTGTGATAGTCAAAGTGCCATAGCTATTGTAAACAATCCAGTGATGCACTCAAGGACAAAGCACATTGATGTACGATATCATTTCATCAGAGATCATGTGATGAAAGGTGATATTGAACTTCATTTCATTCCAACTGATTACCAACTCGCTGATTTGTTTACAAAACCTTTGGATGAGAAAAGATTTAATTTTCTTATCAGCGAGCTCGGTATGTTAAACTTCAATGAATAAATAAACTCTTTGAGTTTATTTATTTATCGTCGTTTAAATTTATAAATGCTTTAAATAATATGTCTTTGTAAAATATAATTTCAGTTGACCATACACACTGATGTTTAATCCTTACTGAACTAATCAGCAAGATTGATACCCAGCTTACTGTGATCATCTAATGTTATATTCTTATAAAGACTCATGAATATTTTCTTATGCCTCAATGATAGGCTTGTAGCATTGCTCTATGGTATCTTTAACTGATCTAGTTAGTATTCTAAGTTATAACTAGATCAGTGAGGTGTAATATAGAAATATGTTATACATTTAATATAAGACATAATCTATATTCATGTTCTTCTTAATATAAAAAAAAAACAAAGAGAGAGAAAAGAAAAACTTACAATGTAACAATGGTGAGTTGATAAGTTAAATTTATATCAAAACTGTATAACTATGTCACAATGACTCAATCAGTATTCTAAGTTGTGATTAAGTCAGCAAGACATAGTCTCAGCAAGATAAACAATTAAATTTATTATCTTATAATTGTTATATTTTTGTTTGGGTGGTAAATCAAGAAATTGATTATATATCTTCAGTAACTCTTTCTCTCACTGAAGATATCATTTAATGGTGCTACTAAGTTTACAAATAAATAAATGGGTTATGGTGTAACGGAAAAGTCATATTGTCTGACACACTCTCTCTTACGTCAGTGTACTTTTCCGGCACACCTCTCCCATCACCATTAATACCACCAGGTTTCATAATCATCACCCCTATACCACTTACCACCATCAATCATCACCTCTATACGACCTCTACTCACCACCATCATCGACCACGATGATCTATTTTCCACCACATGATTATCAAGAAGCACGCTAAACAGCGATTTAACTCATTTCACTTTACGCCTTCTTGATTTTCATAAGAAAAACACTATGTTTTTAAAGGCGAAAATCTTGCAAAACATCTTTATCACTGGCAAGATCAAATTTTTTTTTAAACACCATCTCTGCAGAGTTTAAAGCTCTTCGAGCCTTTGCAGAAACCAAAGATCTTGTTGTTACAGTTTACAAATCAGATAAATTTGAAAAAGTAACTTGATCAAAAACAGAGCATGCGGAGAAACTAAACCTTTTAAATAAACCACTTTATTCTCCATGTTCTTACGTTATCACCCGGAGAAATGAACCCAGAATGGCTCAGTGAGTTCTGGTTTATCTATACTCACTCGATAGTTCAAGTGGTTTCATATCTTCAGGGTTTTATTGATAACGGGAATCAAAAGTGTGCCTCTATACAATCGTCCATTACTACCACCAAATCGACTACGTCACTGACAACACCCCCAGTGACTATCATTAGTCAACCACCAGTCAAGAAACCACCATCTTCTCCCAAGAAAGCATCCAAATTAGGGTTCCTGACATTAACGGATCAGGAACATAGCAAAATGAAGACATCCAAGGATGCCAAGAGTGAAGCAGAGGCTGAACGTTCAGTCCCTGCGGGCACCCTTGCTGACCCCAAGCCTTCATCTGCTTCATTGGACTCCCAAAAGTCCAGTGATTCTAAAAAGGGACAACTACAGACAGCTACAATGGCTCAACCCATTGTTAGCAGTGATTCGGGTGCATCCCACACCCCCAAATTGAGTCTACCCAGCAGCCACTTGTCACTCTCACAAAAGGATGACATTTCATCAAAAGGGCTAGTGGTATCCGTGGGTGATAACACACCCATCGTTGATGCCACATCACTGGCTACTGACCCGAGCCAACTCTCATCTATCACTGCACCAACTATCAATATCACTCCACAGACACATGGAGAGATACAGGTTGACCCTTCTGTTTCTAATGATCCATCAGCTAGAACACAAGCTGGTGATGACGATGAAGCCAAATCCGTAGCAAAATACATCACTCATACTCAAAACATTCAAAAGTCAGTCACAACATTTCATGCTAACATCAAGGGGGAGAAATCTGATGACTCTGATGATCATGATGAAAGTGATGATGCTAACATCAAGGGGGAGAAAATGATAATGGGAGAAAGTGATGATGTTACCAGAAATGCTGATCAGAAAAACTTGGATGAAGAAACCACTAGAAACATGTTCATTGTGGTTCTAGGTTACTCTTTAGGTCCTGGTTTGCATTCTCCAAGTCAAACAATGCCTGAGCAACAGACTCATCTAAAACTCAGTAGTAATCTTCTCTGAATGTGTAGTAAGTTTCAAGATGACTTCTGTTATCAAAGGTAATCTGATCGCTGAAGATAATAGGTTTGTTATCTCAAGAGTCACTACAATTCAAGATCACTGAAGCTGAAGATAATAGGTTTGTTATGTCAAGAGTCACTACATTTTAAAATCACTGAAGTTGCATCAGCCGTTGATCTGCAACTACTCAGACAAGAAGATACTGTCATAGGTGGTGAAATTTGTAATAGATTGGATTTATTGTAACTGAAATCACTTGTAATATTTATATTTTGCAGTTCAATAATATCTGATCTTTTGAGAAAACCAAAGTGCAAAACTCAGATCATGTTAAAAGAATCCAAAAAGAAAATGAATGGATCACAAGTATAAGTCACTGAATGTTTAAAATCTTAAACACTGACTATAAACTTTATCAGCAACGAGTTTGTCTATGGAGCTTTAATCACAATCATTTAGGGGGAGATTGTTGAGTCACTGGTCACTGACCATGATAAGTCACTGGTCGCTGACCATGATAAGTCACTGGTCGCTGACCAACTCAATAATATACAACTTGATGAAGAAATGATTTGTATCAAAGCTGCTGTTGCTGAAGACTGGTAATCACTGATCGCCACTCATTCTACTTTCGAATTTAACATGCTGAGGAAGATTAAAGCTCAACTTTGTGTGTCGCTGATTCAAGCAGCGAGAGCTCTATATCTTCAAATCTAATAAGGCAAAAGTCACTGCCCGAATAATAGCTAGTCGCTGAAGATCTCTATTTCAAGTCATTCTACAAGAGCATGTTATCACGCAGTAAGTGAGGAGAATTACTGCATCTTCAGTGACTATTCAATAAAGCCTCTTTAAACTACAAGTACAATGGTTCTGTACTTATATACATCAGCAAGAGTTTCTCGTACTTGAAGAATGTCTAAAGGATTACGTGGCAGCAAGTGATTGGTTTTAAGGAAGAGAGATATTTGCGGTAACAGAATTGGGACCCGCAGAATGTCGGTTCATCAGAGATCAAGCCAATCAAGCAGCGACACGTGTCATTCCAAGATCTTATTTTATAGAAGATATTTACGGGATTCTTGTAGTATATATAGTTCAGCATATTGTACTTTAGAGGCTAGTTTTTCTGTAGGCACTTATCACTTGTGTGTTCAGTGAGTAGTTTGTCTAGGGTACGTAACAGTAACTCAGCGAGTGAGCAGTTAGCGTGTTTGTCCACTACTGCTCAGCTCATCTTGTAATAGATTAGCTAAGATTGTTTGATTTGGGTTAGCTTGGGCTAGTCCATTCCGCAATCAACACTTGTGAATTTTATGATCAATATAATTCACTATTTAGCTACTATTACTAATGTTCTTTGATATTGTCATATCTATTTGTTACATACTCTGTTTGTGTTCAATCAATTAAAAACTAGCTAAATAACTTAAGTAAAATCAGAAATAGTTTTTAATTATATTCAACCCCCCTTCTATAATTAAACTTTATATATTGAGATTCCATATCACTTATCAATAGTGATTTCGGGACTATCAGTTTCCTAAGTTGCTCTAGATTAATTGTTATTTTCCGCTGCATATGTTAATCTAGTTAGGGAATAGAAAACCCAACAGGTAGTTCAAAAGTGGCTCGCAAAACAGCTACTTGGTGCTGTTTGCTGAGAATTCAGCAACACAAAATGACTTTTCGTTGTTTTCAGGAAGCTATAACTTAATATCTTTTGTGTTTTATGAAAAGGTAAAAGTTGTACATTAAAGTATGATGTAATACCTTCATAATGGTATTATATATGTTGGCTTTAAAAAGGTTTAGAAGGCTCAAATGTGGGGTTCAAAACAGCTACTTGGAGCTGTAAAAAAATGCATAAATTTGGAGTTTAAAAGCGTGATCAACATAAATTAATCGATAGCATGAGTAGTTTTATGTAAGTGAATGTTTATGTGCTATATTATGTTTGTTTAGGCGCGAAAAGGAAGTGGTGCTTGTATATGTATATCTCATGCTTTCGAGTAATCAAGGCAAATGTGAGTGATATAGGGGTTAAATGGGTACGGTTGTGTGTTCCGGATTACTTCCGAGCAAGAGGTTCATACAACCGGGTGAAGTATTGTTTATGTTTTCTATTGTGGTTTATTGTTGAAATTCATATCTTGTTGATTTTCTATGTTATTGTTAAGGTACGTGATATAAATATGTGATAAGTGATAAGTGTCGAAAGAACGTGTTGATATGTGAAAGTTATGTGAATTATGTGAATTGAGCTTTGTAGAGATTGTGGATGAATATGTGTATTGCACATTAAATGTGAAGAATACGTGTTCAATATTGCACGTGGTTATGTTTTTTGGTATGTTATTTCCATTACTTACTAAGCAAGTATGCATTGTAAGTAGATGGATAATTGTGGAGTCAAGTAATGACTAGTTGCCATTAGCTTGATGTTAAGCCGAGTAATGGTTAATTGGCATTAGCTTGACGGTTTCCAAGTAATGATCATGGTCATTAGCTTGGCAAATATGTTGATTCTTATGAATTAACATGGTCAGATTGTTAAGGATCCTTAATATTGTGGAAGAGGTAAAGAGTTTAACCAAGTAGTGCTATGCACTAGCTTGATGAACGGAAAGATTTATTTATGAAATGTTGTTAGTAAAGATTATGGTTGTTGGATTATTATTAATGTATTATTCATTTAATTGCTCGTATGCTCACTAAGCTTTATGCTTACCCCTTCAAGTGTTTCGTATTGTAAGTGTTTAGTTCGGTTGAACCAATTGGCTAGAATGAGTAGATAATGGTTGTAAGAAGTTAGAGTGGAATGGAGCTTGCTTTTATGGTTAGACAAGCTTCTCATTCTTTTGAATTATCATTATGAATGGTCATTTGTGTAAATCGCCCTAAACACATTTTGATGATGTAAAATGGTTAAAGTGTAAAGTTATTAGTGGGTAATGATGTATACCTTTGACTTGGTAAAGTCAAGGTGGATAGTAGAAAGATAGTATGTCATGACTTGTTAAATGATGAAATATGGTCAAGTGTTGAAATAAGGCTTTTGGTTGAATTTGGTGTTGACATATAGTCAACTACCTTGAAATGGTCAATTATGTGTGGAAGTTGTAAGTGATTGAGTCAAAGTGTTGTTATGAAAAATGGGTCAAAAAGTGCCCAAACGGGTCGTTAAAGTGTGTTTATGTTAAAACAAGTTATGGTGGAAGTATGATGCTTTTTGTTATTGACTTAAGAGTCAAATGTAAAGTAGAAAATATTGGTAAAATATCCAGACTTGAATGTGTATGGTTTGTGAAATGACTTGTCCTCAAAAAGTGGTCAAAACGACTATAAATTGGTGACACGTCCGAATTATTCGTTATCGTGAACTTTGAAAAAGTGTAAAAAGGGATACCTCTTTCATGGTATAGTGGAGGTGTCTGCAAAATTTGGTGGTCTAAATGTTAACGAGTCAAAAGTTATGCGCGTCCAAAGTTCGTACTTAAAATTGAGTTGTGCAGGGGAAGATCGCTGCGCGATTTGTGGTGGTCGCCACGCGATCACCCAAGATCGTTGCGCGATCAAGGATGGTCGCGGCGCGATCCTTTGTCTGGTCAAATTATATATTGTGTCCAAACCCGTTAATTACCCGTTTCATCTTTAAGCTTTAGGACTTCATATTTTAGGAGGTATGAATATATATAATAAGGTTTTCTAAAAAAAAAAAAAATTAAGGGCGCTTCACATGCTACTCAAGCACACACCCATGTTGCTCAAGCACACACCCTGGCTGCTCAAAGTATGAGTTGCATGCACAGATACTACAACGTATCCTCACCTATAAATAAGATACTTTGCATAAGGGAAAGATCTCTTGTACTCCAACAAAATGAGTTATAATTAACTCTATATTTTCTCTAAAAACCTCCAACAAGTTGAGTTATAATCAGCTTATGAATACATCACTTTAATTAACTCTTCTACTCGAGCATACTATAAATGATCTTATTCTTTAAGCATCGGAATATAGTTCTCGTACATCTAACAACGTTGGCTCCAACCATGAATCTAGTGGCGTAAAACCGTGATACAACACGAGTTACCAAAAGAGGGAATCGCCACCAAAGTTATCAAAACTCCCATCACCCCATTTTTACTCTAATCAAACACCTAATTACCCTTGAGTGTTACGGAGATACAAGCCTATCAATATAACTTGTAATCCCTCGTATCATCAATTGGCGCCATTCGTGGGACCCTGAAACTAAAATCCACTTGTAAAATGACTGGAGATCCAACGTCAACACCAGAAACCAATAATATTGGACCGGGCAGCCATGGACCAACTCAAAACCCCATGGAACCCGAGACAATCACCAATCAAAATCCCGCTCAAACCGAAGGTAACCTTCACGATCCTGTGATGCACTTCGTAGTTCAGAATTTTGATCAAATCAATTCCATGTATTATGCCTTCTCTACGAAGAGGAAAGAGGTGATTCCACATAGATTGTTTAATGACCCTAATGGCGAGGCACCTATAGTGGAGCCATGGCAATCTGATTCTGAAGAAGAGCCGACACTAAATGGTAAAGGAACTGAAAAAGCCAGCCTCAACAACCATCCGAATAAGAAAAGCCGGGGAACACTCATTCTTGAAGGTCAGAAAGAAGATGAAGAGAATAGATCGACGGATCGACTTACACTCAAGAACATAAAACAAAAGCCCGAAAGCAATGCTACTTTTTACAATGAGCCTTTTGTATTTAAAGAATCAGAAAGAAGTGTCCGTGATCTAGTAGCATCTCCTTTTTCAAAACGAATAAGAGGTTACGAAATGCCCGATGGTCTTAAAGTGCCAACGAACCTAAAAACATGTGATGGTCTATCAGATTCCGATGACCACCTTACGGTATTCATGTGAACAATGGATGTACACAAACTCCCCGAACCAGCTTGGTGTCGATTCTTCCATATCATTTTGTCTTGAGCTGCTAGATTCTGGTATGATAACCTAGCGCCCGAAAGTATTGATGGCTTTCATCAGTTGCGAGACAAGTTTCGAGCTAACTTCTTACAATAAAGGCGATTCTAAAAAACTCAAGCTGAAATTCTAGGCATACGACAGCGGCCAGAAGAATCCTTGAAAGATTACTTGGCTAGATTCGGGAAAGAAACATTGCATATGACGGATCATTTAGACGGTATGATGACTGGAGCCTTCATCAGTGGACTCCGCCCAGGAAGGATTTTCAAAGACATGATCGCTCGACCACCTTTGTCATTAGAAGACTTGTATACAGAAGCCAACAACTTCATACGAGCCGAAGAAGCAAATAACGAGAACCGGCTTCGGGAAGCCAAGTCAAAAACCATAGACCCGAGGCAGAATCAAAGCCGCAGGGAATTTAATAAAAGATCAAGAGACAAGTACGTAGTATGACTCAGTGGTCGACCGAATGATCAGAGTAACAACCTAAAAGCTTCTTTTACCCCATTGCTCAAGACGCCGCCTGATATATATGCTACATCTGAATGCAGAGCCGTTCTTCGAGCTCCCCCTCGGATGTATACCTTTGCAAGTCGAAGAGACAAGACACTGTATTGTGAGTTCCACGGAGATCACGGACATGACACGAACAACTGCATTGATTTAAAAAAGGAGATCGAAGCCTGCATAACATATATATACATCGTTTGGAACCATATTAAAGCACATAGTTCAGTCAAATATGCACAACCTTCATAGTGAATTCCTTATTTCTTGGGTTAGTAATGGGCTGTATACGTGTGTATTGATGTGCACTCACTCTTTTAACCTATATTTGTTCCTAGCGTTACTTGGCGAACTATTGATAGGGAAACTTGGTTATGGTATAGATGCTTTACAAACAGTGAAGCTATAGAACCACCCATTACATGGCATTATCACAAGAACGATACCTTCGATTTAGCCCATAACGCTTCGACTAGTAAAACTAAGTCATAAGTGCTTCTATAACAATAGCATGGTCTTCTTGGTTTGACTTCATATTAGCGCCAAATCAAGCATCAGCCAATAGCCTCCTGTCATCGGTCTAAAATCTGAATGGCTTTAATATATAGATGCAATACGATATGCAAATAGCAATCAGATCACATTGAAAGGCATGGCTCGGATTGAGGAAAGATCCAAATTGAAGTAAGTGATTTAAATACTTTCAAGCGTATATCAGCCTTTAACATCTACATTCATATGTTTTATATGAAGTCACACAACGTAAATTCTACACTAAATTTTGTTTAAATATGTTGTTGCAATCACAGAGATGTTCAACAAGTTTATATCAATTCACCAGCACCTACGCACAAGTTTAGTCTTTAGTGCAGCTCGTTTTATATCAATGATATGTATAGATATCAATGTATATCTATATGTATATATATAATACTCGTATATATGTATAATTCTTGGTCTTATTTGGAAGAAAGGGGCACCAGCAGGTTACTATATGTATCTCATATACTCCTTTTCTTTTTTCAAAATTTGCATGTTTAGACCCAAACCTGTTTTTACCCGAGCCCGTTGAGACCGGACCCATTTTGACCTGGTTGCCCATACCGATCCGCCTGCCCATTTTGCCAGTACTACGACATAACATAACATAACATGAATAATAAAGGTACAGTATTTGGGTATTTGGGTTTGTGCAAACACAAGTGATTTCAAGTATCAATCAGTCATGTACCAAAGCTACACCATAAATCAATTAATTATTCATTATTCAATCATATCATCTATACTAATATATAAAGCATCTTGGTGTTTTATATTTAGTAACTCTTAAAAATTAAGATTCAACATTTCTAAATATAACATATATATATATCATTTTCATAATCTTCTCCCTTCACCATCATATTAAAAAGCCTAAACTCTACTTACGAACAAAACCGTTATTGAGCACTATCACAGAAAATCCGTTAAGAACAAATATACTATATGACTATAATCCAGTAACTATGCATAATAGAAATTGTATTCCGCTCCATTAATGCGCGGGTATTATGCTAGTATATATATAGGAGTATGGATTCACCCGAATTCAAGAGTTAATTGCATCTTCAATACCCCTACAAACAGATAAAACCCTAAAAATAAGAGGTTTTTGTAGGTTCAAAAATATGATGGAACTGAAATCAAGAAGAAACAAAGCGTCAAAGTGAAGCAGCTGATGTTTTATTCTGAAGGCATTTCTGCTACTCCTTTAAACCCTACACCAACTATTATTATAAAAGTGAACATTACAGATTACTTATAAAATCTTGCAATTATAAATCGTTGTCAAAATTCAATTTTCTATGCAATTACATTGTTTATAAAGTTAAACATCAAGATAAACACACCCACATACACAAAAAGCACATTATTGTATGGAGATCTAAAGAACATAAAAGCTTTGAATTTGCGTTACTCTACATTTTCCATTCAACCCCAATTCATTCACATAACTCAATATCCCAAAACGCTCTGACAAACTACTGTATGTCTCATACTCTCATGTAATGCTCGCGTTAAATTCGACAAACATAAACTGTGCAAAACTTGTTCCCATCGAGCTATCTCATCTTTCGCAGATCTTTAAACCTTGTTTTCGAGGATGCAACAGATGAGATCATGGCGTTCAGGCTGCAGCGTTAGTAGTAGGAAGATTACTTTCAATATTTGAAGGCATTAAGATGTTGAAACCATCAGCAGCTGTAGATATGAGCATTCCTGGAATCTGTGTATGCCAATGAATTTCTTTCAAGTTTCTCTGGCCCAGTTCATCATAGCAACAATAAGTCAACAAACGTAAGAAAGGTCAATTAGGTTCTAATTGGGTACCATCAAGATGATAAAAAGGTAAGTAACCTGATGAACAAAAAGAAGTTATGGAGGCAGATCTGTGGGTGCATGTACTTTCTCTTGCGTTTTGGCTTTAAATTCTGATTCCTCTTCCTCGTCTCTTTCTAAAGGGAGATCCCATATTCTGAAATTGGATTGAAGATGATGTTAAACAGAGGTAATTATGTAAAAATACTTCAGATGGTTTATTAAATTATCAAAGAAAATTCATACGTAACTTGATTATCCGCTGACGATACTGTCAAGGTAGACGCTTCATGTGGGCTCCATTCAATAAACCATTATTAAATTATTCTGAAATTGGAGGCAGATATGTGGGTGCATGTACTTTCTCTTGCATTTTGGCTTTAAATTCTGATTCCTCTTCCTCGTCTCTTTCTAAAGAGAGATCCCATATTCTGAAATTGGATTGAAGATAATGTTAAACAGAGGTAATTATGTAAAAATACTTCAGATGGTTTATTAAATTATCAAAGAAAATTCATACGTAAGTTGATTATCTGCTGACGATACTGCCAAGGTAGACGCTTCATGTGGGCTCCATTCAATAGATGTTATAGGATGTTTGTGGAACTCAAAATTGTGCCACCACAGAATCACCTTCCTGAAGACATATATATAAGGTAAAGGACAAACAAGAATTAACGTAAATACTTAAAGTCTGTGTACACCATAAGATAGAAAGCTAGTTTATCTAGGGAGTGTTTGGATGCATGTGTATAAATCAGAACAGTTGATAAAAGTTATACAATTAGTTTGTAATATTACAATTTCTCGATATTCAGGTTTTTTCAGCAGATCCTTCATATTCTGGTTATTTTGACCCAAAAACATATCCATATCATAAACAGATATCGTTTGTGTTTTTATTATTGTGATCTATTTTGGAAGACATGCATACCTTAAGCAATCTAAGGTCACGGATTAAAAATGTGCCATCATCACTACCAAATGCCAGCATACAACTCGCCAGCCTATACAAAATTAACAAAGAAAAGAATAGATTATTATATGTGCATATAAAATTAATTAACTAGAAAGTAGAAACTAGGCCTGGCATTCCAGACCCAATTCCCTTTTTTAGGGGTCCTGTGGGTAATTATTAATAACCTGTTGGTTCCATTAAAAGTATAAAATAATCCAAAAAAGGTCCAGCCCAGTATGAAACAAAAATCACTAAGATATCTTACAGGTCCATCAGGTCATTTCAACGGGTCCAGCCCAATACGCTAATAATTTATAGAGTTGCCTTTCTTTCATTCATGTTCTAGGAGTAGCTCATTAAGAAAATGGAGGCTTCATTCCAAAAACATTTTGGAAAACTTTAGGTTCACATGTCACTCGATAGAAAGCAAGTACGAAAAATCCTTTGTTATGGTTTGTCGGTTTGTGTTAAATTAGGCTTTGTAATAGTTATTAACAGCTTATCAACGTCTGTATAAGTCATCTTAATTTAGCTTTTATTTAGCATTATAGGAAGTGCTTAACTTACAACATGTCATACATTTTTATTTAATTTTGTAAACGATATAGTTTTACTGTAAATTATATCGGACATCATTTAAAAATAAAAGATAAATTCAAATAACCAAATCCAAAATTAATCCTTATGACATTGTCATGTTAAACTTGATTCTGCTTCCTTCATAAAAAACAAAAAAAAAAAAACTAATGCAACATACATTTCTACATGAATTTTAAGTACAACCGTGCATCGCACGGGTAATGAGCTAGTAATAAGTAAAAAACAATTTAGGAGTGGAATGAATCAAGAACTATATTCTAAACAAATCTAAAACCCACGAATGAGTTATTAACTATAACTGGTGCTGGTCCAAACAGATTACGAAGAAACAGCCAGACTCGCCTTATTTCTCACTGTTATTTTAGTCTTCATTTTAAATTATTTTGGATTTTCTGGCCGTAATGAGGTGTGGTTCATACCCAATGAATAAGCATACAAGTGAATCTAAATCAATATCATGGATTTCATTTGTGATGATTTGATTTCTGATCCTATATTCCTATTGAACATGAAAATTTCAAGAAATCCAAGCAATGAAACTGTAATCTTCATATGATGGAGGGTGCATCAACTTTTTATGTAGTGTGAACTAATCTATTTACATATGTTTGTATAGGAAATTTAAATAATGCGAGGTTCGAATACAACGTTGGGATATAGTGGACGGGCTCAAGGACCAGGTCATGGTGATTATCGTGAATATGGTAAAGGTTATGGTGGCAGTGCTCCACTACAAGAATTTGGTGATTTAGTGATCATGAACTATATAAGTATGAAGGATGAGGGTAGACTTCTTACAGATTTATTGGTCAATTGACATCGATCAACGAAATAGACCTCCTTATTGACGTGCTCATTTCATAATTTCTGCTTTGTTATCCCCCATCATCCTGAGCATGTTAAGATATATATGTTGATGTTACATAAATGAGTTGCGGATTTTGATTCGCTATGAAAATGGGTGAGTTAGAAAACATTGGTGAGTTAGAAAACATGTCATAATAGGTCTGGGCCAAACTGCGTAAGCCCTATATGATCCAACAAAACTTTTTTGTATACATGTAACTAATTTTTCAAATATAACCTCTTACTCAACCCGCCTAATTTGATCTGCAAAAAAATCACAAGTTTTTACCTTAAATGAATTTGACCCGGTACCCGCCCCGCCCATTGTTTTACTACCAGAACCACCATTTTTGTTGACAATTCAAAGAATATTTTGAGGTGAAGTCCACAACTCGAAAGATAAATCAAAAACACTTCCGCTTTGAGGTGGTTCTGGTTGAAACCTCCACCCGTATCCCAATAGTCTGTCAACACAACTTCTTATCAATTATTTCATGGGAAAAAGGCCTTCCAGTTGATGAATAATTAATTCATCCATAATCAAACAATCTAAAAATTGACTTTCAACTTGCAGAGATGCTTTGAAGAACTTCTGTTTTTGACTAAAAGTTTGGGAGTAGTGAAAGGAAGATGGTTTGATTCCTTTTGGTTAGTTTTGTGTTTGATACATTTTTTTCGGTCAGAACAACCTTCTTAGAGCACCTCCAATGCTCCTACATGGCAAGTTCAAAGTAGTATGAGTCACAGTCCAAAGTTCATTTTTTCCACTGTGGGTGTACTGCATACAAAGTTCCGTTCAAAACTGTTTGGCCGATGCTTTGGACGCAATGGTGGGGTCCCCAATAGCTTTTCTCTTTCTTTTTAATTTTCTCATAGTCATACTTTCACGTTGACTATATATAATATACATTTAGTTCATATTCAACATACTAAACAACGTCATTTTTAATTTGCATGTATTTGAGATCTGGAGGTAATTCTTAATTTGTATGTATTTGAGATCCGAAGGAAATTAGATTTAGATGTAGAAATTTTATGTTACACGTGATATTTCAACTAACTTTTTTATTAATTTAAGTTTATTAGGTAAGTATACGATATTTGATTTACACTGAAAGAGGCAAGTGGGTATTAATATGAAGAAATTTATTTTTAATATATTACATAAATAATGGGTGATTATATATAGAGGATGACATGGCATTACTTTAAACTTTGTAGAGTTTAATGGGTTGTAGCTATTTTGTATAACATTGGAAAATGTTGATGTGTCAAAACTTTAAACCCTTGAGGGTTTAAAGCATTGGAGATGCTCTTATTCAGTAGGAGTAGAATGTCATATTAAAAACTTTACAGTCGATTATTTGTCTTTTGTGATATGTTGGTTTCTTATTAATTTTTTTGTCTTAAATAAAGTTATATAAGTTGCTAATGTTATAATATGATATGGATCCGGGCAATGCGCGGGTATTAAACTTGTATAACTATAACAACACAAAAGACTTACCAGAGTTCCAGTGACACAATCAATCGTATGCGGAAATTCTGTCCGAACCAACCCCAGCGAATCACGCACCACATCAAAGCTACAACACGGTAAAGAAAGCTCAAGTAAATAACAACCGAGTGTCACAGCAATCTCAGCTAGATCATTTAGAGCAGCACATAACGGTGCATGTTCATCCAGATGAGTGTATTCATAAGTTGCAATTTATCATGGTAAAACTTGTCTACAACGCAGACGGGTACTGCACAAACTAATAAACACAGATTTGTCTGTATGTTCCGTAAAAGTATTTAGAAATTCACCAAATTTCTGAACAAACTTACACAACATAAGATGTTACTTACGAAAAAAATGAGAAGATTGTGTGATTAACCCTTTAAAACCATGACTTTGTATATGACAACCCAGACACCTAACCAACAAGATGAACCCATAAACCCCAAATCACAGTGAAAATTAAAAACATTCTATTATAATATAGTAGGCAACGTTATACTATAGTGTAACTGAACATATAACATATTGATAATCTTTATCTTTATTAATGTAAATAATAAAATTGAAAATCAAACCTTAAACAAGGTCAGCCAATGTGAAAAGCACTGCAATTCTTCACCGTCTTCTAAGCATCAACACCTGGTTGCTATACTTTTGCAGGTATTGATGGTATTGCATTTGATGATGAAGATGACCCATATCCTTGTTTTGAACCCCAATTTAATCAATCAAAGCATTCAAACCCTAATTTTAGTAAAAATAGACAAAATCACATCATTTTTTGATGAAACATCAAATTACATATATTCAATTAACAATCGAATATAGTACAGTATGAATTGATAACATGGATATTATATTGATCGGAGATTGGATTAACCTTGTTCTTCCGTTTAGCTTTCTTTGGGTTTGTCATGACCCGACCCATTTTCGGATTTGTGGAGAAAAGTTGTACGAAGTAAATGAAGAACTGAATAAAGGGCTTTAGTAGGGTTTTAGGGGGGTTTGGTTTAAAGTTGGGTATAGCCATTAGCCAGGGTGTGGGAATGAGAACGAATTTTCAAACTGATAATTTTTACTCCGTATTTGGGTTTGAGTTTTGCATAAATTAATGAGTTTAATATTTTGGAAAATTAAATATATCCCCTCAAAACTTATCAAAATATCATATATACCCAAATATAAGTTTTTATTGCATGATGTACAATGATTTTAATGCATGCTTGGGTAGTTGGGTATATATATTATTTTGCAAAATGTTAAAGGGGAAATATGTAATTTTCTAAGCAAAACCTATAAAACAAACCATTGTATGATTTGTATCATACCTATTTTCATACTTTTGTCAAAACTCACAAATCCAAACCACCCGCTTAGCAAAGTACTTATATAATACAGCGTAAAACAAATTTAATCCCGATGAATTGTAAATAATGTTATGTCGTTTTCTTCTTCTCGTCTACAGAGTAGCATAATGAATTACTCCTTTTAGAACAATCATATCATACTACGATGATTCATACCTCACTTCTTAAGTAAGTAAAATGTAGTCGAATAAATAGAAATGTAAAAAGAAATTGACTTAAAACCCCTTTAAAATATGTACATCTTATAGGTGGTGTTGTATCTTCAAATAATGTCTTATCGTCACCCTACTTTAGTAATTCTACTATGATTTTCAAATCCCAATATATCGATCACTCCATCTGTATAATTTGGTACCTTGTTATAACAATATTTTCATTTACTTCTAAGGAGTTGGTATAGCCAAAATCCAAACGGTCTCATTCTTCTAACTGTGAAATATTGAAACCCTTGTCATATATTTATAGAGTACAAAACAGACCTAAATTATGATGGACCTATCCCATTCATACATTATAAAACTTGAAATGCATATTTTTAAAATAGTTTAATATATGCTAATTACCTTATTCATACATGCTCGGTTTCATTTTCAAAGATGTGATGTAAAACCGCACAATATTCGTTCATACACAATGCCACTTATCATACCGGGAATCAAAATCTGAAGTCGAAGTCCTCCTGCATATAACATAAGTGACATAATATACAAGTTCATTTATACGGTTGTCAAGACCCGAACCCATTATTTTAAGTAGCATCAAACGTTAGAATTGGATAATGTCAGACATATGGTTCAAGCGATATCAATAATTTGTTTTCAAACAAGTCAAAATAAGATCTCAAGGTCAAAGGGTTCAGTTGACTTCATGGGCAAAACCATATAAAAGGTAGGGGTAGCAGTTGCTAGCTCCATTCCCAATACGAAAATGTAATTTGTAATAAAAAATAACATTTTTGGTTGATTTTCTTGTTTATGCCTCGAGTTCATAAAAATTATAATACTATTGCTACAGGTCACTCAAAATTATGAATCCACCACTGACTTAACTTGTTTGACCGGCATCTTCGATTCATATCATGTTAAACATGTAAAAAACCTACATTAAGTCATAGGGAAATATAATACGGAGTATATGTTATATATGTGTGTTTATCATTCAATCTAGAAGTAAAAACCTTGTTCACTCGATATTTTAATACAAACTATTGCAACAATATGTATTTTAAATTCTGTAATGTCGTGCTTGTATTTTGTTTTGGTAAAATCATAATCTTAAATCTTATTAAATTATATATAAGAAACAGTTGATGATGTCATCAAAAATCTAATCAACCAATAAAATTACTCAATTTTGTCCAATTAGCTAAATTATAGGATTTAGTGACATCATAAATCATTAATTATTTACTCTATTATATATTGAAAAATAATTATGATAACTTTATCCAAATAGGTATTCGTAATACATTAGGACTATTATCATATCACAATAGGTATTCGTAATATATTAGGACTATTATCATATCACAATTTGATTTGATGATGCGTTGATGAAATCTAATCCTTCATATCAACAACTTTTAAAATCTATTTTTTTTCGTCCAACCCCGTGTAATAGACGGGTATAGAGTCTAGTAATAAATAATAAATTATATATAAGAAGCGGGTTGTAATATCATCAAAAATCTGATTTACCAATAAAATTAAACAATTATACCAAATTGACTAAAATGTAGGATTTGATGACATCATAATGAATTGTATTTTAAATAATCATATTTAAAATCAATAGATATCGAAGCTTATAAAAAAAGGTGATATGTTTATCCAAAACATTAAATAATACTCCCTCCGTCCCATTACAAATGTCCACTTTGACTTTGCACGTAGTTTTAGGATTCTCCACTAACTACACTTTTCACCAATCAAATATTAAATCCACCCACTAAAGTCTTTTTTGATTGGTTAAATATCAAAGTGGACACTTGTAATGGGACATCCCAAAATAGTAATGTGGACATTTCAAATGGGACGGAGGGAGTAAGTTATAAGCAATCTAAAAAAGATACTTACGGTATTGTTTAATTCAGTCAGGGGAAAAATCTACGTGAATATAAGTAAACTAGATTAGAGCCCGTGTGATACACGGAAATTTAAAATGCATAATTGATTATTCAACGGTAATATGCATTAATACGTTAGCAATTGCATTTGATATCAAATCTAAAAGAGAAATTATTTTACAAAATTTCAAGTCACATTAAAAAATAAAAGATAAATAAAAATAAAAATAAAACTTAGATCATCACACCTAGTGATTAGTGAACCTTTGAACTAATAATTTTATGTCTAACAATAGTATTTACTGTACCGCAAAATTAATCACTGCACCATAAACATGTAGTCAAATTAAAACAATCAAAGAGCTTTTATATTTATATACAATGTCTTATATAACAATAGTGTTTACTGGATCACAAAATCACCATATAAGATGTAGTCAAATTAAACTATCAAAGAGCTTTTATATAACAAAAAAAAAAAAGCACATCAAATATTTTAGACTACTTGATCACACGTTTCATGTAACAACAATACCAATACCAATGTAAACTACTCCATATGAAATATAAATAGATTAAAATTACTAAAAGGCACACATTATTTCAAACCTGGATTATGAAAATCGCATATTAATGGAAGCGTCAATGAGTGATCGATCAAAAGCTATTATTTATGAATCCAAATTCAAGAGTAGTTGAATTGGGATACGATATAAAAATTGTAAACTATGGGTAAATATTTTACTATTATTATGCAACATATAGCAATGAAGTTTATAATCCTATATATACATATTAACATCTTAATCATAGTAATCGTAATATAATAAATAATAAAAATAGAAAAAGCTAAATAACAAAAAAGGGTATAGATATTCACATGTATGACGTGCAGTTATTTCTCAATTTATCAAAGACGACTCGGTATTTTAGTAGACACAAAGATTTAAATATCTTATTTATACTTATGAAGAAAGTTCATTGAAGAATGCTGATTAATTAGAGAATGGGAGAATGATTCTTGACTGTTGGATCTCGAAAATTAATGGCCCAGATTTCAAAGGATATATGGATCGGTTGACCAACAGATTTACATAATTTACATAGATGAGGGTAAATCCGTCTTTTACAAACTAAAAGCTTTTCCTTCACATCTCTCATCAATCGTCATCCACTCATCGGCAATGTCATCTCATCTCATTAATTATTAATTAATAAAATATATCAGCAAACATATCAATTCAAGTTCATCAACTGAATCGTACACCGATCTTCTAATCGATTCGTTTGTAATCATAGTCATCATCTCATTTATTCGAAGTTATCTTTGTGTTAATTGATTCAACTTGACCTCGTTATTCTCGCTGTGAATATCCGTCGTTGTTGCTGCAGTGCGAACCTCCAATTCCGTCATCATTCGGAGACTTTGTAGATGTCGTTTAAAACGGCTACTGTATTGTAAAATTCGCACTTGTTCATGGAGTTTAGATTGATTCTCGATATACATTTGTAGGTAAGATCCATTGTAATTAAAATAGTGAAACTTCACATTGAGAATGTTGCATATAGTAATCGATATAGTTGAGCTTTATGTGAGTAATTGAGTAAAATATTATATGATTCAAGTGTTAGAGGAAGTGAAAGTTTTGATTATAATTTTTAACTCAATTACTTTAAATCACTAGCGATAATCAAAATGTGAATAGCTTTATTCAATACTTACAAAAAACAGAGATAAAAACACAATTATAATCACATGTGGTTATTGCATGAAACAATAATCACATGTGATTACACACATTACTTTTTGGTGTTAAATCACATGTGATTACAAACATTATTATTTAGTGTTAAATCATATGTGATCATCACACGAAACAATAATCAAATGTGATTACAAACAATATTGGTGTTTGGTGTGTATCATATGTGATTATAAATTTATATAAACTTGCAATTACAATCAAATCAAATGTATGTATAAACAAAAGTGAATAATCACATGTGATTATAGCGTCTTTGTATGTAAATCTCAAATCCCGACTATTATTAACATAAACTTTCAACATCTAACAATAAATATCGTAAGTTATCTCACGACTAATATATCTGGTGCATCACATGTGAACATGCCATTAGGAATACGAATTCACATCTGCTGAGGAGTTTTATGGGCAATTTTTTGTATAAAAAAATTAGCTATTTTGCCAAAAATCACATAAGATTATGCATAAACCACGGGAATTTTTATCTAAAATCACATGAGTTTTTACCCCTAAAATAACATGTGATTTTATATATAATCACATAAGTTTTACCTAAAATCACATGTGATGTGATTTTACCTAAAATCACATGTGATGTGATTTTACATATAATCACATTAGTTTTTACACCCTAAAATCATATGTGATTTTATATATAATCACATGAGTTTTACCTAAATCACATGTGATTTTATATATAATCACATAAGTTTTACCTAAAATCACATGTGATTTTACCTAAAATCACATGTGATGTGATTTTACCTAAAATCACATGTGATGTGATTTTACATATAATCACATGAGTTTTTACACCCTAAAATCATATGTGATTTTATATATAATCACATGAGTTTTACCTAAATCACATGTGATTATTCATAATCAAATGTGATTTTACCTAAAATCACATGTGATTATCACATGAGTTTTACTCGAAATCACATGTGATTATTCATAAACCACATTAGATCATTGTTAAATCACTATTAAAAATTATTCACAATAACAATTATGCTACCACATAAACTATTGAAACATTAGATAAGTTAAAACATAAAAAAAAATAAAAAATTACATAAGAAATTGAACTAAGTTAAACGTTGTTCGGGTCTAGCTCATATATATAGCTATCATTGCTTGAAGATTTACAAGTCTTTTTGTTATGTGTATTGCTCCTCTTTCCATAATCTTCACATTTTCACTTCGGCTCCAACGTGTCTTCAACTGATTCTTTTGTTACAAAGCACGGTCTTACAAAATGAAATGAACATATTAAATCATACATAGTAGAATTCAAGAAATTCACATGTGATTAATGTATATTTTACTTTTATATTATCTAAATATGTAACAACCCCAAAATTTAGGGCCAATTTAAATTTTCCCTAATTACGTGTTTACTACTTGTATATAATATGAAATAGGATTATATACGTTACTTACTTGTTATATATATATATATGGATGGAATATATATATATATATATATAAACGCGTATACGATTTGTACAAATCGTATAAAACAACCATTGTACAGGCATACGGATGTTGATAAAAACAAATATTAAATAATGTTAAATTATTTAATTACCTTGACTACTACTTTATATTATGTTTATAATATAACGAAAACGTACGTTTTAATTAAAACGTCACCGAACTCTCCGAAAACTCGACCAACCGACAAAAACAAAAACCAAGTTATGATTTACAACTTGAAAACTAGTATTTTGATAAAATACTTCAACTTAATTTATCGAGTAATATTTCGTATTTTAAAACGTATACTTAAACGCGTATAAAATGATTTTTAACGTTTAAACGACCGGGGAAACGAACACCGCACGGAGCGCAAACACGAGGAAACAACATTTGGTGAGATCCACACATGGTGGACCCCACCATGGGCCGGCCAAGGTGAGGGGTGCCAAACCCTCACCCTCTTGATCAATTCCACACTCAAACACGAACATAAACCATACTCAATCATTCTCTCCCTCTCTCTCTCTACGGTTTCTCTCTCTCTCTCTAAAACCCACACTAAAACACCCTAAAAACACCATTAAAACACCTCGGAGGCTAGGCTCGGTTTGGAGAAAAGTGATCACGAGAACGAGCTCTACAATCCTATCTTTTCGGTTTCTTGATTCGACAACTTTGTAAGTTTTCCGGCGACTCGCAAACTTTTCCGATTACATTTATTTTACTTCCATGTTGTTCCCCTAGCTAAATGATGTCCGAATATGTAATTAAAACTCGTTTTTGAACTCGTTAACGAAAAGGTCGGTTTTGGTCATTTTAAAGAAAACGACACCACCAACTTTAAAAACGACTACCAATGGTTATTATGGACTTGTTATAACATATTAAAACTAGTATAAAAGTTCTAGACCCAACGGAAACCGGAAAATACGTTTTCGGAAACTAAATTTCCGAACAGACCTCTTGTGTCGCATCGGACCAAAACTTCATACGACACAACACTGTGTCGCATGTTATGTCGCACGTTATGTCGCAATGTATGCGACACAACGCTTATGTCGCACTATATGTCGTATTATCTACGACACAAAGTTTACATATCGCTTGATTGCGACACAACGACTATGTCGTATCGTTATGTCGTACCCTTGTATGCGACACAACTATTGTGTCGCATAAACACCAAACCGAAATCAATCCATACGACACAGACCTTGTGTCGCATACGGTCTGCGACGCAAGCCTTGTGTCGCAGATAGCCCAGATCAGAAAACAAAATATATTCTAAGTGTTGGAATCACTTTTCAACTACTAAATCAAATACGATGCTACTTATACATGAAAATACTATACTTTTGAGAGTATACAACAACACTTGAATACGTACAAGACCATACTTAACTGAACGTGAGATTGCACTCACACACGCTTACGAGATTACACTTGGAAATACTTAGGAGATTGCACTCCAACGAACTTACACTTGTACATTACACGGAATTACATCCGATACGAACTTACAAGTTCACTCACTAGTTACGTGCTGGATTACACGTTAACTGATACGAACATACACTCGAATACTTACGAGGTTTCACTCGTACCCTTTGGGGTTTAAGCCCATTGGAACTTACGCAAACGATACACGTTGTAATACAAACAAATAGTTATACACGTACGCTTTACAAATGTACAACTACTATGAATACATGATAATAATTGATGGAATTATTATTATTACACAACGACACCAACGGACTATACAACTTTTATACAAACTACTATTTACAAACGAATACAAACGTACAAACAAACTAATGGACATTAACTAGTTTGGGAACAACTAGCATGGATACCTTACAAGTATTCCATTTACTTACTAAACCTTATGCGTATTAGGACGCTAAGGGTTGCTAGTTCGGGATACTACTTGCTTACTTACTGCATTGTCTGCCAGACTCAGGTGAGTCTTACAGCCCCTACTTTACTGTTTTTACTCAGGGGTGAGATGCATTACTGTTTTACATGAACACACAAAACTTACTTGCTGCCATGATTTACTTACTGTATGAGATTACGAATACGCCAACTGCATGAGTTTACGACTAATCCAATGAAATCCTCCTGAACCATAGTTGTTAGTTATGTGATAAGCGCGAGTTTTAGTATATGGATCCATATGGGACTGACAATCCCCGCCCGGGGTAGCAAGCACTACCACGAACCGTTCCTGTAGAAACGGGCGTTTCTTACTCGTTCCGTATGAATGTTTTGGATTACATTCATGAGGGGGTACCTATATTTACTGTACGTTAAGCTTCAACTATGGTGGCTCATGGCAATTGTATCAAACGGTTAGCATAACCTGCAACCACCCACTTATTAAAACTTAAGTAAACGATGAGCATAACCTATGATCGTTACTTACTGGCTGGCTATGATTTACAAATACTACTTGTGTGTTCAACTGTTTACTTACTTACAAACCTGTGAGATTCACCAACCTTTTTGGTTGACCGTTTTAGTAATGCTTCTCAGGTACACAGCATCAGTAGGGATGCCCCGCAGGATAAGCTTTCTTAGCTCGAGTCGCATGCATTTACAAGCTTGGAGATTTACATACATTACTTTTGTACTTACTGTTATGTATTAGAATCTCTAGGATTTTACTTGAACTCGAGCTTGTATTTTGAAACTATTTATGTATTAATGTAATAACTTTTCGAACGTCTCATTTAGAGTCGTTCACTGTATCCTTTGTGCTTGTGATTATTGATTAGTAACACCCAAAACGTCGCTTCCGCAAACTGTTAAATTTGGGGGTGTTCCAGATTGGTATCAGAGCCTAAGGTTATAGTGAACTAGGTTGCATTTAGTGGGCCTAGACTATGCCCGTTAGGCAGTATTCCTCATTAGGTATAACTGGTTCAGGAATTACAGCATACAAGTTTAATTTAACATAGCCTGATCAACTATGTACAATTAAATGAAGATGATGTGAGTTCTGAAAGGGGTTATGTTGAACCGGAATGCATTAGCTGACTCTGACCTCGAGAGAACCGGGACTTTTACTTGAGTGTGCTAAACACGAACTAGGCGGTTATGTGATATATATATATATATATATACATAGGCCTCTTTCCCCGATACGATACTCTCCCTCGACTACTACGAAATCAATATTCTTTAAAATTTCATCGAACAAACGACAACTCGATTCTCGTCTTTCTATCCTTATTTAACTCTTATGAATTCACGAATACCGACATACGTCCGAAAATATCCACACCATTATAACCGACAACCATAGTTACTCGAACATCCTTCGATAGGAAAATCGGGATTTTGTTTTTATTCGCTAACTCTACCTAATTCGACGTACCCCACTGTACCGTTAGGTGTAACCTAATAGAACCATTTTCAACTCAATTTTTCGTCAGACTTCAAATTATACAACCGACTTTTACTATCAAAATTTTATAACAAATGTATTTTTATCAAACATGTTACAAAATTTCTCACAAAAATGTTTTTATAAAATTTTCAAAAACTTCAAAACCGTATAAACTTATTTATAGTACACAACTTTAAACAACCTTCAAACTTTGGCATATTTTCTCTAAACTTACTAAAATCATCACAATCATAATTCTTGTTCAAACCCTCACATGTTCTTAAATTGTTGTTTCAAGGAACATGCCTCCTCGACGACAAATCACTCTTACTGAAGCCGAAGTCGCGGGTATTATTGCCCGTAGTGTGGCCCAAGCTCTAGCTGTCCGAGCAACCAATCCTGGTAGCGAAGATACGGCTAACAATACACCTCCACCCAAAACCTGCACCTACAAGGACTTCCAAAACTGCAAACCCTTGAGCTTTGCAGGTACTGAAGGAGCGATCGGTCTGATTCGATGGACCGAGAAAATCGAATCAGTATTCCTCATCTGCAACTGCAAGGAAGAGGACAAAGTTAAGTTCGCCGCCAGCACCTTTTCTAACACCGCACTTACCTGGTGGAACACCTATGCGCTGACTGTGAGCGTTGCCGATGCTTACAAACTACAGTGGGATGAACTGAAGAATATGCTGAGGGGCGAGTACTACCCAAGAGATGAGCTGAAACAATTGGAAGTGGAATTCTGGAATCACAAGATGCAGGGTGATGACATCACCGGTTACACCAACCGCTTTCACCAGCTGGCACTTTTGTGCCCATCCATGGTTGATCCCGAGTACAAAAGGATCGAAAAGTACGTTGATGGACTTCCCGAACGACTTCAAGATTTAGTAACTTCGTCCAAACCGGGAACTATTCAGAGCGCCATTCGTATGGCTCATGAGTTAACGGCCAATTCTGTCCGCCGTGGCTCGACTTCAACCCCGTCTGCGAATAACAAACGTAAATGGGAAGTAAGTCCCCACTCATCCAACCCGACTTCTGACAAAAAGCCTGCAGCTGGCAATGCCAATGACTCAAGGGCTTACAAGGGGAGCAAGCCTTACTGCTCCAAATGTAGTCGTCATCATAATGGCTCCTGTCCCTGCACCAAATGCAAGAAATTCGGGCACCTGGCCCAAGACTGTCGAACCAATTCCACTGGTACTGATACTTCTGCACCCAAAACCTGCTATGAGTGCAACGGTACCGGGCACTTTAGAAAGGATTGCCCAAAACTGAAACTCCGAACCAATCACACCAGGAGTAGAGCTTATGTAATTAACGCCAGGGAGGATGACCCAAATCCGAGACTTTGTGATTTGCTTAACCCGGGTACGCTTATTCTTTGACTACCCGAATCTGTTTTCTCATAAATCTCTCGCTTAATGACTTATGTATAACTATATTTTATTCTGTGTGTTTTCTTTGATCCTAAGTACACAATAGGATTAGGAAACGACCGACTACTTAAATCCCGACAACACAATTTGCCTTACACTTTAGATACAGTAACCCAAACTCCCTTCCCAATTATCTCACACTGGTTGAGACCGGGAACTCGTATGCTATTCGTTACTTTAAACAGATAAATTAATATAACTTCACTTACTTGAGGCAAATTCTTAAATAGAACACGTATTTCGTAGGAAATGACAACTCACTCCGTCAACAACCCTACACTGCAAAATGAACTGCTCAGTGAGGAACCGAAGATGTTTCCTTACCTCCTCGAACTCGAGTGTGATGCAGAACACTCCGCTGAATCAGCAGCAGCACCTGCCCCTCCTGCTGCTCTAACTGCTTCAAAAGCATCAGTTGATGAAACCTTGACTACTGAATCAGTCAACCACCTTAACCAAACTATTGAATCGCTGCAAAAACAACTTACTGAAGCACGGGAAGACATTGATGACCTACGACGAATTGCTTTCCAAAATGACATACGTATGCGTGAGTACGAGCTACGTTTGATAGCTTTAGAAAACCCTACTTCACCACCAACTTCACATGGTACTCCTACTGAAGAGGATACCGACACTGACTGTACGTCACCTCCAACAAAAAGGGTGAAGATTACTCCCTCCAAACCCACCGGAAACTACTTGGGAAAGAAACCTTTCTGTTCCCGATGCACTCGGCATCATGAAGGACCGTGTACCATACCCACCGGTCGATGCAAATCCTACCCTAAAGGTACGAACCCTCCTAAAGCGAAACTCTGCTTCAACTGTGGGAGTGCTGGCCATCTCAAGGCCCAATGCCCACTACCTCCAGACAACAAAAATTAGGGTACGTTATCACCTGACGATTTCTTGATTTCAAACACTGTAGGATCTACCCTACTACTGTAGGCTACTAGTATGCATGGTAGCTACCTGACGAATATCGAACTACCGATTACTACTTCGAACAAATTTCGGGACGAAATTTTCATAACAAGGGGAGAATGTAACAACCCCAAAATTTAGGACCAATTTAAATTTTCCCTAATTACGTGTTTACTACTTGTATATAATATGAAATAGGATTATATACGTTACTTACTTGTTATATATATATATATGGATGGAATATATATATATATATATAAACGCGTATACGATTTGTACAAATCGTATAAAACAACCATTGTACAGGCATACGGATGTTGATAAAAACAAATATTAAATAATGTTAAATTATTTAATTACCTTGACTACTACTTTATATTATGTTTATAATATAACGAAAACGTACGTTTTAATTAAAACGTCACCGAACTCTCCGAAAACTCGACCAACCGACAAAAACAAAAACCAAGTTATGATTTACAACTTGAAAACTAGTATTTTGATAAAATACTTCAACTTAATTTATCGAGTAATATTTCGTATTTTAAAACGTATACTTAAACGCGTATAAAATGATTTTTAACGTTTAAACGACCGGGGAAACGAACACCGCACGGAGCGCAAACACGAGGAAACAACATTTGGTGAGATCCACACATGGTGGACCCCACCATGGGCCGGCCAAGGTGAGGGGTGCCAAACCCTCACCCTCTTGATCAATTCCACACTCAAACACGAACATAAACCATACTCAATCATTCTCTCCCTCTCTCTCTCTACGGTTTCTCTCTCTCTCTCTAAAACCCACACTAAAACACCCTAAAAACACCATTAAAACACCTCGGAGGCTAGGCTCGGTTTGGAGAAAAGTGATCACGAGAACGAGCTCTACAATCCTATCTTTTCGGTTTCTTGATTCGACAACTTTGTAAGTTTTCCGGCGACTCGCAAACTTTTCCGATTACATTTATTTTACTTCCATGTTGTTCCCCTAGCTAAATGATGTCCGAATATGTAATTAAAACTCATTTTTGAACTCGTTAACGAAAAGGTCGGTTTTGGTCATTTTAAAGAAAACGACACCACCAACTTTAAAAACGACTACCAATGGTTATTATGGACTTGTTATAACATATTAAAACTAGTATAAAAGTTCTAGACCCAACGGAAACCGGAAAATACGTTTTCGGAAACTAAATTTCCGAACAGACCTCTTGTGTCGCATCGGACCAAAACTTCATACGACACAACACTGTGTCGCATGTTATGTCGCACGTTATGTCGCAATGTATGCGACACAACGCTTATGTCGCACTATATGTCGTATTATCTACGACACAAAGTTTACCTATCGCTTGATTGCGACACAACGACTATGTCGTATCGTTATGTCGTACCCTTGTATGCGACACAACTATTGTGTCGCATAAACACCAAACCGAAATCAATCCATACGACACAGACCTTGTGTCGCATACGGTCTGCGACGCAAGCCTTGTGTCGCAGATAGCCCAGATCAGAAAACAAAATATATTCTAAGTGTTGGAATCACTTTTCAACTACTAAATCAAATACGATGCTACTTATACATGAAAATACTATACTTTTGAGAGTATACAACAACACTTGAATACGTACAAGACCATACTTAACTGAACGTGAGATTGCACTCACACACGCTTACGAGATTACACTTGGAAATACTTAGGAGATTGCACTCCAACGAACTTACACTTGTACATTACACGGAATTACATCCGATACGAACTTACAAGTTCACTCACTAGTTACGTGCTGGATTACACGTTAACTGATACGAACATACACTCGAATACTTACGAGGTTTCACTCGTACCCTTTGGGATTTAAGCCCATTGGAACTTACGCAAACGATACACGTTGTAATACAAACAAACAGTTATACACGTACGCTTTACAAATGTACAACTACTATGAATATATGATAATAATTGATGGAATTATTATTATTACACAACGACACCAACGGACTGTACAACTTTTATACAAACTACTATTTACAAACGAATACAAACGTACAAACAAACTAATGGACATTAACTAGTTTGGGAACAACTAGCATGGATACCTTACAAGTATTCCATTTACTTACTAAACCTTATGCGTATTAGGACGCTAAGGGTTGCTAGTTCGGGATACTACTTGCTTACTTACTGCATTGTCTGCCAGACTCAGGTGAGTCTTACAGCCCCTACTTTACTGTTTTTACTCAGGGGTGAGATGCATTACTGTTTTACATGAACACACAAAACTTACTTGCTGCCATGATTTACTTACTGTATGAGATTACGAATACGCCAACTGCATGAGTTTACGACTAATCCAATGAAATCCTCCTGAACCATAGTTGTTAGTTATGTGATAAGCGCGAGTTTTAGTATATGGATCCATATGGGACTGACAATCCCCGCCCGGGGTAGCAAGCACTACCACGAACCGTTCCTGTAGAAACGGGCGTTTCTTACTCGTTCCGTATGAATGTTTTGGATTACATTCATGAGGGGGTACCTATATTTACTGTACGTTAAGCTTCAACTATGGTGGCTCATGGCAATTGTATCAAACGGTTAGCATAACCTGCAACCACCCACTTATTAAAACTTAAGTAAACGATGAGCATAACCTGTGATCGTTACTTACTGGCTGGCTATGATTTACAAATACTACTTGTGTGTTCAACTGTTTACTTACTTACAAACCTGTGAGATTCACCAACCTTTTTGGTTGACCGTTTTAGTAATGCTTCTCAGGTACACAGCATCAGTAGGGATGCCCCGCAGGATAAGCTTTCTTAGCTCGAGTCGCATGCATTTACAAGCTTGGAGATTTACATACATTACTTTTGTACTTACTGTTATGTATTAGAATCTCTAGGATTTTACTTGAACTCGAGCTTGTATTTTGAAACTATTTATGTATTAATGTAATAACTTTTCGAACGTCTCATTTAGAGTCGTTCACTGTATCCTTTGTGCTTGTGATTGTTGATTAGTAACACCCAAAACGTCGCTTCCGCAAACTGTTAAATTTGGGGGTGTTACAAAATATATCATAAACAAATTAATAATCTCATCTACACAACAAACTTTAAGAATTAGAATAGTGATTTATAATATGTGATGTGAAAATCACATGTGATTTACTCCTTTTCATATATAAACAATATCATCTAGATTCTTATGTATATTACACTTGTATCTTAAAAATAACAAATCATATGTGATTTACACTTATTCAGATTTAAATATCACAAGTGATTTCACTATAAACTTCTTGATGCACAATCATTTTTGAAAACAACTATTCATGAATTAATCACATGTGATTTTAACTTTCAAATCAAATGTGAAAACTGATTATACATTTTATCAAACACGTGTGTGCGACAAATAACTCTACAAGTTTTCAACATTCAAACATCTAGTGATAAACATGTGATGCAACTTCACAATTCAAAAAACATTAATGAAGAAACAGAGAGTATCTGTGACGAAGAAACTTAATATATATACTTGAAATTTAACATGGAAAACTTGCGTATTTTTACCGATTCGATCATCATCCGGAGTAAATCACATCCGGAGTAAATCAACAACGATGAATGTTTTAATGAAGAACATGTGCTTCACATGAAGTTAACAGCTTGAATCACATTCAAACCAAATGATAATCACATGTGATATATTAAATGTGTAACATTATCTGCACAACAACCTTTTAAAACTTAAAAGTGATTTATCATATTTGATTCATACGTGAAAATCATATGTGATTTTACTATTTTTCATATATAAACATCATCACAAGTGATTTCATTACAAACTTCATGAGACACATTCATATTTGAAAACAATTCAGATGTCAATTAATCACATGTGATTTTCTAATGGATAGCAAATGTGAAAATTGACTGTGCATTACATCGAACAGTTGGTGTGCGTCAAATAGTTATACAAATTTTCAGCAAACTTGATGAGTTTGCTTAGTCTTTTTTCAGCTCATAACATTGATGAATGTTTGAAGAAGAATATGTGATTTACCTTCATCTGTATCATCTAAATTGCATCCGAATTGATCGATTATAACTTGTGATTTGATAAAACAAAATCAACTTTTATCCAACTAGGTTATCGTAAGGATCAAATTGATGATAATAAATATTCTCGATGAAGATCATATGATTCAGATGATGTTTAAAACCTTCAATCGCAGGTCCGATTTCATAAAAAAAATCAAGACTTTGTCAAATTCGATCAAGAACAGAAGGATTGAATCGCTACTGGTGAATCGCTAGTGGTGAATGATTATAATGAAGAACGGGAATTCGTTTGATGTTCTACAGCTTGAATTGCGTTCGAAATTTGTATTAATCACCTGTTAATTATAGCTTGATCTTTGAATTTGATAAAAAATTTGAAACCCTAATTTTCAGAATTGGGGGAATTGAAGGACGTGACTGAAAGAGCTGGAGATATGTTTTGGACTTTATTGTTTTTGTTTTAGTTATTTATGAAATGACCATCTTGTCCCTTTCAGCCTAACTAGAATGAAGCAATTTGATTGGTTCCTCCATTCTTTAGATATTTGCTATTCTTTATTGAACCCACCTCTTATACTTATTTGCATGATTTGATTAGAGTTTATCCGAATACTAAAACGTCTATATTATTCTATGTAAAGTGTATATCCAAACTTAATATTTAATCAACTTTTTAGAATTTTCTAAGCTTGCCACGTGTCATTGTTGCCAACGTGGCAAATTCTGGATCCATCTTTACTACTCGCTTAGTATATACATAGATTAATGTACGTGAAAAAAACATGTAAAGGTGTTTTCATGATATATTATTATTATTATTATTATTATTATTATTATTATTATTATTATTATTATTATTATTATTAGCTTTAATATCTGCAACAACACGGACAATTAAATTTAAGTTTTTCAAATATCTTATCTTAAATTATATATGGGAAACACATTTATGATGTCATCACTTTAATTAAGTTTCAATTTATTAAGTAAATCCATTAATTTTAGTAAATTTTAAAATAAAAACCCCATCTTATTTAAAAAAAATTAATCAACTACACCATTACATATAAAAAGAAATTTAATTCATTAATTAAAACATTATCTAAATCGATCTGTAATTTTTCTATTATTAATTCACCGACTAGGAATAAAATTACTCGAAAAGGTTGATATAGATTTAAATTAATCGATTTTTTCCACTAACTTGGTTTTAAAAACTTTTAATTTCCTAATCTTTACTTAGATAAATCCATTTACAAAAAGTAATATTATCATGAATCCAACTAAATGCGTGATATACATATTAACTCACACATTTTATTATTATAAACAAGATACTAAATACGAAATTTCATACCAAAAATCAACGGCCCGTGTGTATACACGGGTTTAAAGTCTAGTTATAAAAAAAGGAAAAACATAACATGTTATAAAGATTATGATGAGTACACATGGATCTATGATGGGTGAGTAACCATAAGTTTGTTAAGATACGTTGGTGTTAAACATGGATAAGTGTAGATGCAATCAGTGGCGGAGCTAGAAACAGATATCGGAGGTAGCAAAAAATTTATAAGTATATAAACAATAACCTAGAAATGTTAAAATTGTACGAATTCATTGAATAGTTAAAACTTACATAAAAAAGTAGTTAAAACTTGCATAAAAAAGTATGCTATCAACTATAATATAATTTTGACTTTTGAAGCAAATCCATCCTTCGTATCACATCTCTATGTCTATTATAGTACGTTTTAGACCATATGGGCATTGTCCAAGTCATATCGTCACCGCAAACGATCGAATTTCACATGTGTGACCGACATGTAAGGGGTTTGAATCCGTGCCTCAACAACCATTGAAATATAGTACATGAGGTACTCTCTAAATTACCCTTTTTTTTACACTAGGTTTTTAGAATTACATTTTTTTTCATTAAAAAAATGAACTACATTATTTTTCTAACAAAAGAAAAGAGTTGGACTGTTAAACTGATTGGGGCTTTTTCAGGAATGAGTCCCATAAAAATTTATGTAGAATATTAGAATAAGTACCACCATTATATATAGTTTTATATATACGTATCAGTTGTGCATGCTATATTATAAAATTTAAAAGTAAAATTTACATCTACACTGAATATATGAGAGTCATGTGTAGCAGGTGCTACACCTTGCACCTTAATACCTCTGCCACTGGATGCAATTAACCAAAGAGTCATTGAACTCGGAATATAACAATCGTATATATTCGTGTATTAATGTGCATATTTATGGTAAATGGAACAATTTTATATATTAGTGTATTAATGTATATATTTGTGGTAATTGGAACAATTGTATATATTCGTGTATTAATGTGTATATTCGTGATAGTAAAGTGTATGAATATTTGTCTTTCTAAAAAAATATGCAATTGAATCATGATATTTGTATATGGGTGAGTTCTTTTAAGAATGCTAAAAAAGTAGAGAATGGGAGAACCAATAGGATTCTTTCATTTCTCTACAAAATCCACTTCTATTTTTTACCCCCTTGGTTAATTATCTCGCAAACCGTAAGTCCATAAATTATAAAAATTACATATTCGGAACCAGCGCGTTTTTCTCTTCGATTAGAGATTTCATAAGATATACTTTCGACGAATTTTTTTTCATCACTTTTTTTTACCGGATTTCACAATATAATCACATGTGATTTATGATAAAAAATTAAAATTTGTTCACGATTATTTATTCATGTTATTTGCTACTTAACACGTGATTATAACTTAATATTCACCTACATTAATAGTTATAAATAAAAAATTAAAAAGTGCAATAGTTTTCATTAAAATCACATATGATTGTTATTTGTACACTTAATCACAAGTGATTTGTTATGTTTTAGTAATTTTGACAAATTTTGTTCTCAATTACATATCGAATTACAATAATGGTAAATAATTTATGGCGCAGAGTGAATTCTGTTTATATGATTGACATAAATGATGTTATTCTCGTAAAAATAAAACGAAAACGCCATTTAGCAACAGATTCATTCCGAGTGTTGTATTTCATACTCTAAGAGATGTGTGAGCAAGGTTAAGGAGAAAATGACCCTTATAAACTGTATGAAAGATCATGTTGCTGACACTTGTACCATTTTTAAGAATGTTATTTACCCGATCCTTAGATGTGACTACTTGTATTTATTCTTTTCTTTGATCGATTGAACGTACGTACTAACAAGTTTCTGTTGGCAAGTTCAAACAATTGTTCTAATCTAGTATTTATTGTCGAAATTAATTGGTGGGTGATTATCTTTTTGTGCTAATTGTGGGATTAGACTGCGACTAAGCTGCCACCAGGATGCCAAAATTTTTAAACATTCAGCCATTAGTTTGGGGTCCATCACAGGCACGTCACAGGGTGCAATTGTCGCAGACTGCAACAAGGGTGCGACTATCTTGATGGTGTGAAATTGTTACTTCCTTTTGTTTACTTGTTTTTGTTTTGGGTGGCTTTAAATTATTTCTTTAAACTATATCCAGAAGATAAAACAAAGGAATAAAGTTTTTTTTATCTATGTAGTGAAAGCTTCATATGAGAACTAACAAAAGATATAGAGTTACAAGAACCAATTTTTCTTTTAATCACTTAAGGGCATTTTAGTGTTTGTAACACACAAGTACCAATTAATGAATAATGAAGAAATACTGAAAACTATGATTGACTATGCCATTTACGTTCCAACTTCACAACTCGAGACTACTTCTTCAACCCATCTCCGTTGTAATTCAATTTCTTCATTTCCATTTCAAGATCGTAATCCAATTTTCCGTCCAAAATATTCATTTCATCTCATATTAGTATCATTCATGTTGACGCTATACAAAACTGGCGTTTGGAAGCACCATAGAATGCAGAATTTTTGCTATCTTAAAATCATGTTCTTTAAATTGCACATGTTGAATTTTTGAGGTTATAATATAGTTAGTCTACTATCTTAATGATATATATATATATATATATATAACTTTTTGATTCTGGGTATGATTCAACAAATCAACCAGTGAATAATGTTGTAGTAACGTCCTGGATACACCATATGGAATCCAGTAATTGATAATTGAAATACACCTTCAAAGTAGAAACCCGTTAAAGAACGGTGTTCATATGTTCACAATTCAGAATTAGCATACTTGGTTCATGTGTGCACAAACATCACATTCATTTAATACTTAGAATATCAAAATGAAAAATAGAGTTCATATATAAATGAAAACCCGGCAATTCTAATTATAATACATCTTAAATCTTAAATTAAGATGAACAAACAAATGAAATGGATCAAATTTCATAGGATACTTTTGGGTTGCCTTATTGACCCGTTAACCCGAACCTTGACCTGAACCTAATCCAAAAATTAATGGATTGGCGGCTTTCAAGCTAATATCGATTGATGGGTTTATTTCATGTCAAATGGGTCCAATTTCATAGCTTACTTATTGGTTTGGCAGGGTTGACCCGTTAACCCGAACTTTGACCGGAGGACCCCCTGAAGCTCACGACGATGCTGGTGGACGCTTTTCAACGCTTTAAATACACATCAATTCAGCTTGTGAGAGCAGGCATATACAACGGAATCGCAGAAGTGCGGTTCAAAAACGAAAAACTAAAGGCTAAAATTTTGGAAATATGCAATAAAAATCTAGATGCGGATGATTTGTGGGAAGATACCAGAAACAGGGCCGGACTATACTAGCTAACATAACAATCCAATAGTCTAATATAAAGCACCAATTCATTATCCGATCCGATTTTCAAAACATTGTTAATTAAGGAGAAAAATGTAGCATGACGACCACATGGAGTCATGGATGCTCTGAATGGTCAACTTCATTTAACATGATGAATATATAATGCAAAAATACTAATCGCAAAAGGAGAAACATCTAGAATATTAAATTTTTATTATGAATGAAGAGTTCCGAACCCACTACTGCTAGAAGTAATGAAAAAGCACATAAGCCACAAAATTGATCATCTAGACTACACTAGACAAACTACTAATAGATAAAAACTACTAATAGATAAAGATTAAATAGTGAGTGGCCATCAATATACATGGTTCACTACCAATAATGATTTACTCGGTAGATTTATGATCAATAACTCAAAGCTAGATGTTCACAACCATCAATATACACTAAATAGTCCGACTTACCGATTGAAATTCATGCGGAAATCTTCAAAAATCTACCGAGTAAATCATTGATCCGATTCGGATCGCTTTCAAAACTATGGAATTCTTTCATCACAAGCAAAAAGTTCATCAAGGATCACAGCAGCCACAATCAACACCATTATGTACTTGCACTGCATGAAAGAAAATATGAGCTCCAATTTCAACACGATGGCATTGCGAATGATGCAAATTTCCCCCGGAATCCGTTTCATGTTATTGTTCACGAGGATGTTGAAGGAGTTGATCCTGTGAATTCATTGGTATTCGGATCTTCTAGGGGAGTATTTTGTTAATCAAATTTTAAGTTTGAGGATACAGATGTGAAATTTTACATTTGGAATCCTTCTGTCGGCAAATGTATAGTTGTTAAGATTCCTGGCATGAATGTGAATGATACCGCATTTGGATTCGGAGTTTGTTCAAACTCAGTTGACCCTAAGCTTGTAAAACTGAAGAGTTATCGTGATAATGATAGCTGCACTTGGGACGTCCAAGTTTATTCTGTAAACTCGGGCGTTTGGAGGAGTATACATAACCGTCTGCCTCAAAAGCTAGTTTTCATTTGTCAGGATCCGGTAGAAATAGATGGTATCATTTATTTTCTTGCTCTTTTTGATAATGGTCAAAGGAGGAAAACGTTTAAGGTAAATTGTTACATTTGATTTGAGTAGTGAAACAATCGGAGAAGTGAGTCTAACCGACAGTTTAGTAGATTCTTCTCGAATCTTGCATCTCTCGAGGCGAAGGAACTATGTTGTTGTGATTGATGTATATGCTGATGGCGAGAGTCGTTGTGATGTGTGGCAATTAAATCATGGTGCTGAATACTCGTTTGACAGAATTTTTATGTTTACGGCACCGGATGATAAATCACATATGATTTTGCATATAATCACATATGATTTTCATTTAAAAATTAATATTTGATGAGAAATTTACCGATATATGATAATTCATGTATGATTTCAACTTGATTTTTACTTGATTGTATAATTCTTAGTCAATGATTAGAAAATTTGTATTTTGTTACTTTTTAATTACATGTGATTGATACTTTGATATTCAATCGCATGTGATTACACCTTAGTTTTTCATGTCTTAATCTATTTACATCATCAATGATTCGAATTTAAAGTTTAATCGGAAATATAAGCAGGTGTGATTATTTTTTAGTGTTAAATCACATGTGATTTCACATTAAAAGTTTCTAAAACCCAAAAAAGATGGAAAAAAAAACTTCGTCGAAAGTATATGTTACTGGATCTAGAATCGAAGAAAAAAAGACGCTGATTCCGAATATATAATTTTTATAATTTGTAGACATACGGTTTGTGAGATATTTAGGTTGAAAAAAAAAGGTGGAAATGGGTATTTGAAAAGGAGAGATCCTATTGGTTCCTCAATTATTCTTTTTTTTTACCATTCTTTTTTGAATTTTTTTCTATGCTTTAATTACTCTCAACCAGACTTGTGTTTAATGCTACCAAAAGAGTAAAAGTCTAATAAACGCTTATGTTTAAATCATTAGAAACATAAAACCAAATAAATAAAAAAATATGGTACACATTAAAATGCGAGATTGGGCAAGTGTTGTTCTTTAAGGGAAAAAGGTAGGATGATACAGATTGGAGTTCCAATTACTTCATAAAGTAAATCAAAGCATGAAATCATATGCCAACTATTCTTTATTTTCCATATATCCTATATAACAAGCAATGATGATGATTATGATACACCAAGCCCATAGGATCATCCCAAACTTTATACCCATGTGGCCCTAGCCCTACCTCTGTCCTCCTTAATCATTTTGATGTTGCTAACTCATCTACTAAAACAAGATTGTGTATATTATTTTCTTAGTTATTTCCTTGACTAATAATACTTAAGCATAGGATTAAAGTATTAAACTCCTTAACCAACAAATTATTCTAAGCAAATTTGATTTGTTCGAATAATTTATCGTCATAGCTGAGAAACTCATCAATCAAGAGGTTATTAGTAATAGTATCATTTGAGACATTGTGTATATGATATGTAGCGTGTTATTGTCATTAGTATGTACGGGTTGAGTTTTGTTAGATACATGCCCTTCTTAAGAAAAGAAAAACTTAGTGGTTATTATACGGAAGCCAAAGAGGGAAAAAATGTAAATAACTTTAAAGTGTATTACATTTTACATTTTTATTGCTATATAAATGGTACTCTTAGAGTTTCTATTGTATCTACACAACTCTCAAATGTCTAATGTGGGTGTGTTTGACAACCTAACTTATTGGAGTTTACAAGACTTTAATCTAGTTTTTTTTTTTCTTTTTCTTTTCATAAACTCAAACTCTAAGTCTTGTTTCGCAATTAAAAATAGATTCCAAAAAAATATAGCTTATGAAAGAGAAGATTACGTAAGCACCCCTTCTCAAATGTATTTAAAAAAATAGGTATCAGTGTTTCACTTATTTTTTTTTATTCATGTCAATTTACATTTTAAGTTACAATTTCGTTTACTTCGTCTGAAAAACTCCTAAAAGATATCAACTCCGATTATAACCTCCGTTGTAGCTACCAACTAGTTTTGCCACATCATAAATTACTTGTAATAGAAATAAATAATAAATTCATCAGACACAATAAAAGTCCAATAATTCAATATAGATTATGAATATCAAAACTTAGTTCGATACATTTTTGTGTATTTAACCCATCTAAAATATATTAAAGGAAATCATAGAACTTAATGAAATGAATAATGTTCTTGGAGACTGTTTTCCACGTGCATATCCCGTGATGTATATATATGTATATTTGTATTTGTATTCACAAAGCAAAATTGGGTTAGGCACCATATCTTTGTGCTTGGCCCATTATTCTCTTTTCACACATTATTCCTCGGCCTTTATCCACGGACCACGTGACCTTTGTCTTCTTATTTAAGCAAACGATAAAATTATAAAACTTATGAGTTATTAAATTCAAGGGAAGTCCATTTAAATTTGTTTATAAAATTTGAAAAATAGATAATCAAGCTGGAGTTGAAAATAAAAAATGGGTACGTTTAACACTTCAACTTATTGATCCTTTACAAGCATGATCGTAGCGCATCAAAATTTTACAATCGTGTACATTTATCTTAATGACAACACCATCGTTAAAATGTGGACTGCAATCGATAGCCTGTGGCCGCCAATGGGGACTGTCGGGAGTTGTACTATGTTGTTAAGGTTTAAGACATAACGTTGACACTTGATGGAAATGTGTGTACTTGTTTTGATATTTTTAACCGTCTTTTTCTACGAAGGTGTAAAAAACCCCGTGTTGACAAGTTAAGACATACTTAAGCGGAAAACGTTGTAATTGTTCCCAAGAGTGTCATAGCGACATGAGAATGTATAATGTTATTCACACAAGAGCAGATAATTAAGACATGTGAAGATGTTGTAAGTTTGTAATGCCATATTCTCAAAAAATGAATCTGTATAAAAGGCAAGGTTGGAAGGGTCACCTCAATACCTCGACATCAGGACTTGAACTTTCAACCTCATGATTGAAAGGGTCACCTCGGTATCGCTAGGCCAATGACTTTTGATAAAAAGAAACACGATATGATTTAACAAAGTAAACATACAAAAATTTGAGATTCATTCTAAAGAAATTATGAACGCCAAATCAAAATACTAGCATACATTAATTTCATTATCCGTCCTTATATTAAACTTTTTTTAAATGTATGCTAGCGAAAAATTTATCATGAAGGACCGACCATCTTGTTACATAGAACCAAATAAATAAAAATTACCTTGAGTTGCTATCAGCCTATCACATTAAAAAAAGGTAGTTTTGTGCATACCTTATAAATGGAGGGATATGTTATGGCGATTTTAAAACTGTAAGTCTTCTTTTTCAAAGTTATATTTGAAATTAACGGTAACTTTGAACTTCGAAGAAATCCATTGCTTTCCCGTTGCTGGCGTCTGGGTCCTACCAGGTTTTATTATAATAATAATTCATAATTCCATGGCAATTGGAGTATGTTTTACAAAAATGTCCATATCTTCACTACAATCTCAAAAACAACCCTCATGTATTGTAGATAGCTTACATTTCAGTAATTATTGCATATATATGTTATGTAACAATCTATCTATAAACGATAATTTGAAACATACATTTTTGGGTTTTCATAGAGTTGTCTATTAACATAATTTTGATAATTCGTGACCAATTTAATATGGCGATGGTTTAAAAAATTTTCACACATCAAAGAAAAGTAAGTCCTATAATAAGAAAAACTCAACTAATCAACGACAGAGTTAAATCAAGTTAACTAACGACTCACTAACAAATATTTGTAATAAGTTGTATTCTATTTTGCCTCAAATGGAGATTGAACTCGTGATGCTTTCCAAATGCAAAGATATCCTGGATCGAATACTGAAAAATGTATGGATCGTTATTGTTAATTGACAAATCAAATTGAATTCGGTTATTGTAAAATGATCAAACCTACTTTAACCTAATTTCATCATTTGGTATTGTCATATATTTCCATATATAGATAGATCAAATCCTTATCCTTATATCCTTGCAAGTATATATAGTTGTACACTTCATCCTCAAATGTGTAAATATGGTCTATAATATAATGATAGATGTGATATTAAATGATCACCGAAAAGGAGAAGTTGATACATCACCACTCACAAGACACAACCCGGCTTCTTTTTAATCAACTTTATACAAAAGAAAACCAACTTTCTTTATATGATCATCAGATTTGCAGAATGACCAATATATCCCTTTCCCAAGCCAAAAATGACATTAAAAGTACTCTATTCCCTAGCTACCTTCCATGATCCATATGCTACTTTATCCCCTTGTATATTTGCAATTATAGTAGTTTTTTCTAATCATTAAAATTATGACTTCTATGAAATTTTAACTATTCATAAAACCAAGGAGATGTAGGGTTTAACTTTTCTCTAACTAATTGATAAGTTTTCATATCATTTCATTTAGTAGCATCTTTTTTTTAAAAGGCAAAAAAACTCATCCCTACCGTGAATATGTATACAATTTTTTCTTGAATATATATATATGTTTACCCCTGAACTTGAACGCACAACTTTATAAATGAAGGAACATTTCGATACCGGTAGACCAATGTCCCTTTTTGGTAGTAGCATTTTGTTATGTGTTTATCTTTTGTCACCCATTTTGTAGAAGAATGCATCTTTATACAAACGATTTTTGTTAAGATGCAGTCAAAATCAAGTACAAGCCTAATTTTAAGTCATCATATTCAACAACTCTACGGTCTATACATTATTATTACATACTCTTTTTTTTTTTTGGTCTGAATCTTTTTTTTCTTCTTCATGGTTTGAGTGTTTGACCTGAACATGGGTAAATGATGGGCTTAAAGTTATTAAATAAGTGTTACCCATGATGGCCATCATTTATGGGGTACTAATTTTAAAATTGGATTCCAATTCTATCAAGGTAATTAAACCACGTTTCATTAATCGTTTGCTTTATTCATCATGCCAATTACAAGTCCACAATTCGACTGCTCCCATTGCCTTCGTCGCTTCATCGTCGGTTCCAACCGACGGAGCCGACGCCGATAGCATGGTTTCGTCGGTTTGGTTCTTCAGTTTCGCACGTTGGAAATCCGACGTCCGTCTCTTTTTTGTTTTGTTTTTTTTTTTCCGTGTGTGTATAATATCAAAGGTAAATTGGTAAATGTGAGACCCAAAAATTAAAGTGACAGGTCACCGATGGCAGAGGTCCGTCAGTTTCAGTCAGTTTTTGAAAAAGCTGACGTGGCTCACTTGGTTTCAGTAAGTTTCAGTCACCATTGATAGTGGTCTAATGCTACAAAAGTGTTAGATTAATAATCAATGTTGTTTGAGTTCATATGCCATATATATGGAGTACTTTCTATTAGATTTTACTTATAAATGTTTAAATCGTATTCAAATAACAATCTAACATTATATAGAACTCCTAGATATGATTAATTGGATGCATTAACTGGTTGGTATTGCTAACCCTCATTACACCTCCATTAAATCATCCCTTTATTCATATTTGGGACAATATATTAGAAAATGGTGGGCCAGTCAAAGCTTGGTCAAAGATGAAGTTACCATAAGTCAGTCCACAACATTAGACCACACTCAATGGTTAAAAAGTTATTAAAACCGACTGAGCCACGTCAGCTTTTTCAAAAACTGACTGAAACTAACGAACCTCTGCCATCAGTTATACCGTCACTTTAATTTTTGGATCCCACATTTATCAATTTACCTTTAGTTTTATATACTATACAAAAGAAAAAAAGAAAAAAAAAGGGATCAATCCGACGAGAAGTGAGCCGACGGCGAAGTGACGAATTGAAACGCCCCAAATTATTATTATTATTATTTTTTAAAGTAAACTCGTTTTGCATTGGTCCCATTTAAATTCCACATTTAATTATTTCAAAACCAAAATGAATACATCTATGACAAATTTCACTAAATCATAATCTTTTGGGTGATTTATACAATGGCAATTCAAAATGACAATTCAACAGAATGAGAAGCTTGTCTAACAACACTACAAGCTTCAATCCACGCTACCTCATTGTAATCACATTTCATCCAATTGGTTCAACCGAACCAAGCACCTACAACATAAAACCACTTAAACGAGTAAGCATAAAGCTTAGTGAGTATACAAACAATTAAATGAATAATTCATCAAAAACACCAACATGATACAATTATCAAATAACCACTTATCTCCTTAAATAGATACTATTGAGCAACTGTAGAGATTTCTCCGTATTTTGTACGGATCCGCAGTCCAATAGAAACAAGTAAGCATGTCACCAAATCACATCGAAATGAATACCAAGCTTAATAGATACCGAGTAGTGCCAATCACTTATTACGTAACAATCAATTATTTCGTAACAATCAAATCTCTACAACACTCAATCCACATAATCCACATAATTCCACATTAATTCCAAATAACTCAACAACTAGCACCAATTAACAACAATGGTCAACAACGAATATCAAATTAAGATTCGAGATACGATTCAACGTGAGAGCAATTATAAGAAACAAGTATAAGAACCAAACACAATCCACTTGATTGTATGAACCTCTTGCTCGTAAGCAATCCGGTACATATAACAATTACTAATTTAATCCTCGTATCACTCACCTCGATATTCGATGATTCACAACAATGATTACGAAAGCTTCCCATGTCTTTCAATCCCTATCATAATACACATTCATATAACAATACTTTTAGCAATTACATCATCATAATCAACTAATCATCATTGTCATCAATATAATCCATCCATCACCTCTTTGGATTGATTAAGTATTACTTTAATTAAATTACTAATATACATATATAAGTAACCTTTCTTTTTATGATCATATTCATTTCTAAAACTTAACTATTTGAATCACAATCTCAATTGTGATCAAACATTATATAAACATAACCACTATACTTTCATCCACCATTTAAACTAGTTTTCACTAGTTATATAATTCTATATAATCCATCAAAACCATTATAATTGAAATGAATCAATTCCTTTGTATAAACTTAATTCAATTTCCATCAATAACGCTCCAATAACATTTTTAAATAATAATCCAAGTGAGTTAACACTAATTCATCCTCATTTAAAGTAAACCCATTTTTAATCACTTATCATACAATTCAAATTATCAAGTTCTAGGATGAATTAATGTTAATCACCCTCACTTACACACTTATACACCACTAAATCATTATTATAAACCCTAATTTCGGATTGAAACCATCAATCAACCAAAACCCACATATAAACTCATTTCTAGGTTAAAATTAAGCAAGAACACTAATTACCTCATGATAGGAATGATCATAAAAGCTTGAATTCGAGTTAACTAGCTCCAATTTCGTGTTTTGAATCGATTTCAGTTTAGGGTTTAGGGTTTGTACGTATTTTCAAATCTTCGGGGAGCTTCTAGCTTTTGAAATGATAAAAATGATATATGATACGTACATATACATGTTAATAGATATATATGTGTTTTAATTTTATTCTCGTGATTATCATTGTCTGGAACTTTAAAACCGACATACAATTATTACTATTTTATTTCACCTAAAGTAAATATAATTTAAAACAATTACTATTACTTTATTCACAATATTACTTTTGGATTTTGGAATGTTACACGAACCCGTGCCATCGCCGTCACTTCGTCGGTTACAAACCGAAATGAGCCGACGGGAATGGATGGGAATGGTCTTAGGCTTTATTTCAATGCTGTGATCAATAATTACTTTAGCTCTATGCTTCAAATGCAATTTAGCTATGGTTCTACCTTGATTGTATGAGCCATTATTATGCTTATTGTATTCCTATTAACAAGAAACACATATTAAAAAGGGATCAATCCGACGAGAAGTGAGCCGACGGCGAAGTGACGAACCCGTGCCATCGCCGTCACTTCGTCGGTTACAAACCGAAGTGAGCCGACGGGAATGGATGGGAATGGTCTTAGGCTTCATTTCAATGCTGTGATCAATAATTACTTTAGCTCTATGCTTCAAATGCGGTTTAGCTATGGTTCTACCTTGATTGTATGAGCCATTATTATGCTTATTGTATGAAAAAAGAGATTTAACTTCCTTAGAGTATCAACAACTTGTAGAAGCCAAATTCAAGAAACGTCAAATTAAACGACAGGAAGAAACGGAAAAGATGTTATCTTCTCGAGTTCAGTGGCTTAAATTAGGCGATAAAAACACTCGGTTTTTCCATACAATGTCCAAAATTCGATGTAGCTCCCCCTATGTAGATGGTATGCAAATTGGCGATAGATGGGAAGACAGCCCTCAAATCATTAAATAGTACATGCTTAATCATTTTGCAGGCACTTTCTCTTTACCAATAATCTCTTCGATTCAAATAAATTGGAATTCGATCGGGCTCTCAAGACTTTCAAGAAGTTCAGCAGATTTTATGATATGTCCCTTTTATGAAGATGAACTTGACAAAGTTATTGCCTCCTTTGATGGTAACAAATCTCCGGGCCTAGATGGTTTTACTCTAATGTTCTTTAAAAAAGGTTGGCACTTCTTAAAAGCTGAACTTTTGATGATGACGCTTCAATTTCATGCAAACTGTGCATTTCCAACTGGATTCAATTATTCTTTTATTGTGTTAATACCAAAGCATAATGTTACGAAAGATATTACTCAAATGAGACCTATTAGCTTGTTGAATGGGCCGTACAAGATTCTGGCAAAAACTATTGCTAACGGATTACGTACGGTGCTCCCTGAATTGGTGAGTCATAATCAAAATGCTTTTGTACACTCTAGACAAATGCTAGATGGTGTGATGTTACTGAATGAGCTTTGGCATTTGGCAAAAAGATCTAAAAACCCAACAATATTCATCAAAATTGACTTCATCAAAGCTTATGACAACGTGTCACATGCATTCTTGTTAGCTACTCTTGAGCAAATGGGGTTTCAATCTAAGTTCATTGCATGGATTAGAGCGTGTATTTCTGATGTCAAGTATTCTATTCTTCTTAATGGATCAACTACTGCTGAAGAATCAATGAGAAGGGGTATGAGGCAGGGAGACCCCTTGTCTCCATTCCTTTTTATCCTAGTGACTGAGGTACTTAGTAAACTTTTATCCAACGGGCTATCGTGTCAGGTTCTCAAAGGGATTCAGTGTGGAGAGAATGAGAGAATTAATCATTCTCAATTCGCTGATGACACCGTCATCTTTGCTCATCCATCTGTTCAAGAATTACAACACTTGAAAGTTATTCTATCATATTTCCATCAGGTTTCTGGACTTCAAATGAACCCTTCAAAGAGCGCCATGTATGGTATGAACATCGCTCCCTCTCAACTATCAACTTTTGCTGAAGTTTTTGAATGTCAAGTGAAGTCTTTCCCAATGCAGTACCTTGGAATTCTAATTGGTTCGAGTCCAAGAAAAACTCGAACTTGGGTCCCTGTCATTCAAAGTTTTAAAAAGAAGCTAGCGGGATGGAAAGGGCGTTGTTTGTCATTTGGGGGTCGAATTACAATGATTAATGCAGTATTGTCCAACTTGCCATTACATTATATGTCTCTTTTCAAGGCCCCTAAATCGGTTATTTCTCAACTCGAACGCATGCGTAGAAACTTCCTGTGGGGAGGCGATTCTTCAAGGTCGAAAATTAGTCTTATTAGATGGGAATTAGTATGTTGCCCTAAAGCTTTGGGTGGTTTGGGAATCGTTCCTTTAAGGGTGAAAAATATCACCCTTCTCACGAAATGGTGGGCGAAAATGAACGAAAATAAACACTCGTTATGGAAGTCTGTGCTTTGTAATTCTTACGGGTCTTCTATGCCGAATCAATTGATAGGTGATGTCTCTGTTATAAATACTTCACGAAACTCTCAGATATGGCAGGACATAATCAGTCTTCAACAGGAAGATAGTTTGTTCGAGGTGTTAGGCCCCGTAAGTTGGGTGTGGAAATGTGGAAGCTGGCAATTAATCTCTTTCTGGAACGACATATGGGTTGATGATATTTCTCTTAGAAACAAGTTTCTGGGGTTGTACCTGATTTCTCCTAATCGGTTTGGAAAGGTATGTGAGTTCTTTTCAATACATGGTGATTCTCATGTTATTTGGTCTATTCCTCTTCAAAGCTCGGTGACTTTGTATGAAAGTTATGAGCTTGAGTCCTTACATCTTTATCTTAATAATATAAATATTGACGTCTCTCAACAAGATTCAATAATTTGGAAACCTTCAATCAAAGGCGAATATTCTGTGCAAGAGGCATCTTCTATCATATTATCGGCTTCTCTTGAACCGATCCCTGTTTGGGCCACTTCCATATGGAATAATAAAATCCCTTTAAAAGTTCAAGGATTCCTTTGGTTGGCTATACAAGGTCGTATTTGCGTTAAACAAATTCTTAGCTATAAAGGTATTATCCCGGAAGATCAACATGTAAAGTGCTGTTTGTGTGATGAATTCCCCGAATCAATGGAACATCTATTACTGCATTGTGATTGGTCCTTTCAAACATGGGCAAGTCTATTTCGATGGTGGGGCTTACAATGGATTATTATGTAACACCTGGTCAAAAAGTCAATTTTCGCGCCAAATTTAAACTTCAATTAATCATATTTAGTACGCGATTATAACAAAGTATTCGAGAATGTCATCCGATTTAAATTTAAAACGAGTTCTGTTTATCTGAAACCGCGCAAAATTTAGTTATAAAACTTTAACCTGAACATTTTATTTTATAAAATGTTTCAATTCAAAATCATTTCGAAATAATATAAATAAAATTATAAATTTAAAATATTAAATTTATATACGATCGGGTACAAAAACACGGGTATTTTATACAGCGAATTGGGGATGAAGCGGGTAAAAACCCCTCCCCTTTTCTTTTGGGTCGGCCTCCAACCCCTCCTCATCCCCATTATTTTTGTTTTCATTTTTACCACCACCAAACCCTCTCCATCTCTATCTCATATCTCTCTCTCTCGGTTCCTCATAAAAACGGCAACAATCATCATCTTTTTCGGAATCATCATCACCATCAAGGAGGAGGAAGCAACAAGAACAACAACATCATCATCTTCACCATCTCCATTTACTCTCAGTTTTCAAAAAAGTAAGGAAATCACTCTCTCTCTATCTAGAAATCGTTTCTTTCACAAGAAATTGTTTAGATTACTTGGAAATACATGTTAGTAGCTTTCTATAACATCAAAACACCCAAAAATCGAACCAAAACTCGTTTTGGATCTTGAAATCGTTGAACAGTTCGTGATGTCGCAGGGACCGAAAACAGTGCTGCGACGTTGTCAACGTCGCAGCTCAATGTCGCAAAAATACCACGATGTCGCCTAGTGCGACGTCAGCCATAATGTCGCATGAAATTGTGAACGTCGCATATAGCGACGTCGACCCTTATGTCGTACTAGACCCTGATGTCGCATATAGCGACGTAGACTCCAACGTCGCAGTACATCGCACTGCGACAGAAGCCCCAACGTCGCACCCAATATCGCAGGTCACATATGCTTCAAAACCTATGTTTTTCACTAAGTGTCGAGACCAAATTTTACCATTTGATTTTACTGAATTTGAATTTCGGGTGCGTTGTTATTAAAGCAACATAATAGAAATAAAAATTTTCCAAGCTGACTTGGCAGCTCGACCCCAACCGGGGGCTCTGCCCCTTGGACCCCGTCAGGAGTTGCCACCCCTTGGACCCCGCTACCAGGGGCGCTGCCCCCGGACCCCCGTACACGGTCTTTAAAAACCAAGCGACAAACAAACATTCGAACGACTTACTTGGTCAGACTCTTTGATCTCGTACTCATATGACCTCACGTGTTTAGGACACTATGAGGTTACCCATCGGACGATGCGCATATCGTAGGATCGCTAGCTCCACAGGTGAGTTTCATAGCCCCACTCTTTCAAACGTTTTACTGTTTTCGGGGTGAGACGCATGCTCAATTACTATTTTCGAATTATATTAACAAACTTTTATAATTCACAATTAACTATATTACTGTCATGTAATATGAAATGTGTAATACTTAGGAATTACACCCACCATACTATTTTGAAATAGTATCAATACTTAACCTAGATAGGTTACAAACATACACCGTTAGATTGTTGATAAACAATTACCACCCTATAACTTGATTAAGTTATCAACATTCATTGACCATGTTGTCGTAGGACGATACTATCAATTATGCCAGAACTGGTTAGTTCTACCTACATTGGACAACAACCATATCTTTACAGGATTAGTCTTCCTTTTAGGAACTAATACTGCCCATACAAATCAGGATCTCTACATACTTGCTAGTCTGAGGCTAGGAGTATACATTAGTAACATACGTTAGTATAGAATCCTTATATTAATACAAACAACTAGGTGATGATTAGTCATATCTAGGCTTATTGCAATGCACTTAATATCTAAATATCGTATATACGTATTTAGATACAATCAATCATTATCGTGTGCTACATGATAACATGTTAGATGTGTTTGTGATTCGATTTATATATATATATACACATACTTGTACTATATCTCGAGCACTTGGTGCCATCTACAATTTAACTATGTATATAGGTATATATATACACTTATACAAACACAATTATCCCTAGTTGGACATGTCGTTGTACTGTCGGCTCAATTATCCCAAGTCGGACATGTCGTTGTACTGTCTGCTCAATTATCCCAAGTCGGACATGTCGCTGTATTGTCGGCTCAATTATCTCAAGTCGGGCATGTCGTAGTACTGCTGGCTCAATTACATCATTGCTTGCGAGCAATCCGGTCGATGCCTGATTAGGCACAAAACGATGCCACGGTAAAGTGGGCACAAAACGTTGCCATGGTATTGTAGTAGGCACAAGTACGATATCGCGGTAAAGCGATACAATCGATGGATGGGCGGGCTTATGCTCGTGATCCACACTCATTCACGGATGGGCGAGCTTATGCTCGTGATCCGCAATAAGTTAACGGGTCGGTGAGATTATCACGCGAGGTCGTTAGCTCAATTATGTCCGGGTTAGCTTACACTAACTGGTCAAACGGACACACTAAACATTTTCAATCATGTCCGGGTTAGCTTACACTAACTGGTCAAACGGACACACTAAACATTTTCAATCATTTCCGGGTTAGCTTACACTAACTGGTCAAACGGACACACTAAACATTTTCAATCATGTCCGGGTTAGCTTACACTAACTGGTCAAACGGACACACTAAACATTTTCAATTATGTCCGGGTCTCACACTAACTGGTCAAACGGACATACTAAACATTCAATCATAGATCTGCGGGTCTACAATTAACTGTTGCTGGATGCAATACACTAGTTACTCAATCATAGTCTACGGGACTACAATTTAATTTTTGCTGAACACCACATATTATGCCACGAGGGCATCCTCACATTTTAATACAACATAAGTAACATCATTTACTCGTTAACATATGACGCGGACATACAATCACGCGATTCATACTTAGGCATGTATTGCCTCACGTCTGTAGACTCAATAATACCTGATAGGTATCTAGGTATAGTATGCCACAATCTTTATGTACTTAGGTACACGTCACCATTACTTGGGTATGAAATACCCCGTTAGAGTTATATACATTGGTATTACAACAACATGATAATACAATTCAAATCGTGTATTTCGAAATCATTTTCAAAACATAAAAGGTTTATACTTTATGTTTCAACTAACAATCCTATGAACTCACCAGCTTTATAGCTGACTTGTTTTAGCATGTGTTCTCAGGTGCCCAGCAGGATTAGGATTGCTACAAGATATGACTAGCTCGAGTCGCATGTTTTCAATCAACCGGATTTCTCTGCATAACTTTTGTATTACAAATTATGTATTGAAATTATTTTGCGAACTCGCAACTTGTATACACTTTTATTTGGGAAATGTATAACTATTTTCAAACGTCTCATTTAGAGTCGTTCATTATTTACCTTTGTACTTGTGATATTTGATTTGGTAACACCCGACCCGACCGCTTCCGTAACCCGAAATTTGAGGGTGTTACATATTCCATCTTCTCTGGCCGAATTTTATGAAGATTGGAACCAAGGGACGGGTTTGAAGGTTAGAAAATTTTGGTGTCTTATTGGACCGTGTACCATTTGGTCAATTTGGCTAGCTAGGAATGAGGTGGTTTTCAATGGAAATTACTCATGTTTGGAATCAATCGTTCATAACATTAAAGTGAAAGTTTTCTTATGGGCTTCTACTTCCAAGTTATGCTACTCTCATCAAATTCATGTGTGGCTCAACCAACCATGGGTTCTTATTCAAGGTGCTTAAAGAAGATTGTCGAGGCAGTTTTTCAAGATTCTATTGTTGACTCTTACTATGTTGCTCGTAGTCTATTGCTAGTCCAAAGTATTGTTTATGGGCTTTGTCGTTTAGTTCTTCTTCTATGTATTGTAATTGTCTTCTTCAACATTGTTAAAGAAGTCGTTTAATATAATTCCTTGTTTTTCGCCTCAAAAAAAAAAAACCCAAGAAACACATACAATAATGCGTTAAAGACTCTTACAGTTATTAGGTAGCTATTGTTATACTATGTCGATTATTTTTATGAAATAACGAAATATGTAGCTGAAATGGCACCAACTAGTAGGGCTGTAAACGAGCCTGAGCTCGCCTAGGCTCAAGCTTGGCTCGTTTGAAATTCACTAAGCTCGAGCTCGAGATCGGCTCGTTTTATATTATACAAGCTCGAGCTCGGCTCGGGCTCGACTCGTTTATTCCATAATATTATTTATTTAATTATTTTTCTATTAATTTATAATATTTATTTAATTTTTTGTCTAATTTTTAGCTATATATATAATACAATTTATTGTTATTCTGCAAATATAATATAGGTAGATTAGTACTATTATAAATCATGTATTATATTATTATATTAAAATTTATTAATGTATATAATGAAAAGCTCGTTTAGGTTCGCGAGCTTGTTCGAGCTCGATATAGTAAGCTCGAGCTCGTTTATTAAACGAGCTCCAAACTATGTTCAAGCTCGGGCTCGAGCTCGTTTAGGCTCGGCTCGAATCGAGTTTTTAACGAGTTGAACTCGAGTAGCTCACGCGCTGTATTGACTCATTTACACCCCTAGCACCAAGTTCTGTTTGTCCTTTTTCAAAGGAAAAATGAAATGCGCTTTGATCAAGAAAGACATCGTGGACAAATTTGTTTTTTGGATTAAATGTTCTTAGTGTGATCATAGTTGAATTGTGTCGCTTCATGATATCATTACTTTATAGTCGCTCCAAATTTTTTGAGAAACCGTTGTTGCAAAATATCAAGTAACTTAATAATGAAATGACATAAATTAATAATGAAAAACATGAACCAAATTACCAAAATAAATTAAAAAATCATATTTTAAAGTGTTTTGTTAACAAAAACTCTAAAGGTTTTCATTAATATTTTTGAACTTGCATAAAACAGTTGTACCTTAACTAAAATTCAAAGGACAAACTAAAATTAAGTGGGACAGAGAATATTATATTTTCAAAATAAATATTTTATGCATGTCATAACATATTCACGGAAGCCCTCAGGGCTCTCGTTATCAATTTTCTAGTTTAAAACCCGAAGATGAAAAACATAATAGTCAATGGACTAAAAGGGCATTTTAGAAATACTTTAGGGACCAATTTGTAACTACACGCATCCAAAATTCCAAACACCCTGATGTCATGATGAAAATTAAAAAGAGTAGCGGTTAAACAACAGGGACAAAATCGTCATAATTTTGAAATTCGCAAATGAAATACATATAAAAAAAAACCTTTAAAAAATCTGACAGCTCGTTTCCGTCCCCATTGTTTGGCCTCTGCTTCCCTGATATAGTGAGGGTTTCACTCATCACTTTTTAGAGAGAGAAAATCAAACTCAAAATCCACTTCTAGTGAGAGAAACACAATTAGGTTTTACAAATCATGGCAGCAGCAGGTAGTTATTTCGGTGTTTTTGTATCAGATCCGTGGCTACAGAATCAGTTTACACAAGTTGAGCTTCGTAGCTTAAAATCTCATGTAAGTAATTTCTAAATTTAAATTTTGTTAGTTAATGTAATTAGGTGTTTGAGATTTTGTAAAGTTGATTATATTTGATTGATGATCAGTTTTTGACGATGCGGAGGGACAGCGGACGTCTCACGCTCGGCGATTTGCCGTCGAAAATGTCGAAACTGAAAAACGTAGGAGAGAATCTGAACGAAGAAGAACGAGCAGCGTTTTTACATGATTCGTATCAGAATTTAGGCGATGAAGTTGATTTCGAATTATTTCTTCGGGTGAATAAATATATAAACCTTATTACATACATATATGATATATGATATGATGATGATATATTCGATTATCGTGTTATATGATCTTAAAGGAATTACTAAATCTTTAATTTGAGTGTAATTGATAGATCTGCTTAATTTCAGATATATTTTTGAATTTATGAATTTTTAATCAGTGAGATTCCTAGTAAATAAATTTGTGAATTAAATTAAAAGTAGATATACAGTCTCTCACCAATAAATTATTTATTTGAAGTAAAGCATTAAACAACTGTTATGTCTTCTCACGTGAATTAATGAACTTTACAGTTCAATAAAACTAGTGATTTCAAATTTGCTTTTATTTTTTATTTAGGTCCCAAAAGATTACAGGCAGTTAAAGTGGAGCACCATTGAGTCCTATATTTCTTTTTTGTCTGAATTTGATCAGATTTTGAATGTGATGAACTATGAAGAGAGAAAAAGTCGATCTTTATCATATTGTACAAGGTAAAACCTTAGAATAGTTTATACACTTTGACAGTAAGTATTTACTTTATGTGATGGCAGGTTTACTTGAATCTCCAAGCTCATGCAACCTCAAGGATGGGAAAAGGTGCTAAAAACTCATCGGCATTCCTTAAATCTCCTACATCTACGTTACTTCACACAATTAGTGAATCTGAGAAAGCCTCGTATGTTGGACACATAAATAATTATCTTGGAGAAGATAGCTTTCTGAAGAAATTCCTTCCTATAGACCCTTCGACTAATGATCTGTTTGAGATTGCAAAAGATGGAGTTCTTATCTGGTGAATTTCAATAAACGATCTGTTTGAGAATGCATTCGATAGGCTTATGATATTAATTTTGCTAACTAAAAAATGTTTCTGTTGATTGATGCAGTAAGCTTATTAATGTGGCTGTCCCAGGGACAATCGATGAAAGAGCCATTAATACTAAGACAGTCCTTAACCCGTGGGAAAGAAACGAAAATCACACCCTATGCCTCAATTCTGCCAAGGCAATTGGATGCACTGTGGTTAACATAGGAACACAGGACTTCATTGAAGGAAGGGTGAGTATGCTCATTGGGTGTTTTGGTTCATAATGATCTTCAAGAAATTATCTTGTAAAGGTCCACAGATTTGCTGCATCCTTAAAGTATATTTTTCAGTTCACAGATCCATGCAGTCATTCACTCTGTAATGTTGATGTCAAAATATGCAATTTTGTTTACGGTATCAATTAGAAATATGGAAGTTGTACAATTTTCCATTATCTCATTTTCTTTTTGGGCTGATGCCCTGTAATGCACGACCTTTTTAAAGTGGTTCCTAGAAGTACAATTTGGCCATTCCAATTTCAATTTCAGGGATTGCTTTCTGGCAGTACATTTTTAATGAGCTCCATTGTGCTCATTAAGCCTTAGTTAACTTAGTAACCGTTAAATTTCTTTTGGGCAGAATAAGAATAACATTTTCTTTTGTTTCAGAGGCACCTTGTGCTTGGAGTGATATCTCAAATAATAAAGGTAAGTTCATTTCATGACTGGCTTATCAAGAACTTGGACCTTTTTGAATCATATGAAGTCTATGAGTGACTGCTAAAACATGGTAATGTATTCTCCTTCAGATACAATTATTGGCGGACCTTGATTTAAAGAAAACGCCTCAGTTGGTTGAATTGGTTGGTGATAATCAGGTAATGAAAATTTCTTTCTAAGGATTTGTTTCTTTCAATAAAAACTCTCCGTCTGTTCCAAAATCCAAGAGCACAGAACTTTCTTAATTTACTTCTACAGAGGAGATGGTTTTTGGAACAGAAGTAATTTAATTCATACTGTGGGTTGAAGATGTGTCTAATGCCTTGCTATTCCTATTTATTTGCCATCAGGATGTAGAGGAGCTTATGAGTCTACCACCAGAAAAGATTCTGCTTCGATGGATGAATTTTCATCTAAGGAAGACGGAGTACAACAAAATAGTGACAAATTTCTCATCTGATGTAAAGGTACACTATGACATCCCCAATGAGGTTTAGAGTTTAGACCGTTTAGTGACTGTTAGCTCTTGATTAAACCACTTCGCATACCTAATTTGAGTTTAAGATTGTATGTTGTGATTATGGCTGGTAGTGAGTTTATATTTAATATATGCAGGATGGAGAGGCTTATGCTTACCTCTTAAATGTTCTTGCTCCTGAGCATAGCAATCCTTCAACCTTGGTTATTAGAGATCCTTTTAAAAGAGCTACATTAGTTCTTGAACATGCTGATAGGATGGGCTGTAAGAGATACTTGACAGCAAAAGACATTGTAGAAGGTTCTCCCAACCTTAACCTGGCTTTTGTGGCTCATATTTTCCAGCACAGGTGAGTTTTTCCTGAACAATTATTCTTCTTTTCAAAAGATAGAACCATAATGTGTGTTAATGACCTCACATCAAATCTAATACCTCTACCAACATTGTTTATTTCTGACATCCAGTCAAATAGAACTTAGAAGTCTCGTGTTTTTCCTTGCAATGGAACTTTGTAATTAATTCCATGTTTAATCATAAGTTATTTTTTTCCACAGGAATGGATTATCAACCCCAGAAAAACCAGTATCCTTCCTTGAACTGTCACCAGATGAAGCCCAAATCACCAGAGAAGAAAGTGCTTTTCGTTTCTGGATAAATAGTCTTGGAGTTGAATCATATATAAACAATGTCTTTGAAGACGTCAGAAATGGGTGAGTATCATCTTAATTTTGAAGACATAATCAACTTAAAACTTAACTTTGTTATTTATATCATATCATAGAAACTCGATCTTTTAGCTGTGGGCAGAGAAAGGTGAAAATTGAGGTTACCCCGTAATGTTTTGGAAAGCTAATAGATCATGAGTTAACCTTAGAGAAACTACGGAAGAAAATAAAATCAGCATCTAACCAATGTTTCTGCTCACCAGGTGGGTACTATTGGAGGCACTTGACAAAGTATCACCAGGAATTGTCAACTGGAAAATTGCAAATAGGCCTCCAATTAAGATGCCATTCAAAAAAGTAGAAAACTGTAACCAAGTTGTTAAAATTGGGAAACAGTTGAAGTTTTCATTGGTCAACATTGCTGGAAATGACATTGTTCAGGGGAATAAAAAGTTAATACTGGGTAAGTTCTTTATCTTCTATTCTGTTACTGATTAGGTCTAGTAAACTAGGTGTAGTTTGATTTGTTATCTATATCTGATGAAAGTATGCCGTGCACCTCCTTTCCAGCTTATTTATGGCAGTTGATGCGATTCAACATGCTTCAGCTTCTAAAGTACTTGAGATCTTATTCACTTGGGAAGGAATTCACTGATGCTGATATTTTAGACTGGGCTAACACCAAAGTCAGGAGCACAGGGAGCCAAACTTGTATGAAGAGTTTCAAGGTATTTGTTTGTATTATGTATGTTCATCTGCAATCTCTAATTTAATTGTTTCAAACATTCGATTCTGGGGGTTCTCAGTATTTACTGTTTTGTTGGATTATGAATTTTGTTAACCAAAAAGCACCATGAAGAAGAGTTTAAACTTAAACTATATGTGTATCAGTTTTACATGTGTATCAATTTCATCAATCTTTGATTTGTTGGTTGTAGAGAACTTATATTTAAAGGTCGGTTTTGCAGGATAAGAGTTTATCGGATGGCATATTTTTCCTGGAATTACTTAGTGCTGTGCAGCCTCGGGTTGTAAACTGGCGCCTTGTTACTAAAGGCCAGACTGGTAAGCTTTTATCAACCTTTTCATGGTTTATGTACTAGATTTCAAACTTATAAATGTGATAATGTCTTTGTTTACTTACATTTGTGTTTTAACTTTCATCCAAATTTGGTCAAATCAGAGGAGGAGAAACAAATGAATGCAACATACATCATCAGCATTGCCAGGAAAGTTGGCTGTTCAATATTTTTGCTACCCGAAGACATAATTGAGGTACGGAATTTTCGGTTCTATGTATCACATATAAGTCAGTTTCTTTCTTGATTGTTACTTAAAAGCAGGTTATATGAATAATTTCACAATCATGGTGTAATATTTCAGGTAAACCAGAAAATGATCCTAACGTTAACAGCAAGTATTATGTACTGGTGTTTTAAACAACCAATGGAAGATCAAAGACCCTGTGGATCATCAGATAGCGAAAGTGGTAATCAACTTGAAACAAGCTCAACCTCCACAACATACGACACCGAGTCTGAATCATCGACAGACTGAAATTGGCAAACAAATAAGTTTTCAGTTTGGAGCATTCCTGTAGAGTACTTAAATACTTAATATTCTTTTCCGTATGATTTTTTTTGCTGCACTCAATTTTTGTATTAAGATCAGTCTATAAGTGCAGATTTGCTAAAAACAAACTATTGGTGTATATAGTTATAGAATTGTAATTGAATTGAAATATTGAATTGATAAATTTTTTATCTTGTTTCCCTTTCCTTAGTTTCATACCGAATGCCTGTTTTCGTGTCTTCTGACTATTTCTTTCCTCCGTCAAACCTGAAAAAATGTCTGCGCTTTCAAATCATCTAGTTCTGTTACATTATAACACTCGCTTCTTTTGAAAATGCCAAATGACACTACAATGTGGCAGATAATATCTTGATCAAATTATGTAAAATGCGTATAAACAATCACATCAATCTCGGTTGAACTTATACTGATTATGATATGCATTAGGAGTTTTTCAATAATGATGGCTTATCACTTTCGACTTTAGATGCCCATTCTAAATAATTTAAAATCGGGTCCTATGCATGTCCACCACTAGTCATTGTTTAAACTTTGTCTTATCAAACTACTTGTCAAACTATCTATTACTGGCCTTACGTTGGTCCATATATGGTCCGTATACAGCTATAGTGATAGGCTCGTATTCCTGGAAAATGGAGCTTATTGGCTTTTTGAAATTCAAATAACCCCAAAAGAGTAAGCTAATCCAAACACCTCCTATAGACCGACAAATTTTCGTGATAAACCATCGTCCATGTAGTTAAATTATCAATGAGCACAGGAATGTTATACTGTGAACCGTAACAACGAAGTGGTAGTTGTTAACCACTAACTCGATACTATGTGTCGATGTTAACTGAAAACTTTAAAGGGCATGAGTCATTCGCGAAGTGTATAACCAAGAAACCAAAACCAATAATAAAAAAAATCACATCTAATCACAGAAAAATATGTTAATTTATTTTATTTTTTTAGAGTTTTGTGTCTTTTGAAAACTAGCGAAAATTCAAACACGCGTTCAAATAAGAAATGAAATTTCCATTTTCCGGAATAGGAAATGTGAAAACCTATAAATCATAGATATCATTATTCTTAGAAAACTTCTTCTCCAGATAATCACAAATTGAACGTGTTTTTCAATCTTTTAGTTTTCTTATAAACTTTTTCGAAAAACAGGAGTATTTATATGGTCCAAATAAATAAAAAAAAGATATTAGTCGAGTCTTTGTATAAATAGCACTTGAAAATCTTGATGTTTGATAGCCAACAGGCAAAGATTTGGTCCACTATGTGGTTTGTATCCAAATAGTATACACAAAAAAAAGGTCATTACTTTTCTAACTACTTAGAGAACACCTAATTTACAAATCTTAAAGCTATAATTGTCTAATTGAATCAAAGATATTATATACTACTATTCAGTATTAATTTGTAAAAGGGCAAAATATAGAAACTGGACTTAATCAAAATAAGATAAAATTAAACATCAAACTGACGAAGCGTTAGAAATAAAATTCGAAAGATAAAAAGAACGAAGATGGCAGTGGGTCAGAATGGTGAAAGAAAACGTGAAATCCTTTTATAAACCTAGGTTTGCTAGAACTGTTTACAATGATTCGTGAGCTTGTTTCATTTAATTGATAGGGAAGCATGAGGGCAAGTCCCGTGATTCCCACTTGGTGACACATATACTCATGGTTTTACGCCAAGGAGGTTTTGGATGTGGAGGATACGTTGCCGATCGGCATTATAAAGTTATACGAGTGTTAGCTTTGTGACAACCGTCACCAAACCGTTATCGTAGTTCGAGCCATAAAAAAAGTCATTTTTGTGAAAATACTAATTTCAATGATTTCTTTAAATCAAAGTCTTCGTTTTTGAAAAACGAATCCAACGCAAAAAGAATCAACGCAATCGGACATGTAACGAAGAATATACGAGGTTTCACGGTTCGGGCCATAACTTTCTTATTCGGACTCCAAATGACATGAATCCAAAGCCCACGGTCTTAAAAATCATTGGGATATAACATGTATAACTATTAGCTCATAATTTCCTAAAGAAAAATCGACCCAATACCATTTTGATAGATCCATCCGATCGGCCCAACCCAAAAACCCTAACTTGGGCCCAAACCATTCTATACCTATAAATACAAAATTAAATTAAACCCTAACCCCTTTTTACCCTCAAAAATTCGTTCATGCTGCTGGCCTTAGGAGTTCTACCGACCAAAACAAAGAAACCCCAAGATCGAGTCGAGTTTTTGGGTTTCGGGTGTTACGTCTTGTGTATTCGTGTAGGTATTTTCCTCTTAAACCCTAATCTATGGATTTTCTTTATATTTTTCTGAGATAGATATGTATTAGGGTTGATTTATACTTTTGGGGAAGGGTTATGTCGAGTTTAGTGTGTTTTGCAAACCGAAAGTTATATAATCGAAATCTCATAATCTGTCCAGAATTTTCAGTCCTGTTCGACGTCCGATTTGATCTAGTTACGTTCGTTTTCAGGCTTCGTCATAAACTGAAAAGTTGTAGATCTCGAAGTTTTACATAAACCCTTGTGTATTCGGCCTCTGAAAAGCGTTTTATGATTTTATAAAAATTATTTTGTAAACTGTGCTGTGTATGATGAATTTTCAGAAAACGTTTGTAATATTAAATCGGTTTGATCAATCTATAATAATGAATTCTAAGGGTGTATATTCTCATTATTTACATATTCTAAGAAGTGTTCTCATGCGATCATTCGATAGTTGGTATTATACCTATCCGATTTCATTCATTAATACGTTATTTCGATTGTTTCGTTGTTATCATTTCCTTTCGGTTCGATCCATTGTATTCCGGGTGTATGAATTCATTATATTAATTGTGAAATCAGTATATAAGTTGGTTGTGAGCGAAATATTCAATTGATTAAGCGTTTGGGTTGATTAGTATAAAGATTTAGGTTTAAACTCATAAACCCTAATCTGTCCAGATTTGTGTTTCGGTTTGGGAAGCTTGTAACTTGGTCATTTCATGATGATTTTTGATGAAACAGGAGTCTAAACTTAAGTATTTTGAGTCTATTTTCATATGGCGTTGGTTTCATGGCTAAATGTTGAGTATAAGTCAGTCAAAATGATTTTATAAAAGTGAATGTCAAATCTGAGTTTTTCGGTTCATGATTTCGGTTAACTTGTTGATTTTTGAAACGTATGTTAAACTAAGAATAAGGTCTTGAAATTTTTACTGGAGTAATTTTAAGGTGTTACCAATTTTATGTAAAACTATTATAATCTTTTTAAGTCTTAAAGTATTTTAAATAAATTGTAACTTTTGCATACTCAGAAATCGTTGATATTTTAGAGCAGATTGTTTTGGTGAATTTTTAAAAATATTTAACTATAGAATTTAACTCTGGAAAAATTACAGGTTGTTCTTAACAAATTGAAGTGTCACTGGTAAAACTTGTAGAGTCAAATGATTTCATTAAGTAATATATAAAAATACGTAAAGTGGTATGAAAATTGTGGACAGAATCTGATTTTTACTCGATAGGTTGATTCAAGTTAATATACATGAGTTGAGTTGTGAGGGAACTTAATGGAAGTGTTAAGACTTGGGATACAAAGGAAAGACCTAGTTATGTCTAGGTTGTAACTCATATACATTATGATATTGTAGATTGCGAGTGGTTGGTGGTTGAACTTAAGGACAAAACTTACATCATTTCTTGAGGTGAGTTTTCGTGGCCCCATTTTCTTACTTGTTTTACATTGGGGGAAAAGTATGCTCACATGTTTTATTAACTGTTTTATGCTGTGAAACGTATTCATTTTTATTTTTGGACATATGCTTGAAATGTGTGACTCTATGTGACTTATATGCATTGGTTGTTGGATTTGTTTTGTTAAAAGGCTGCACTCCTTCGGGAGTGTATACCTAGTGTATATGCTTTGTATACACTGAAGGACATATTTATTTACAAGGCTGCACTCTTTCGGGAGTGTATACCTAATGTATGCTTAGGTGTACATTGAAGGTCATTTATGGGTAGCTACCGCATACGCATGATTTGGTTGGGTGATACTCCTTCGTGGGGTGATGACGGTTTGTGGATTGTTCGGTTGGATTATTTCACTTGTGTGCCATTTCTATATGCATTGTCCTAACTTATCATTATCACAGCAAAATATTTTATTGTGGTGTTTGGTTTCAAACCTACGAAACTCACCAACATTCGTGTTGACGTTTTTGAGCATATCTTTTCAGGTTATACTAGTGGACTTAAAGCAGTGGACAAGAGAACTTAGTGGACCTTTAGGGTTGCATTAAGAGTTATTCAAGACTTGTGATACATCATGGTTGTTAGTGAAGGCATGATTTGCCTTAACATTATAGTGTACGTTTGTTTGTAAGGTTTTGAATTCATTGTTGAAATGTATGCACGACATGAACCGTTATTCATGTTATTGGCATCATGACACATTGGATATTGTATTTCATATAGAATTCTTTATAATGATGTGTTATGATCCTATCACCGTTATACCCCGTTGTTTCCGATTTAGACAGGGTGTGACAGATTGGTATCAGAGACATTGTTTATAGAGATCTAGGTGGATTGGCCTAGACTATAAATAAGGAACCCACATATAGAACATGAGTTAGGAAGTTATGTGTGCATACAATTCTGTTAAGCTTGTTGTAGCTAGTGTCGATCATCCATCTTAACCATTTCAAGTAAGAAGGACGTTGTAAGCGTTTCTTTATCATCTTACGACTCTTTATGTGGCTTGTCTACATGTTACTTAGGATTCTATAACTATCTGATCTCTTTCCTATGAATGCAAAGCTTATTGTGATACAAAGACTTGGGAGATAAGTATATGTATGAAAGAATACTTTCATGATTACGGCTGCAGACGTAATTGACAAAGGTGTTCCGACGTATGTGTGCTTATCTGACCATGTTTGCGTGTCTCATGTGCTATCTTCGTGTCGTATTGTAATGAAGTCCCAATTATATTCCTTACCGAATTATTCTTATGTTTGTGAGTCTGGTGCATTTATGCCTAGACAAACTCCAAAGTATTCATTCTATTCTAAACTCATCTGAATTCGAAATTATAGTGAGCATACTACTAAGACGCATTACCCGTAAATTTTACTCGTGGAGGAGAAGCACTCGGTGGTGGTCATACCAATGATAATGGTGATTGAACTGATGGATGAACTAGAGGAATTTGTTGTATTGAAGGCAAGAACGCCAATGTTGTTGCGATCATGGCACGACAGTGGTGGGCCTTAATATTTAAAGTTGTCATGCAAGTTAGTGATAGCATATTGAATCATGGTAGAGTTAACGACACCGAAGGCGAAAATGGAATTAATAGTCAAGAATTCAAATGATGGAAGTGGTGATGGTGCGAAATAAATAAATAAATAAATAAAATAAAATAAAAATAAAAATAATAATAAAATATATATAAATAAATAAATAAATAAAGGAACTGTTTAAGGAGAAATATTCTTTTAATAACGAAATGAAGAAGTTAGTGAACAAGTTTTGGAATTTCTCTACGATGAGAGTTTAGCATGCAACATATATTGGACAATTTTATGAGTTGGCAAGAATTAGACCTCGTCCTGTGGCACTCGAAGCTAAGAGAATTGAGAAGTATATCAACAGCTTTGTTCTGAAAACTAACAGGATGGTAGAAGTGACTGAGCCTCTTACCATCCGAGGCACAATACTGATGGGTGGATCGTTAATAGATGAAACTAATAAGACATGGAATGTATAAACAGTATCAAGAACGAGAGAGTACTTAAGATATTCGTAAATACTAACGAATGAAGAGAGGGTTACATTGGTTCACATCTTCTGTGAGTAAGATGTAACTGCTATCATCACACATCTGCATCATGTTATATTTATTCAAACTGCAACTCAAGAGGTGACTTTACATTTGAATGACGGACGACAGCTCGTCAAGTGGCACCAATCAACATAGTAGGAAACTCGATGGCTCATCTTGAGTGAGAGACTTTGAAACAATGTTATTAATGGGAACACATAGAGACTAAAAGACGTTACATAAGGGTATACTCTAGTGCTAGAAAAATACTCTTTTAACATTGATATGTTGCCCTTTGGACTCAGGAGTTTTTGTATTGTTGTGGGAATGGATTAGTTGACGAAATTTAGGTAGAAATTGTATGTTTGAGGAAGTATTGCGTATACCACTTAAATGGTGGTGTAATACCTGAGATTTTCATAGAACACTTCAGAAACGAAAAGAAACAACTCATGAGCGTAAAGGCTAAAAATTAAAAAAAAAAAAACATTCTATTATCAACGATTTCCTCGAGGTCTTCCCGGAAGACTTAGAAGGACTATACCCCTCTTTACTCGAAAAATGTTGTATCGATCTTATTCTTGGAGTAACCCCAGTTGCAAAAGCTCCAAATTGCTTAACACTATTTGAATGCAAGAGTTATTTAATTCACTTTAAGATACTCCAAGACAAGGGTTTTATGTGCCCTAGTCTTTTTCCGTTGGGAGCACCTGGTTTATTTGTCAAAAAGAAAGATGGTTGTTTTCATTTGTGCATTGATTATCGTGAACTTGACAAAATTTACGGTCAAAAATTGTTGTCCTCTTCCAAGGATGGATGATTTGTTTAATCAACTTCAAGATGTTCGGTGGTTTTCAAAAATCAAACTTCATTATGGTTACCATCAATTGAGGGTACCTTAATCAGATATACCTAAGATTGCGTTTAGTACTCTTTACGAACTTTTCAAATTTCTCGTTATATCTTTCAATCTTACTAATGCGACTATAGCATTCCTATATTTAACGAGCGCGTATGTAAGCCGCATCTCGATGAATTTATCATACTTTTTCATTTGCGACGTTCTAATTAATCCTGGAGTTTTTTTTTTCGAAAGAAAAGGTCTATGCAATATAATTGGAGTACGAAATTTGACTACAAGAGGGTGGTTTTTCTTGGTCACGCTGTGAACAAAGAAGTCAGTCTTGTGAAATTTTAGCAAAATAGAAGCTGTAAAGGGATGAAAGGTCCCACAGTTACCATCGGAGGTTCGTAAAGCATTTAGGATCTAAATCCATTATCGGCATCTTATCGAGGGTTTTACAAAGATCGCTCAACTACTCACATATATATAAATATAAGGAGTTTGTTTTAGGATAGAAACTGCGAAAAATCTTTTCAAACATTGGAGGATGTCTTGTGTAATGCATCAATTCGGACTCTTCCCGACAGATCGGAGGATTTCGTTGTGTATTGTGATGCATCAGACCGAGGTCTGAGTTGTGTGTTAATTAAATGGGAAATGTAATCATATTCGTCTCTCGACAACTCAAGATACATAAGCATTACTATATTACCCACGATTTGGAACTTGGAGCGGTAGCATTCGTACATATGTGTTGAAGACACTACCTGTATGGAATAAGAACGTTATGTATACCGATCATAAGAGCTTTTAACACCCCTATGTTCAAAAGAAGTTGAATACGAGGCAAATGAGGAAGCTTGAATATTTAGTGGCTACGATTGTGAATTTCGATATCATCCGGGGAAGACGGATGTTGTGGCAGATGTTTTGAGCAGGAAGGAAAGAGTAAGCCAATGTGAGTGAAAGTCAAAGTTTGACGATTCACTCTGGCATTATGGATAAGATGTTCAAATTTCAAGATGAAGCGTTAGGGATACTCGTATACCAAAACAAAAGTTGCACGGGTTAGACAAACATTTGGAACAAAAAGTGGATGAGATGTTACATATTATGAGAAGATTCTGGATTCCTTTACTAGGTGGTCTATGGACACTAGTAATGTACAGGGTACATAAGTCAAAAATTTTCCCATATGTCGAGAGGTATCTTGATATTATGGAATTGTATTGGTGGTTGGATTGAAGAAGGACATCGTTAACTACATTATTCAAATAGTCAATGCATGACCTGAGGAATACCCAAGACTCTCAGGTCTATTATAGCAAGACATGGAGTATTTGTATCAATTATAACTGATTTTGATGATTATTTTACTTTACAATTTTGGCAAGTGTTACGAAAAGCTTTGGGAACGCGCTTTGATATGAAGACGGGTTATCATTCTCGTACTGATGAACGGAGTGAGTGAACCATTCAAACATCTGAGAATATGCTGGGAGTGTGTTATCGGTTTTGGTAGAAGTTCGGATACCTACTTACCATTAGTCAAGTTTTCATATTCTAGTACTCAATTTTCACAATTCCAAGTACTTCAGGAGTGCAGAAAATCGTTCATTTGTGCTATGATCTGAAATTAGATTAAAGCCAGTTGATTGGACTAAGATAGTTCATGAAACTTTGGACAAGATCGTTCAAATCAAGGAGAGGTTGGATACAGTACGAGTTAGGCAAATGAGTTACGCTTACAAACATCGACAGCAATTAGAGTTTTATGTTGGGAATCATATATTGTTTAAAGTGTTACTTTGGGAAAGTGTTATTTTTGGGGAAGTTTGAAATATTAGCATATGTGTTGTTGGACCGTTCTAAATCATTGAACGTATGAGTTCAATGACACATCGATTGAAATTTGTCACAAGAGTGAAGTGGTGTTCGCGAAGTATTTCATATGTAAAATCTAAGAAAGTGTTGGCTAGTAAAGTCTTACATGTGTTTCTAGAAGGAGTTCACAGGGAATCACATATAACATTGTGTAGAGAAACTGGTAGAAACCATGGATTGAGAGGTCAAAATGTTGAAGCACATAAAGTTTTAATTTGTCATTGCTTGATCGAACGCTTAGCGAGGATTTGAATTTACTTCGAAACGAAAATAGTGTACAAAGCATAATTTTACAAACTTATTCAGTGATCGTGTTGACGATATAGCTCCGACTGAATTTCGGGACGAAATTCTTCAACTGGGGGATACTGTGACAACCGTCACCAAACCGTTATCGTAGTTCGAGCCATAAAAAAGTCATTTTTGTGAAAATACTAATTTCAATGATTTCTTTAAATCAAAGTCTTCGTTTTTGAAAAACGAATCCAACGCAAAAAGAATCAATGCAATCGGACATGTAACGAAGAATATACGAGGTTTCACGGTTCGGGCCATAACTTTCTTATTCGGACTTCAAATGACATGAATCCAAAGCCCACGGTCTTAAAAATCATTGGGATATAACATGTATAACTATTAGCTCATAATTTCCTAAAGAAAAATCAACCCAATACCATTTTGATAGATCCATCCGATCGGCCCAACCCAAAAACCCTAACTTGGGCCCAAACCATTCTATACCTATAAATACAAAATTAAATTAAACCCTAACCCCTTTTTACCCTCAAAAATTCGTTCATGCTGCTGGCCTTAGGAGTTCTACCGACCAAAACAAAGAAACCCCAAGATCGAGTCGAGTTTTTGGGTTTCGGGTGTTACGTCTTGTGTATTCGTGTAGGTATTTTCCTCTTAAACCCTAATCTATGGATTTTCTTTATATTTTTCTGAGATAGATATGTATTAGGGTTGATTTATACTTTTGGGGAAGGGTTATGTCGAGTTTAGTGTGTTTTGCAAACCGAAAGTTATATAATCGAAATCTCATAATCTGTCCAGAATTTTCAGTCCTGTTCGACGTCCGATTTGATCTAGCTACGTTCGTTTTCAGGCTTCGTCCTAAACTGAAAAGTTGTAGATCTCGAAGTTTTACATAAACCCTTGAGGATTCGGCCTCTGAAAAGCGTTTTATGATTTTATAAAAATTATTTTGCAAACTGTGCTGTGTATGACGAATTTTCAGAAAACGTTTGTAATATTAAATCGGTTTGATCAATCTATAATAATGAATTCTAAGGGTGTATATTCTCATTATTTACATATTCTAAGAAGTGTTCTCATGCGATCATTCGATAGTTGGTATTATACCTATCCGATTTCATTCATTAATACGTTATTTCGATTGTTTCGTTGTTATCATTTCCTTTCGGTTCGATCCATTGTATTCCGGGTGTATGAATTCATTATATTAATTGTGAAATCAGTATATAAGTTGGTTGTGAGCGAAATATTCAATTGATTAAGCGTTTGGGTTGATTAGTATAAAGATTTAGGTTTAAACTCATAAACCTTAATCTGTCCAGATTTGTGTTTCGGTTTGGGAAGCTTGTAACTTGGTCATTTCATGATGATTTTTGATGAAACAGGAGTCTAAACTTAAGTATTTTGAGTCTATTTTCATATGGCGTTGGTTTCATGGCTAAATGTTGAGTATAAGTCAGTCAAAATGATTTTATAAAAGTGAATGTCAAATCTGAGTTTTTCGGTTCATGATTTCGGTTAACTTGTTGATTTTTGAAACGTATGTTAAACTAAGAATAAGGTCTTGAAATTTTTACTGGAGTAATTTTAAGGTGTTACCAATTTTATGTAAAACTATTATAATCTTTTTAAGTCTTAAAGTATTTTAAATAAATTGTAACTTTTGCATACTCAGAAATCGTTGATATTTCAGAGCAGATTGTTTTGGTGAATTTTTAAAAATATTTAACTATAGAATTTAACTCTGGAAAAACTACAGGTTTTTCTTAACAAATTGAAGTGTCACTGGTAAAACTTGTAGAGTCAAATGATTTCATTAAGTAATATATAAAAATACGTAAAGTGGTATGAAAATTGTGGACAGAATCTGATTTTTACTCGATAGGTTGATTCAAGTTAATATACATGAGTTGAGTTGTGAGGGAACTTAATGGAAGTGTTAAGACTTGGGATACAATGGAAAGACCTAGTTATGTCTAGGTTGTAACCCATATACATTATGATATTGTAGATTGCGAGTGGTTGGTGGTTGAACTTAAGGACAAAACTTACATCATTTCTTGAGGTGAGTTTTCGTGGCCCCATTTTCTTACTTGTTTTACATTGAGGGAAAAGTATGCTTACATGTTTTATTAACTGTTTTATGCTGTGAAACGTATTCATTTTTATTTTTGGACATATGCTTGAAATGTGTGACTCTATGTGACTTATATGCATTGGTTGTTGGATTTGTTTTGTTAAAAGGCTGCACTCCTTCGGGAGTGTATACCTAGTGTATATGCTTTGTATACACTGAAGGACATATTTATTTACAAGGCTGCACTCTTTCGGGAGTGTATACCTAATGTATGCTTAGGTGTACATTGAAGGTCATTTATGGGTAGCTACCGCATACGCAGGATTTGGTTGGGTCATACTCCTTCGTGGGGTGATGACGGTTTGTGGATTGTTCGGTTGGATTATTTCACTTGTGTGCCATTTCTATATGCATTGTCCTAACTTATCATTATCACAGCAAAATATTTTATTGTGGTGTTTGGTTTCAAACCTACGAAACTCACCAACATTCGTGTTGACGTTTTTGAGCATATCTTTTCAGGTTATACTAGTGGACTTAAAGCAGTGGACAAGAGAACTTAGTGGACCTTTAGGGTTGCATTAAGAGTTATTCAAGACTTGTGATACATCATGGTTGTTAGTGAAGGCATGATTTGCCTTAACATTATAGTGTACGTTTGTTTGTAAGGTTTTGAATTCATTGTTGAAATGTATGCACGACATGAACCGTTATTCATGTTATTGGCATCATGACACATTGGATATTGTATTTCATATAGAATTCTTTATAATGATGTGTTATGATCCTATCACCGTTATACCCCGTTGTTTCCGCTTTAGACAGGGTGTGACAAGCTTGCTGGTACTTAGTGTGAAGGGTTAACTCCCCACTTATATTAAGCAATATGGTACACTATCAAGCCCTCCAGTCTGGATGGTGCGACTTATGGTATGAACAATGCCAGACTTGAACATGTTTATTTTTTTTTTTTATTTTTTTTGGAAAAAGAACAAAAATAAAGGATAGGGGGCATGATGGGCTTGCGGCCCGTAGGCCTTCTAGGGTTTCGAGCCTCCCCGACTATAAATAGGGGACCTTACAACATTTTTTCCGTATCCTCCTCCTTAAATATCTCTCGACCTATTCCTTCCTCTTTTTCCTTATAATTTACATTTCTTTACATACCCCATCCTTATAATCAGATCCTACCGATTTCTCACGACTAAAGGTTTCCGACTTGTGCGATAAGATCTTTCCGATTTCTCAGAACCGACATTACTGATCTAAGACGCTGCCGATTTTTTGATTTGAAGGTTCCCGATTTTCGCGAATAGAGGCTACCGATTTTGTGAGTAGAGACTGCCGATTATTAGATTTGGAGGTTTCCAATTTTTGTGAATAGAGGCTGCCGATTTTCTGATTTGGAGTCTACCGATAGAGGCTACCGCTTTCGGTTTTAGAGCCTTCCGATTTTTATTGATAAGAGCCTGTCGATTTTTGGCGTTAGAACCTACCGACTTATAACCCATTGTTTATTTTCGCAGGTTCGTACTCCTTAACTGTTAGCTTCCATTCATTAAACATTATGACCAAAAAAGATATAGGTATTCAAAAGTGTACATTTACCCACGACTCGCTTACTGATTTGCACTTTATATGATACTCCCGATGAGTTCGAAGTTACACTACCCAATCCTGATAATGTTATAACTGATATTGAGAAAGGTATGGTAGGCTTATATGCAGCTACGTTTGAAATGGCTAACACACGAATACCCTTTACCTCGTTCTATCTAAGTGTTTTGGACTATTTCAATTGCCATGTTACCTAAATGCACCCGTTGGAATCTTTCTGTATATCTTCATTTGAGGTACTTTGTGCTGCGCTTGGTGGGCAGGCTACCGTTACTTTGTTTAAGAAATTTTTAAGATTATCCCACATAGGCAATTGGTTTTCGATTGAGAAACACAGTACCCTGGGTCTCGAGAGTGTTTGTTGAAACTCCCGATACGACGAGAAATTGGAAATGTAGGTTTTTCTGGGTTAAAGCTTCGAGTCTTGATCCGCATGGTTATTACCCAAATATTTTTAAATGGAGAATGATTGCATGGGGTGAGCTTGTCGATCCCTTACCAACAAGTGGTTATGATCAACGACTTTACAACAAGCTCGTAACAACCTCGTGTTGGTTCACACCTATCCTCAGCCTATACTTTACTTGGCTAGTATTGCGTCTTCTTGGTTGGGGAATACTACTAACCCCGTTATTTTTAAGAATGGCATGGGTATGATTTATGGTTTGGTTGATGGTTCATCTTATTTTCTACATGTAAAATTCTCATGTTTATTTGCTAACAATTTATTTATTTTTATTTTTTTGCATCAATGAAATTTTTTTAAGTACATGAGAAAAGCCAGAAAGGTGTATCTTTCACCACCATTGACAATGTTTCACAAGGCGAGTTGCCCTTACCCTCGGTCAATGCCGAGGCTATGACACCTACCGATGAACGGGATCTCGGTATTGACTGAGGGTGAGAGCAACTCACCATCTTAAACATTGTCAATAGTGGTGAAAGATACAAGTTTCGTGCTTTTCTCATTCAAATACTTGAAAAAAACTCATTGTAGCAAAAAAAAAAAAAATGTTATCAAATTAACGTGAGAAGTTTACATGTAAAGAATACGAGGAACCATTAACCAAACCATAAATCATACCCCTGCCATTCTTAAAAATAATAGGATCAGTAGTATTACCCAACTAAGAAGACGCTATACCAGCCAAGTAAAGAATAGGCCGAGGATAAATGTGAACAGTGAACCAATATGGGGTTGTTATGAAGCTTGTTGTAAAGTCGTTGATCATAACCACTTGTCGGTAAGATCTCGACAACCTCACCCCATGCAGTCGTTCTCTATTTAAAAATATTTGGGTAAGTACCATGCGGATCAAGACTCACAGCTTTAACCTAGAAAAACCTACCTTTCTAATTTCTTGCCGTATCGGGAGGTTTCAACAAACACTCTCGAGACCTAGGGTAGCTGCGTTTCTTAATCGAAAACCAATCGCCTATGTGGGATAATCTAAAAATTTTACTAAACAAAGTAACGGTAGCCTGCCCACCAAGCGCAACACAAAGTACCTCAAACGACGATATACGAATAGATCCCAACGGGTGCATTTGGGTAACATGGCAATTAAAATAGTCCAAAACACTTAGATAGAACGAGGTAAAGGGTATTCGTGTGTTAGCCATTTCAAACATAGTTGCATATAAGCCAATCATACCTTTCTCCATATCAGTTATAACATTATCATGATTGGGTAGAGTAACTTCGAACTCATCAGGAGTATCGTATAAAGTGGCAAATCAGTAAGCGAGTCGTGGGTAAATGTACACTTTCGAATACCCATATCTCTTTTGGTCTTAATGTTTAATGAATGGAAGCTAACAGTTAAGGAGTACGAACCTGCTAAAATAAACGGTGAGTTATAAGTCGGTAGGTTCTAACGCCAAAAATCGGCAGGCTCTTACCAATAAAAAATTGGAAGGCTCTAAAACCGAAAGTGGTAGCCTCTATCGGCAGACTCTAAATTAGAAACTCGGTAGGCTCTATTCACGAAATCGGCAACCTCCAAATTAGAAAATCAGCATCCTCTACTCACGAAATCGGAAGCCTCTATTCATGAAAATTGGCAGCCTCGAAATCAGAAAATCGGAAGCCTCTACTCACGAAATCGGCAACCTCCAAATCAGAAAATGGGCAGCGTCTGATCTAACTTATCGGTAACGTCCGATTTGAGAAATCGGCAAGATCCGGTCGAATAAATCGAAAACCTTTACTCACGAGAAATTGTTAGGATCCGATTATAAAGATTGGCTATGTAAAGAAAAGTAAGTTATGAGGAAAAAAAAGGAAGGAATATGTTGAGAGATATTTAAGGAGGAAGATATGAAAAAAATGGTGTCCCCTATTTATAGTGGGGTAGACTTGAAACCTTGGAAGGCCCATGGGTTGCAAGCTGTCACACCCCGCCAAACGGTAACCTTCGGTTAAGTACAGTGAAAGCTGAAGCATGTGACGTGGCGGGGCGTGGAAAGAGCGGATCAACAAAGCATATGATTACAGAACATAGTATTAAGATGCCATAATTAATAATTATTACAAAAGCTACGACTTATCAAGTCGCAGGAGTAGTAGTGTTATTAAAATAACCAGCGCCATAGTGAATACAATGTTTAGACGGGGATTTCGTAAATATGTGTAACAACCGCCAAATTAGGGCTAGTATTAGCGCCTAATTCTTTGTTAATACTTGTAATTAGTTCCGTGTTAGGCTAATTTATGTATCAGATTATATGTTGGTAAATATATACAACTTTGCGATTTGGCTTAAATCGTACGCAACTAAAATAGAATGAAATTCTATTCGATTAACACGGACGTTGGTGAACAAATGTTTATAAACTAAAATAACGCAATTATGACCGAAACGCTATCTTATAATAGTTAGTAATTATCTCGTATCGCTCGATCAAAGTTTACACGATTTAAAAACAAAAGTATTCAAACGCATTTAAACTAAATTATATTTCAAACAAATAAAGATTTAAAGAAATAATTTAAGTAAATTATTTAATAACACTCGCATTTCAAAAGGATAATTCACGTGTAAAAATAAATAATTTAACGTAAAACGACGGAGAAAACGAACACCACCCGGAACGCGGAGCGGAGACTGAAGGTGGGGGAGCTCCACCAAAACCCCACCCACCTCCATCTTCTTCTTCATTTTCATTCTCTTCTTTCTCTCTCTTTCCTCCTTTTCTCTCTTTATTTTCTCTAACTAAAAACCTCACAAAATCGACAAATAAACGTACAAAACGAGCTTGGATCACACCTCTCCTTTGGAAGAAAACGTTCACCACTACCCGATCTACATTCCTATCTTTTCGGATTTTCAATCCGACACTTTGTAAGTTTCCGACAAATCCCGACATATCTCGTTTTTGATCATTTTTACTAGTTTATGGTTTAAATAGGCTTATTATGTTCATATAAGGGTTGGGTAAAAGATTTGGACCCAACGGAAACCGGAAAACTCGTTTTCGACTAAATTTCCGGCCATCAGACCGCTACGTCGCACCTGGCCAGGGGCCTCTGCGACGTCGCGACCTACGTCGCACAAAAATCTCAACGTCGCACTAGCGACGCAGCCTATTACGTCGCATTAACTTGCGGACGTCGCACGTAGCGACGTAGACTTTAACGTCGCAAACCGAACCAACGTCGCATTAGAGACGCCGCCCCCTACGTCGCATTGATTTGCGAAGGTCGCATCATGCGACGTACATGCCCACGTCGCACCTTACGTCGCTTGCAACGTCGCATGCGACGTCGCACAAACCAGAACCTTGAAAACTCACATTTTCACTAAGTGTCGAACTTTTACAACCTCAAATCCTTATACGATACGACCTAACAATCATAATAAAACATACTTTCCTATTACAATTACTCTAATTTGCGTATTGAATGATAAACTTTAAATATAACAAATCACCAACGGGCCGTATACTTTGATACGAACGCGAACAAACCAACATTTAAACACAACGGGTTGTATGAACAACTAGCCTAGATGGTCTTGCGAGACATCTACTTACTTAACCTTACGTGTTTAGGCACTAGAAGGTTACGGGTTCGGAGAACCTACTTGCTTTACTACTACTTGCTATTTACCACTGCTCGACTCAGGTGAGTCTTACAGCCCCACTTTTACTGTTTTTATACTTTGGGGTGAGATACTTAGCAACTGTTTTACATATGAACACAATGTACTGAACTGATTACCTTACTGTTTACAAACAAACGCATGAGTTACTTTTATCCACTGAAAGCCTCCTATTCGTAAGTTGTTAGTTATTGACTTAAGCGCGATTACTAGTAGATGGATCCATTTGGGACTGACAATCCCTGCCTGGGGTGGTAGCGCCACCACGTACTGATTTACACGTAGAAACGGGCATATTAGTATTTGTTACATATGAGTGTGCGGATAGCACTCACGGGGGTACGTGATATATTCACACTACACGGTTAAGCTTCAACTTATGAGCTCATGGCACTGTACTGATTTACTGAATTACTTACTTTGCTTGATAGCAATACGGGTACATACTTGTGGTTCATAACACCTACTTATTACTAAACCTGTAAGATTCACCAACCTTTTTGGTTGACACTTTTTAGCTTTGTATCTCAGGTACACTTACGGAGTAGGATCACTCCAGGATTACTAGCTAGAGTCGCATGATTTCCAAACTGCATTTAACGGAGATTCTTTGGCATTATCTTTTGTAACTATGGTTATGTAATAGAATCTCCCGCTATACGCGAGGGCTCTAGGGAACTACACTTTTGTAAAGAAAACTATATGTTTTCAAACAATTCAAATTATGAAATGTAACTATTTTACAAACGTCTCATTTAGAGGTCGTTTACTGTTAATCTTGTGCTTTGTATATTGATTAGTAACACCCAATGTATGCTTCCGCAAATCGTTAATTTGGGGGTGTTACAGATTGGTATCAGAGCCTAAGGTTATAGTGAACTAGGTTGCATTTAGTGGGCCTAGACTATGACCGTTAGGCAGTATTTCCTTACTAGGCATGATTGGTTCAGGAATTACATCATACGACTTTAATTTAACATAGCTTGATCAACTATGTACAATTAAGGAAAGGTGATGTAAGGTCTGAAATGGTTATGTTGAGCCGGAATACATTAGTTGACTCTGATCTCGAGAGAACCGAGACTTAAACATGTGTATGCTAGACACTCAATAGGCTATATTATATAGGAACTATATGAATATAGGCCTCAATCTTACTAACGCTTTGTCTCAGAAATGGCAAATGCCCCATCCAATTCATCTCGTTCTTAATCCGGGTCGCAGAACCCAAGGGTAGCAAGGAGGAACAACAGGTTGCCTCGAGCTGGCCCGTACTCTACTTACTTCACCTTGCCGGCCTTAGCTGCTAGGGTGAACCAACACGAGCAACGACTTCGCACCATGGATGTCGTGTTGCAAGAAACCAACAAAAACTGGAGACTTACATCACTTGAGCGCATCGAACAAGTCTCTGAGGATCACGAAACCACCGTTAATAATGTGGACGTTCTTTTCAACAAAGTGGTGGAGATAAGCGTGGAAACCGCTCTTTTGAAACACAGACTTGATGAGTGTGAACAACGCTCACGGGAAACGGAAGAATCTAACCGCGGATTGGTACAGCGACTAGCATTAGCTGAAGACAATGCTCGACAAGCCAGCAGACTTGCAAATACTGTGGATCGTCTCATCGAAATGATGGAGCAGATTAACCTACGTTAAGACTAGCGTAGTCTTTGTTTTGTAAACTATCCTGTAATCTAGTAACTATCTAAGCGCTACTCTATGTTTCAGTCGGATGTAACAATTCCCGACACCTTTTGTAATACATCCGCAGGATGTAACCTTTGAACTCGTATCATCTATCAAATATTCCTTGCTGTTTCGACTCATATTAATTGCCATAATCCTTTTTCATATTGATGTTATGGATTACCAACTTTATACGTGTACATCTGAAATAAATGCAATTCTCTTACAAAATCTCATGTATCTTCATTTCTTTTATTGAAGAATCATGCCGCCAAAGTCAAGACCTTACACTGATGCTCAGATCACGTCACTCATAACCCAGGCTGTTACTGAAGCCTTGGCTCGGAATACTCCACCTAACTCCACAAGAAACAGCGATGCCGCTGAAACCTCTGCTGCTAAACCTTGTTCATACAAGGATTTTCAAAACTGCAAACCCTTGAGCTTCAAGGGAACCGAAGGAGCCATCGGACTTATCAGATGGTTCGAAAAGATGGAATCCGTTTTCCGCATCAGCAAATGTGCGGAGGACGACAAAGTCAAATTCTCCACCTGCACCCTCGAAGATGGTGCCCTCTCGTGGTGGAATTCCTATACCCAGTCTGTGGGTATTGACACCATTATCTACTCCCTTGGGAGGATCTGAAGAAAATGCTCACGGATGAGTATTGCCCGTCCGAACAACTTCACAAGCTGGACGAAGAGTTCTGGAACTTAAAAGTGCAAGGAACCGATATCGTTAGATACACCACCAGATTCCAACAACTCACCGTCCTTCACCCAGCTATGGCAGGTACTGGGCTCGACAAGATTAAGAAATACATCCGCGGCCTCCCGGAACCCGTCCGGGGAAATGTCGCCTCATCAAACCAAACCACCCTTCATGGTGCCATTCGGTTGGCCCATGAACTTCTAGCTATGAACGAGGACCCAGAACCACCCACTCCGTCCTCCAACAGCAATAAACAAAAATGGTCCGACAACCACAACAACCACCAAAACAAGAAACCTGAAACCATTAAAGCCTACACCTCCAGTTTTGATGACAAGGGAGCGTACAAGGGAACCAAGCCCTACTGCTCCAAGTGCCAACGACACCACCATGGTTCGTGTCCCTGTAGCAAGTGTAAGAGATTTGGACACTTGGCTAAGGATTGTAGATCAAATACCACTGACACCAACACCTCTGCACCAAAGACCTGTTATGGGTGCAACGGTACGGGGCATTTCAAGAAAGACTGCCCGAAGCTGAACAACAGCAACAACAGGAATAACAACAATGCTCGAGGAAGAGCTTTTGTGCTGAAATCTGGGGAAGCCCTTCAAGACCCGAATGTGGTCACGGGTACGTTCCTTCTCAACAACTTGACTGCATCTGTATTATTTGATACTGGTGCTGATAAGAGCTTTATTTCTGATGAGTTTTATCCACTACTTGACACCACACCTATTGCCTTAGATTCTAAGTACACGGTAGAATTGGCAAACGGAAAACTTATTGAGGCCGACAGTGTGATACCTAATTGCACTCTAAACTTAGCTAACGAGCTCTTTTCCATTGACTTGATACCTGTCGAAATCGGCAGCTTTGACCTCATCGTCGGTATGGATTGGTTGTCCAAGCACCGAGCCGAAATCGTTTGCTTTGAGAAAATTGTACGCCTTCCTCTCGTCACCGGTGGAACTTTGAGCATACAAGGGGAGACCGGTGGGACGAGAATAAATATCATTTCTTGCATGAAGACCCGAAAATACTTGAGGAAAGGGTACCAGGCAATCCTCGCACACGTTATGGAGAAAAAGTCGGTGGAGAAGCGACTTGAGGATGTGCCTATCGTTCGAGACTTCCCAGAAGTCTTTCCTGAAGACTTGCCTGGCCTACCGCCAACTAGACAAGTCGAATTCTCTATTGATCTTGTGCCCGGTGCAGCACCCGTGGCACGAGCCCCTTACCGACTAGCCCCATCCGAACTTCAGGAGTTGTCTACTCAGTTACAGGAACTCCTGAACAAGGGATTTATTCGACCAAGTTCCTCACCTTGGGGAGCTCCGGTCCTGTTTGTGAAAAAGAAAGACGGTTCTTTCCGCATGTGCATCGACTACCGTGAACTCAACAAATTAACTGTCAAGAACCGTTATCCACTCCCTCGCATTGATGACCTGTTTGACCAACTTTAGGGGTCGAGTTTTTATTCAAAAATTGATCTACGATCGGGTTATCACCAACTCCGAGTTCGTGATGAAGATATTCCTAAAACAGCTTTCCGAACTCGTTATGGGCATTACGAATTCCAAGTGATGCCATTCGGCTTAACCAACGCACCGGCAATATTCATGGACCTTATGAATCGGGTGTGCAAACCCTACCTTGACAAGTTTGTTATCGTCTTCATTGATGACATTCTGATTTACTCGCGCAACGAACAAGAACACGCGCAACACCTGAAAACCATCCTAGAGCTGCTCAAACACGAAGAGTTATACGCCAAATTCTCTAAGTGTGAGTTCTGGATGCAAACCGTTCAATTCCTTGGACACGTCATTGACAATCAAGGGATTCATGTCGATCCTTCAAAAATCGAGGCTATCAAGTGTTGGCAAGCACCTTCTACACCGACCGAGGTACGCCAATTCTTAGGACTCGCCGGATACTACAGACGATTCATTGAGAATTTTTCGAAAATAGCCCTACCTCTCACTGCACTGACTCAAAAAGAAAAGAAGTTCGATTGGACTGACAAACAGGAGTCAGCTTTTCAACTACTAAAACAGAAACTCTGCAGTGCACCTATCTTATCTTTACCCGAAGGCAACGATGACTTCGTGGTATACTGTGATGCTTCACACCAAGGTCTTGGTTGCGTGCTGATGCAACGAGACAAGGTTATCGCTTACGCCTCTCGACAACTCAAGGTCCACGAAAAGAATTACACAACTCATGACCTAGAGTTGGGGGCTGTTGTATTCGCTCTGAAAATCTGGAGACACTACTTATACGGTACCAAGTGTACAATCTTTACCGACCATAAAAGTCTCCAACATATCTTCGATCAAAAGGATCTCAACATGAGGCAACGTCGATGGGTCGAGTTGCTCACTGATTACGATTGCGAAATTCGCTATCATCCAGGCAAGGCGAATGTTGTCGCCGATGCCTTAAGCCGAAAAGAACGAGTGAAACCACTTCGAGTTCGAGCTCTCGGTATGACCATTCACAACGACCTCATCAATCAAACTCGCACAACTCAGCTCGAAGCACTCAAACCGGAAAACTTGATAAACGAGGCCTTGCGGGGCATGGACAAACAATTTGAAACCAAACCTAACGGGGCCAAATACTTCTCGAATCGAATCTGGTTACCAAGTTTTGGGAACCTGCGAGACTTGGTGATGAATGAAGCTCACAAGTCAAAATACTCTATACACCCCGGTGCCGACAAAATGTATCACGGCATCAAGGAAATGTACTGGTGGCCCAACATGAAATCTGACATTGCAACCTATGTTAGCAAGTGTCTTACTTGTTCTAAAGTTAAAGCTGAACACCAGAAACCTTCCGGTTTGCTACAACAACCTGAAATACCACAATGGAAATGGGAGCAGATCACCATGGATTTCATTACTAAGCTCCCGAAAACTTCTAACGGTTGCGATACCATTTGGGTGATCGTTGACCGACTCACTAAATCTGCTCATTTCCTAGCCATCAAAGAAACTGATAAGATGGAACGTTTGACACGAATCTACCTGAAAGAGATCGTGTCAAGACACGGCGTGCCCATCTCAATCATCTCCGACCGAGATGCTCGATTTACTTCTCGCTTCTGGCAATCACTGCAAAAATCTCTTGGTACTCGTCTGGATATGAGTACGGCTTACCATCCTCAAACCGACGGCCAGAGCGAACGAACCATACAAACACTGGAAGACATGCTACGAGCCTGCGTAGTTGACTTCGGTAAAAACTGGGAAAATCACTTACCATTGTGCGAGTTCTCGTACAACAACAGTTATCACACCAGCATAAAGGCTGCACCCTTCGAGGCACTGTACGGTCGTAAGTGCCGGTCACCTATCTGTTGGACTGAGGTGGGGGATACACAACTCACCGGTCCAGAAATCATACATGAAACAACTGAAAAGATCGTCGGCATACAAAACCGACTAAAAGCCGCGCGTGATCGTCAGAAAAGCTATGCTGACGTGAGACGCAAACACCTTGAGTTCCAAGTAGGGGACAAGGTGCTCCTCAAAGTGGCACCGTGGAAAGGTGTCATTCGATTTGGAAAACGAGGCAAACTAAATCCTAGATACATCGGACCATTCGAAATCCTTGAAAAGATTGGTCCAGTGGCATACCGCCTGCAACTTCCTGCTGAGCTTAGCAGCGTTCACAACACATTCCACATTTCTAATCTAAAGAAATGTCTGTCTGACGAGACACTGATTATACCGATCGACGAAATCCAAATCGATGATAAACTTCATTTTGTCGAGGAACCTATGGAAATCATGGACCGCGAGGTCAAACAACTAAAACAGAGTCGTATTCCCATCGTAAAAGTCAGGTGGAATTCTAGACGTGGTCCTGAATTCACCTGGGAACGGGAAGACCAAATGCGACAGAAATACCCACATCTCTTCCCAGACAACGCACCGACTGTGCAATAGAACTAATTTCGGGACGAAATTCTTTTAACAAGGGGAGAATGTAACAACCGCCAAATTAGGGCTAGTATTAGCGCCTAATTCTTTGTTAATACATGTAATTAGTTCTGTGTTAGGCTAATTTATGTATCAGATTATATGTTGGTAAATATATACAACTTTGCGATTTGGCTTAAATCGTACGCAACTAAAATAGAATGAAATTCTATTCGATTAACACGGACGTTGGTGAACAAATGTTTATAAACTAAAATAACGCAATTATGACCGAAACGCTATCTTATAATAGTTAGTAATTATCTCGTATCGCTCGATCAAAGTTTACACGATTTAAAAGCAAAAGTATTCAAACGCATTTAAACTAAATTATATTTCAAACAAATAAAGATTTAAAGAAATAATTTAAGTAAATTATTTAATAACACTCGCATTTCAAAAGGATAATTCACGTGTAAAAATAAATAATTTAACGTAAAACGACGGAGAAAACGAACACCACCCGGAACGCGGAGCGGAGACTGAAGGTGGGGGAGCTCCACCAAAACCCCACCCACCTCCATCTTCTTCTTCATTTTCATTCTCTTCTTTCTCTCTCTTTCCTCCTTTTCTCTCTTTATTTTCTCTAACTAAAAACCTCACAAAATCGACAAATAAACGTACAAAACGAGCTTGGATCACACCTCTCCTTTGGAAGAAAACGTTCACCACTACCCGATCTACATTCCTATCTTTTCGGATTTTCAATCCGACACTTTGTAAGTTTCCGACAAATCCCGACATCACTCGTTTTTGATCATTTTTACTAGTTTATGGTTTAAATAGGCTTATTATGTTCATATAAGGGTTGGGTAAAAGATTTGGACCCAACGGAAACCGGAAAACTCGTTTTCGACTAAATTTCCGGCCATCAGACCGCTACGTCGCACCTGGCCAGGGGCCTCTGCGACGTCGCGACCTACGTCGCACAAAAATCTCAACGTCGCACTAGCGACGCAGCCTATTACGTCGCATTAACTTGCGGACGTCGCACGTAGCGACGTAGACTTTAACGTCGCAAACCGAACCAACGCCGCATTAGCGACGCCGCCCCCTACGTCGCATTGATTTGCGAAGGTCGCATCATGCGACGTACATGCCCACGTCGCACCTTACGTCGCTTGCAACGTCGCATGCGACGTCGCACAAACCAGAACCTTGAAAACTCACATTTTCACTAAGTGTCGAACTTTTACAACCTCAAATCCTTATACGATACGACCTAACAATCATAATAAAACATACTTTCCTATTACAATTACTCTAATTTGCGTATTGAATGATAAACTTTAAATATAACAAATCACCAACGGGCCGTATACTTTGATACGAACGCGAACAAACCAACATTTAAACACAACGGGTTGTATGAACAACTAGCCTAGATGGTCTTGCGAGACATCTACTTACTTAACCTTACGTGTTTAGGCACTAGAAGGTTACGGGTTCGGAGAACCTACTTGCTTTACTACTACTTGCTATTTACCACTGCTCGACTCAGGTGAGTCTTACAGCCCCACTTTTACTGTTTTTATACTTTGGGGTGAGATACTTAGCAACTGTTTTACATATGAACACAATGTACTGAACTGATTACCTTACTGTTTACAAACAAACGCATGAGTTACTTTTATCCACTGAAAGCCTCCTATTCGTAAGTTGTTAGTTATGGACTTAAGCGCGATTACTAGTAGATGGATCCATTTGGGACTGACAATCCCTGCCTGGGGTGGTAGCGCCACCACGTACTGATTTACACGTAGAAACGGGCATATTAGTATTTGTTACATATGAGTGTGCGGATAGCACTCACGGGGGTACGTGATATATTCACACTACACGGTTAAGCTTCAACTTATGAGCTCATGGCACTGTACTGATTTACTGAATTACTTACTTTGCTTGATAGCAATACGGGTACATACTTGTGGTTCATAACACCTACTTATTACTAAACATGTAAGATTCACCAACCTTTTTGGTTGACACTTTTTAGCTTTGTATCTCAGGTACACTTACGGAGTAGGATCACTCCAGGATTACTAGCTAGAGTCGCATGATTTCCAAACTGCATTTAACGGAGATTCTTTGGCATTATCTTTTGTAACTATGGTTATGTAATAGAATCTCCCGCTATACGCGAGGGCTCTATGGAACTACACTTTTGTAAAGAAAACTATATGTTTTCAAACAATTCAAATTATGAAATGTAACTATTTTACAAACGTCTCATTTAGAGGTCGTTTACTGTTAATCTTGTGCTTTGTATATTGATTAGTAACACCCAATGTATGCTTCCGCAAATCGTTAATTTGGGGGTGTTACAATATGACTAAAAAGGTTCATAGTTATACAAAAGAAATCCTGTTCTTACAAAAATGGCATCCTAATCGTCATGGGTGGGCGTAGTTCCAATATGCATGCAATTCTTACGTCGCTGCTAATTCCCTGAAAAACATATTAAAATCGTCAACAAAATTGTTGAGTGAATTCACAGGTTTTGTATAATATTGGTTTGTAAACCGTTCGTTGCAAGTACGCCTTGCAATATAAATTAGTTGGAAATCAAATCGTTGATTTATAAGTAGACATAACAATGACTAAGTGATGTGTGTTTTAGTACGTATAAAAAAAAGTTTTAAATAATGGAAATACTAAATAATACTATCACACAATTCAGGAAAGAATAACCCGATCATATAATAATATAGCTTTGGTAAGTCCGAGTCGAACCACAGGGAATGGTGATTTAAAATAATTAATTGAATCATATATTTACAATTATTATTACAGGTAAAGGGTGGACATTTTAGTTCTATGCGAACATATTTAATTTGATACTAGATTAAAACAAACTAAAACAATTAAAGCAATTAAGAACAATTAGGGATAATCCGATGGATAGAAGATTATATTTATTTAGATTAGTCTTACTTAAATTATAACTTTCCTTTATGTTTATTGATTCGTTGGTTGATTTATTGGTGATTTATCAAATGTAGAAAGCCTCTAAACCTTAGTTAACTTCCTTATAAGTATATAAGTAAAACACAAGATTCGATGCAAATATACTATAGAAACCTTCTTTAAGTATTGCTCACTTATAACTTATTCTAATAAACCTATCAACAATCTATTATAGCAAGTTCGTACAACGATGTTAAAAATTACCACATTAATTATAATTCATAAGTTATATGTTCTTAATCTATCACGAAACCTTCGTATCAAGCCACAATTGTGCACAATCAATTAACTTATAAAAACCTAATAAACCTTATTGAAGTTTATGATATAAATCAATTAATCATGTTAAGAACAATTTATCATACAATTTAACACAATAACTTATTAATGCATAATAAATATTCAATAAATCAATACCAACATAAACATAAATTCAAATTATCATTCAAGTAATATTCATCTAAATAAACACAATAAGATTATTAATTCATAATTGAAAACAAATAAACTAGATCCATAATAACCTGATAGACCTTATTGAAGTTACAAGGATAAAGAAACCGAACCAATTAACGAACTAACTCTTCGTAGGGTTGAAGGCCTTCAAACCCTAGCTTCCTAGCCTCCAAATTCGTAACCCTAGTTGACTCTTAACCCTTAGAATCAAATTTAGTATATTGAAATTGTATATTGAATGGTTTGGCCGAGGTCTCTATTTATAGTTTTCAGAATCGCGGTTCCAACTGTCGGTTGAGCCTTCCAGCCGTCGGTTGGAGGTATTTGTCTTGGACTCCAAGTCTGCGATCTCCACTGCCTTATCTCTTTCAGGTTCAACCGCCGGTTGAGCCGTTCAACCGCCGGTTGAGCCGTTCAACCGTTGGTTGGACTTAAATTCCAGAATCTTCTAATACGTGTTTTGAGTCACTGGTCGCTGACCAACTCAATAATAACAAACTCGATGAAGGAAATGATTAAGTCAAAGCTGCTATTCCTGAAGTTTGTACTCACTGGTCGCTGTTCATTCTACTCAAGGAAACTGATATGCTTAGGAAGATTAAAACTCAACTTTGTGTGTCGCTGATTTTAAGACTAGCAGCGAGAGTTTTACATCTTCAAATGAATAAAGGCAAAAGTCACTACCCTAATAAAAGCCAGTCGCTGGAGATTTATACTTCAAGTCATTCTACAAGAGCATGTTAGCTCGCAGTGAATGAGGAGGATTATTACATCTTTAGTGACTTTGTCAAATAAAGTTTCTACATACACGTACAAGTCGCTTTTCACTTATACGTCAGCAAGTGTTCCTCGTACAATCAAATATCTGAAGAATTACGTGGCATCAAGTGATTGGTGTTAAGGAAGAAGAGATATTCGCGGTAATAAATTTGGGACCCGCTGAATGTCGGTTAACAAGAGATCAAGCCAATCAAGCAGCGACACATGTCATTCCAGATCCTATTTTGTAAAAGATATTTACGGGACATTTGTACTATATATAGAACAGTACGTTGTACTTAGAAACTAGTCGTCTATACGTGTTAATCACTTGTTCGTTCAGTGAGTAGTAAGTCTAAGCACGTAGCAGCGATCAGCGAGTGAACAATTAGCGTGTTTGTCCACTATTATTCATCTCTTTTGTAACAGTTTAGCTTGAGTGTCTGATTTGGATTAGCCTTGGCTATTCCATTCCGCGATCAACACTAAGTGAGTTTTATGATTAATAAGATTCACAGTTCAGCTACTATTGCATCTTTGTTTATCTCTGTTTCATATTAAGTATACTCTGTTTGTGCTTGTGCAATTAAAAGTTGATAAAATAACTTAGATAAAATCAGAAAAAGTTTTTAATTGTATTCAACCCCCCTTCTACAATTAAACTTTACACATTGCGATTCCATATCACTAACAGATAGTGATTCAGGGACTCACAACGTGGTCCATGCTTCAATGCTTGGTCCAAACTTCATCAAATCCGGTTTTTAACCTCTTTTAGCCCATTTAATCTTCAACTTTGGGTTTGGTCTTTATTTTAAGCCCAATGATCTTCACTTTTGGTCTTTGCTTCTTTTCTTCCTCATTTTAGTCTCTTTTTCGTTCTTTTCTTTAACTTAAGCTCTATTTACCTGTTTTACAAATATTAACATAATAAGTATCTAACTTCGCATAAATATAATAAAAGTATATAAAACTAGGGAATATTGTTATATAAATATAGTATTATTTGATGCTATCACTAAGTCGTGTTTAAAAGCAGTCAATTCATGATCGTTTCGTTGTGTAAAATAGTAGTCAAATCATGACTGTTCGTTGTTCAAATAGTAGTCAAATTGTTAATCAAATCGTAGTTAAATCGTTGTGCAAATCGTAGTCAAATCGTGACAGAGTAGTTGTTAAAATAGTAGTCAATTCGTTTTGTAAACAAATCGTTGCAATATCGTGTAAATCAAGTAGTGATCAATCATGATCAAATAAAGCATATGAGTAATTCGTTGACAAATAAGTCAAATAGTGATCAAATCATGATCAAGTAATGAGTTTTGCGATATGCGTAAATCGTTGACATATAGGTCAAATAGTGATCAAATCATGATCAAATAATGAGTTTTGCGTTATGAGTAAATCGTTGACATACAAGTAAAATAGTGATCAAATCATGATCAAATAATGCGTTTTACATTATGAGTAAATCGTTGGAAAAAATTTCCAAAACATAGTTTGTTAAAATAATATAGGCGGTGATCCCTAAAGGTTTGCAAGGCCTTATGAGTTAATGCCGACACCTAATCCTATAACCAAACCACGACCTCGTTTGTGTATTGTTTTTTCCTCTAGGACTGGGTATATATACGCTCCTCATTGTGGCATAAAGTCGGGTGTTGGCACAATCCAACGAGAGTGGAAGGTATGTCATCTCGATAGTACTATCCGTATATTCAGTGGCTAGCGTCACCTAGCTAATGGAACATGTAAAGCTAGGTTCTATGCACTACAACATGTAAAGCTAGGTTCGCACAAAGATTCGTTGCCAGGTTTTCAAGTATAATATGAAAATCATTCATAGTTGACGGTTCTCAAGTATAGTATGAAAAACGTTCATATATCGACAAGTTTTCAAGTATAGTATGAAATAGTTCATAAGTAAACAAGTTTTCATTCGTCGTATGAAAAGAAGTTTATATGTTTTCACCCCTAGTTTAGAAGCAGTAAAATAGTAAAAATAGGGGCTGTGAACTCACCTCGTGAATTTCGTGAGAGCTAGCGATTATATAATAAAGTGGTTGCCCAGTAAAAGTCTCCTAGCGCCCTAAACGCAAGAGATTCGTTTGTGTAAGTAGATGGCTTGCAGCCAATCCATGCTAGTTGTTCACTCATGATGTGAAGATCATTTGTGTTTAAAATGCGTACGATCCGTTGGTGATGTTTTCGTAATAATAATTCTAAGTGATATTATTATTATGCTCGTTTCATTGTATACGTTGTAAAAGTATATATTAAGTGTTTCCAAGTTGTTCTCATATGTGGTTCGTTTGTTGTTAACATGAAGTCGATACTTTGCGATATTTAGATAATCTGTGAGTTGCGACAGAAAGGTGTTGTCGCAAGGTTTCGAAACTTGATGATGTGCGACAATGGTGGTGTCGCAGATGTTGCGAAAGTCAATAAGGTTGCGACAAAAGGATTTGTGTCCTAGGTCCTGCGAGAATCGAGATTGTTGCGACACAAGGCTTGTGTCACAATTTTTTGAGAGAATTGGTGAGTATGCGACACAGAAGTAGTGTCGTAATTATTGCGATAGTTGGGCCCTTTAGCGACAATGGGACCCGGACAGTTTTCTCGTTTTCGTTTAAGTATATATACAAGTTTCGTTTTTCGTTTGTCACATATTTACATTAGTTTTCGTTCGAGTTTTGATAATAAATTACAAAAACTCTTTTTAGACTCAAGTCGTTTTCCTAAATAGGTTGGTCCAATCGTTTTATCGTATCGAGTATCGTTTTTGTTGACTTAGTCAAACCTTCTCGTCTTGACCCGAAATTTTTACACGACAAATCTCAATGTTTTAGTACTCATAAAAAGTAAGTTATATAATTTTTGGCAAACTCAAAAGCGCTCGTTTTTAATCGCGGGAATGCTAAACAGTCCTGGACAGAATTATCACCAAAATACACCATTTGGTGAGCTCGTTTTTACTAGTCAAATGTTCGAGAAAAATTAAGAGATTTTTACCAAATGTTCCCCTATGTCTTAACTTTCCAGAAATGTAAAATACATAATTTTTGGTTAAGTTTAAGTGGTCCGCAATAAATCATATATCAACAGAGGTCCAACAACTCAGATTTCGCCTATATGTTTAAAAATCTAATTACTGTACAAAATATACACAACTTCACAGAAAGAGATCATACAATTTTTAAATCTAACTAAGTTTGTGACTTTTAGGAAAAAGCCTCATGTCGTTTGGATCTATGTAGATCGAGTTATGATCTCTTGAAGTTGGACCACAAATCTGACTGTAAGGACAGATCTGCTATCTCGAATTCCAAAACAGTTTTAGGGAACTAAACGTTGTTCAAAAATTACGAAACTAGTTGGATTAGAAAGATAACTTCTTGAACTTAATTTTTGACTTTTGATTAGACATTTTTGGCTTCGTTTTGAGTTCGTTTTCACGCGTTGAAGTTGGACAAATTTCTGTCGAGCGAGTTTTCCTTGTACTCTTGGTTTGTTTAGTTGTACTAAAACGTTTTGAGTTTGTTTTTAGCAAGTTTTTGGCCATGATCTTTTAGAGTGAACATCTAACATGTTTTTACATGAAATTTATGAAAGAAAATTGAGGAGAATTGGTTCCCATACAACGAGATGGATGAGAGCAAGAAGAATGAAGATGATGATGACTTGATCTCGTTTTTCCTAGCTATTTCCTTTGCAAAATGATGGCGGATGATGATGATGATGATGGTGGCAGTGGGTGGTGGTTGTGGCAGGCCAAAACCGAATAGAGAGAGAAAGAGAGATTTGAGTGAGAGTCGGTGTGTTTGGAGTGTATGTGTAGTTATGGTTGAGTTTGTGTGTGTTTGTAATCAAAACAATGAGGGGTGTGGGGTATGAGGGTGGTTTGGGCAGATTTTTAAGTCAACAAGAGAGGCATGGCCTCAATCTTGATTTGTCTCCCACTTGTAGATATTTTGTGTCATTAAATTGCTAATCGCGTTTAGTTGTTTAGGCGTTAGTTTGTTTCGTTTAGTTAACGTAAACTTGAACGTTAATTTTTTTCTCGAACTATTACTCTAAATACTTTATTTCATGTTTTCATAATATTTGTTACGTTCTGTTTAACAATCGAGTTCAATTCATGAACTTTTGTCGCGTTCGTTATGTTTATTATAAAACGTATAAGTGTTAACCGTAAAAACGTTATGCTTTAAAGTTATAGCATAATAATTCAAATGTAAATAACTACTATTATAAAATAGTTTTACGTTATTTATAAAATTTGTATCACCAACGATCGTATGTTTTTGTCAGACTCAATCCGATTGTTTTTCGCATAATTATAAATAATTACGTAATTCGTAATACATCGCGTATTAAAATAGTGGGCTTGCTAGACTTATCTCATAAAAATAATTTAGTATTCATTTAGTAGGGAATTAGCGTAAGAATGCACGTGATTAGAGTACGGAAAAGTATAAAATTTTCAGGGGTGTCACACAAGCCCATCGGGTCCCCTAGCCTCTGTTTTTGTTCTATTTAAAAAAAATCGCTTGTTCAAGTTTGGCATTGTAAATATCATAAACCGCACCATACTTGACTAGGGGGCTTGATAGTGTACCCTCTCGCTTAATTTAACCGGGAAGTTAACCCTCCACACTTAGTACCGTATCGGCAAGATAAGACCAGTATAACTTTAGGATGTCGTTCGGCAATGTATCCTCCTCATTCAAAACCTCCTTGACGTAAAACCATGAGTATATGCGTTACCAAGTGTGAATCGCCAATAAAGGTAAGATATGATGTAACATCCCGATGCTTAAAGCGACCGACTAATTTTTAGAAATTGTCATGATAAGCGTTGTCATCTAAGACAAAGAAGTACGGATAAGAGACAAAGACAATGACCGCCATGTACTGACAAAAAGGAGATGATGTACGACACATGCCTTAGTGTTGGTCTCCCAAGCGATGCAACCCATTAGCGAAGTACGTCGCAGTGCCTACAGCACGAAGGTGTCGGCCTGCCAACTCAAGGGAGAGTACTAAGGTCATTGTCATTGTCATCGAGAAGTACCTTGGCACTATACATAGACGAGGAACTCTTCTTACCAAGTAAGTTCATTTTCATCCTCCTCAACTATTTACGTAGAGGGAAAAACTATGAATTCTTCAATTATGGTATCTCAGTCTCACGCCGGAGGTGAATCACGGGGCTTGCTCTCGTGCTTCACTTAACATAGTGTTTCTTTTGTGGTCTTTTTGCAGATCTGATTCTAGAGTGTTACCCTCCCTAGGGGTGTTAACGAACTGAGCACTTAACGAGCTACTCGAGTTCGAACTCGTTTATCTCGAATTCGAGCATAATACTATTCGAGCTCGAGTCGAGTTCAAACATAAAAATACTGCTCGATTAGTTTCACGAGCCAAGCTTCAAAACCATAAATTCGACTCGGCTCGTTCGAAAGCTCGTAAAATAATCTCGAGCCGCACGAATGAAACACCCCAATATTTTAATAGTATTTATTTAAAGTTTTAAATAGATTTGCAAATTCTGTGACCAAGATCGCGTCGCAACCAAGTATAATTGCGTCGTAATTTACTATAAGATCGCGCCGCAACCCATTTTAATCGCGTCGCTATCTCAAATAGATCGCGTGGTGATTCGATGTGAATCGCGCCGCAACCGCTGTCTGGACAGACCTGTGCAGACAGTTTATACAACCTGACCAAAACATACACAATTGATAAAGTCCTCAATCAATTTTTCTACTACAAACTGATTTCAACATTTCTTGCAATGTTTTCCAAATGCAATTCATCAACGCAACACTTTGACACTATAAACAAACCGAAATCTCTAACCAACCATTTTGACACTTTAAATAAAACTAAATTTAAACTTCTACAATATACTATCATTACATTTACATGATAAAATCTTACAATACCTATCCATACGATCAAGGTGCTTAACACACCAATTCAAAATTTACCATAAGTTTATAAGTCCCAAAACAAAATAAATTATAATTTTAACAAAAGATTTGGGGTTTCGGTCTCATGAGCATGATTCAAAGAAAACGAGCCATTACCAAAAGAGCAATATCCAACTCTAGCACCCAACGAGCTTTTTACCCAAATCACCCATTTGTCCACTTGCTTTACCTAAAATGTAAAAATAATACAACCGTAAGTACAATGCTTAGTAAGTAACGAAAAACAATCACATGTCATTATATAGATATTTTAGCTAAGGATCCTCAACTACCATGCTAGTTGTATACTACTAGCAATCACACAAGCCTATGGCCGTAACCATTAATTGCACAAAACCACCAGCAAATGACCGCGATCATTCCTGGCACCATGATCATGTAATCCGAAACTTACCTTGCAAAGCCACTAACGATTTACTTGTACTCTTTCCAATCTCTTTAATACCTAATCACATAGGCACATAACACAAATTACACAACAAACAATTCACTAACTTACTTTGATCTTAATCTCATTTGCACATATTTATCCATATCAATCATCCATTTATAATTATATTATATACACATGAATGATGCTTCTTTTTAATCATAATCACACCAATCTTCCTCAACAATACAATACATCATTTTTAGAACCAAAATTCATAAGTGTATATATATATATATATATATATATATATATATATATATATATATATATATATATATATAATTTTACATCATATCCAATTTCCTTCTTTTGCAATAATTTCAGGATTATAATAGGATTTCTAACAAGTATAATTCTCTTGTTCATCATTAGTTTAATCATTTATCAATTCCTACAAGCTTAGGGTTTAGATATTTCAAACTCTAATCTAATTCATCATGAAAGCTTCATAATATATACATATAACATATGTATAACATCTATATACTACCAACCTAATCATTTAACAAGTATTAACACTTAGGGTTTACAAAGCATTAAAACCCTAATCTGATTTTACAATGAAATAATGATTCATACCTTGTAATTAACTATAAAAGTGGGTAAAAGCTTAAAGGATGCTTCTTAACTCAAGAATGAAGATAATCACTCCCCAAAATCATGAAATCGCCATCATCATCTGCTCTGGTTTTCATTTGAGTGATTTTTAAGTAATAAACGAATCTGGAAGCTGCTGGAGCTTAAAACCCGTTTCTTTAGATGCATAAATCGGGTCGCGATCCTCCCCTGATCGCGTCGCGATCTCTGGCTGTACAGACCCAATACTTAACAAAATTTCAATTTCATTCCCTAAACTTATAACACTAATAATATTTCATATATCCACAACACACACATATATATATATATATATATATATATATATATATATATATACACACACATATAATTACACATAATAAATTACTAGAACACTCATATATATATATTTTTATATAGTATAATTTAGAACTTACGGAAAATGGATGTTACAACTATCCTCCACCAATTTAGGATTGTGTCCTCACAATCCAATCATGATACTGCGAGGGATAGAAATGAATGACTTCTTCTTCTGGTTCCCAAGTGATTTCAGAACCTTTTCGATGTTTCCATTGGACTTTGAACATTCTCAATTCTTTGTTCCTCAGTTTAGTAACCTTTTCATCGAGTATAGAGATAGGTTGCTCAACGTAATTCAACTGATCATTTACTTCAATCTCTTCCAATAGAATATATGCAGATTCTTCAACTAGACACTTTTGCAAAAAGGATACGTGGAATGTATTATGAATTCCTGCTAATTTGTCGGGTAGCTCATGGCGGTAAGCTACATTTCTGACTCTAGCAAGGATTTTAAAATGACCAATAAATCGTGGACCCAATTTACCTCGCTTTCTGAACCGAATTATTCCTTTCCAAGGAGACACTTTCAACATCACTTTGTTACCAACCTGAAATTCTATTGGACGCCTTCTGTTATCAGCATATGAATTTTGTCTATCTTGGGCTGCTTTTAACCGTTCTCTAACTTGATTAATCTTTTCAGTAGTCAATTGAACGATATCAGTGCTTCCCAATTCTCTCTGCCCAATTTCTCCCCAGCAAAGAGGAGTTCTACATTTTCTTCCATACATCATTTCATAGGGTGGCATTTTAATACTCGAGTGATAGCTGTTATTATAAGAGAATTCTACCAATGGCAAATGTGAATCCCAGCTACCACCAAAATCAATAGCACACGCCCTTAACATGTCTTCTAGAGTCTGAATCGTTCTTTCACTCTGGCCGTCTGTCTGCGGATGATAAGCTGTGCTAAAATTTACACGAGTACCCATATCTTCCTGAAATTTCGTCCAAAACCGTGAAGTAAATCTAGTATCTCTATCAGAGACAACAGAAGGAATACCGTGACGTACCACTACTTCACGTATGTACAAGTCAGCAAGAACTTCAGAAGATGAAGTCTCCTTAATTGGTAAGAATAATGCACTTTTTGTCAGACGATCCACAATCACCCAAATTGCATCATGCTGGCGTTGCGTTTTAGGTAATTTGGTGATGAAATCCTTGGTAATATGCTTCCACTTCCAAACAGGTATATCCAATGGTTGTAATTTACCATAGGGTGTCTGATGTTCAGCTTTTACCTGTAAGCAAGTTAGGCATTTTTCTACATATCTTACAATTTCTCTCTTCATACCTGGCCACCAGAAATTTGTTTTTAGATTGTGGTACATTTTCGTAGCACCAGGATGAATAGAATATCTGGATTTATGGACTTCATCTAGCAACAGCTTCTTTAACTCGATTGAGTTAGGAATCCAGATTCTACCATATCTTGTCTTTAGTCCACGAGAATCATCAACAAAATTTTGAACTTGACCTTTGATGCGTTCTATTTTAAAATCGCCTTTTTGCCAAGCTTCCAATTGTATGCTCTTAATTTGATCAAGTAAATTAGGAACAACGGTAATTTTAAGAGATTTGACAACCAAAGGTGGCTGAATTGCTTTTCGACTGAGTGCATCAGCAATAACGTTAGCTTTTCTAGGATGATAGAGAATTTCACAATCATAGTCTTTTACCAAGTCAAGCCAACGCCGCTGCCTCATATTTAAATCCCGCTGATCGAAAAAGTATTTGAGACTTTTATGATCAGTGTAAATGGTACACTTTACGCCATATAGATAATGCCTCCAAAGTTTCAAGGCAAAGACAACTGCCGCCAACTCAAGATCATGAGTTGGATAATTCTTTTTATGATCCTTTAGCTGTCTAGACGCATAAGCGATTACCTTGCCACGTTACATCAAGACACGGCCTAAACCATTATATGAAGCATCACTGAAAACCACCATATCTCCAGTACCATCAGGTAGTACTAAGATAGGTGCCTAGCTAAGCTGTTGTTTAAGAATATGGAAAGCTTGATTAGCTTGCTCATTCCAATCGAACTTAACATTCTTTTGGGTGAGTTTAGTGAGAGGAGTAGCAATCTTTGAAAAATCCTGGATAAACCGTCTATTGTAACCGGCTAATCCCAGAAAACTTCTGACTTCAGTTGGTGTTGTTGGAGGTTCCCACTTCATCACTGCTTCAATCTTAGCAGGATCAACTTTAATACCCTGATCATTAATCACGTGCCCCTAAAATTTAACCTCTCGAAGCCAAAACTCACACTTTGAAAATTTTGCATAAAGCTTTTCAGTTCTCAGAATTTGCAACATTTGTCTTAAATGAATTTCATGATTACCAGCTGACTTTGAATAAATAAGAATATCGTCAATAAATACAATTACAGACTTATCGAGTAATGGTCGACATACCCGATTCATAAGGTCCATAAAAGCGGCTAGTGCATTTGTTAAACCGAAAGGCATCACCACAAATTCATAGTGACCATATCTGGTTTTGAAAGCAGTTATAGACACATCATCATCACGAACCTTCAATTGGTGATACCCTGACCGTAGATCAATTTTAGAGAAATAACTAGCACCCTGTAATTGGTCGAACAAGTCATCAATCCTAGGTAAAGGATACTTATTCTTGATGGTTACTTTGTTCAATTCTCTATAGTTAATACACATCCTCATAGTGCCATCTTTCTTTTTAACGAAAAGTACTGCAGCTCCCCATGGCGAACTACTTGGGCGAATGAAACCCTTATCAAGTAATTCCTGCAATTGTTTCATCAACTCTTGCATTTCTGATGGGGCAAGTCTGTAGGGTGTTTTAACAATAGGAGTGGCTCCAGGTACCAAATCAATACGATATTCGACTTGTCTATCGGATAGGATACCCGGTAACTCGTCGGGAAATACATCTGGAAATTCATTTATTACAGGGATTTCATCTAATTTTTGTACAGGTTTCTGAATATCTACTACATGAGCCAAAAAGGCCTGACAACCATGTAACAGATGACGTTTAGCACGAGCATACGTACAGATAGATAAAGAAGATTTTCTCTTTTCCTCATATATATATATCAACTATTTGACCACTAGGCGAGCTGACTCGGATAATCTTTTTCTCACATTGGATAATGGCCCGGTGTTGGCCTAACTAATCCATTCATACCACAACATCAAACTCGCCCATATGCATAGGGATCGGATTTATAACAAATATTTCATTACTGATTTCAAGCTGACACCCACGAAAAACATTTACTACACATATAACTCTATTATCAGCAACTTCAACATCTAAAGGAGTATCTAACTTTGTGAGAGGAATCAAGAAATTTTGACAGAATCTTTCAGATATAAATGATCTTGAAGCACCCGAATCAAATAATATATATGCTGGTTTCTGGTTTACAAGAAAAGTACCTGTCAATACATCAGAAGCTTTTTGAGCTTCATCTGCAGTAATCTGAAAAGAATGAGCTCTGGATCTCGGTGGTTCATTTGTCTTTCTCTCCACATTACCACGAAGATTAAAAGAAGTAGACTGGGTTTTTAAATCAGGACAATCAACCCTAATATGCCCAGGCTTATAACAATTATAGCAAACTCGAAGTGGGTTAGGACAATTACTACTAATATGACCTTCCTGTTTACATTTGAGACAAGTAAATGGTTTATAACGAAAAGTTCCAGAATGCCTTTTGTGACAGATTTTACACTCAGGAGGAGGCGGTCCCTGTTTTTCATCAGACTTAGAACTATCCACAGTCCTTGATTTCTTGGTTTGAGTAGAAGCTGTTTCAGCCTTTCGTTTTGAAACATCACGAAGTAACTCAAGTTCATGCAATCTGGCCTCGTCTACCATTTCTTCAAAACTATTACATCTCTTGGGAATTATAAACTGTTGGATTTCTTTCTTCAGTACATTATGAAAATGGCCCATGAGCATCTTTGGATTTGACATATACTCAGGGCAAAAACGAGCTCTATCCTGAAAAACACCTACTAATTCATTCACCATTGTTGGGACATAGAATGTGACAACAGATCTAGCTTGAAATAGGACTAGTGTAATTATTATTATGTTTGTATATTGGTTTGGATTTGTAAAAGAATATTTGTTTTGTTAGTGATATTCGTTAAACATATTGTTTTGTTAAGTTAGACGAATAATTAAATACAAAATAAATAATAGACGTTTGATGCGCAGCGAGTCGAGCTGTGAGGTGAGATCTGAACTCGCGTAGGTTGAGTCTGGCGAGCCGAGTCCTTTATTGGGCTTGGGCTGCGAGTTGGACCGAACTCGCAGGCCCATGCGAGCCGAGCCGAGACCATAGTATATAATGTTTTTTACTCCGTGAAAAACATAACTTTTGCCATTTTTTCTAATCTGCGAATTCGACAAACTCAGAGAAAACTTAATCCTAACGACTAGGCTTTGACGATTTATCGTTTAAAGCTAAGTCTTATTAAATGCAATACGAACATATTCGTTGTTAGTAAGATAACACCGTATTGAGGGATTCCGCACCTTAATACTACAGATAACGAAGTTATCGATCCTAAAACTAGGGGACTTACATCTGGTATCAGAGCTTTCGGGCTAAATACGAGTGTGTTCATAAGTTTTAGTGTTATTGCGTTTTTGATTAGGGTCGTTTTTACGTGCATTCTTGCAATACTAACAATCAAAATCATTCTCTGGACATTTTAGGGTTTGTTTACGGTCGAAATTTTAAGTTTCAGTCGTAAAAATACCTTAAAAATTCGTTTTTTCGGGTTTAACAGCCGTTTCGCGAGTCGAGATTAGGGTTCTAGCGTCGCCTGCGAACCGAGTTGAACTAGCGAGTCGAACTGAGGCTTGCGAGTCGAACCAGATCCCTCGCGAATCGACATCACTTGCGAATCGACATCTTTTAGCAATCCGAACTGAGGCTTGCGAATCGACGAATTCTGCGAGTCGAGCTGAGATTGCGAGTTGAGCTGAGTCTTGCGAGTTGAGTTTTCTGAATTCGCTGAAACAGTTTAATTTTACGTTTTTAAGATGTCTGACTTAAGTAGAATGATCGAAATGGACCACGAGGTGGGAAAGTCAAACGTTCCACCTAAGTTGTTAAGAATCGAGGATTACTACAATTGGAAGGACAGATTTGAATCTTACTGTAGATTCCATGACCTGTCAATCTGGATGTGTATCAAGAGTGGATACACCCCACCTACTCAAACTGTTCAAAATGCTACTGTGGTTCTTACCTATGCGAACATGAGTGATCAAGAGAAGGAAGCTTACAGAAATGAAAATAAATCACATTCTTGCATAAAGATGTGTCTTCCTAAAGAGATTGCTCATCAACTGAAATCTTTTCATACTGCTAGAACGCTCTGGGAAGCTCTAGAGAAAAGAGGTGAAGGAAGTCCACAGGTGAGAGCTGGCAAGAGGAGTCTTCTTAAAAAGCAGTTTACTATGTTTAAAGCTTTAAAAGGAGAAGATCTTCATGCCTATGTCACGCGTTTCTACCATCTGCTAAGTGAATTAGAATACCATGAGATTGTTGAAGAAGAAGTATCTAAAACCGACAAGTTTCTTGAGGGTTTGCCTTCTAAATGGGAAATGTATGGTGTTATGATTAAGGATAACGAAACTAGGTATTCTACTATGACCCTAGAGCAAGTCATTGACAAGCTGAAAGGTTATGATTTCTCCAAGAAGTCAAGAGATAGTGATTCTGATCAGGTTCAGAACCCTGGGTTGTATCATGGAAAGTCAAGTCTTTCGACTGCGTCATCTAGTTCGACCACTGCACTGTTAGTTGGTGATACTAGTGAAAATGGAGAACTGATTTATGAAGATCTGTGCTTTATTTCCTCCTCTGGTGATGAGACAAAGGGAAAGAATTCTGAGAAGTCACCTCAAGAGCATCAGAAGATGCCGATGAGTGTGAAATCTGCTGAACAGCAACTGTCTGTTCTTGCCTCCTTTGTGGCATCATATGAGAACTACATAGAGGGAAAGATCAATGATCCTATTCTGTTTGATGAGGATTATGAGCAGATAGATTCTGATTATCTTGAGGAATTAGAGCTTCAAGATCAACTTGCGTTGATTTCTAGAAAGGTGAAGAATTTCCTCAAGAGAACTGGTAGAAAGGTGTTGGGCAATAGATCAGGGTTTGATAAAACCAAGGTCAGATGCTTTAACTGTCAGGGTATTGGTCATTTTGCTAGAGAATGCCAAAGACCTAAAGTAGAAGCACAAGGAAAACAAGGTTCGGGAAGTACTCTTGCTTCCAAAGCCTTAGTGGTAAAGCAGTTGGATGGCTCTTATGATTGGCAAGCTCATTCTGAGGAAGCCTTGATGGCCGAGATCGAAGAAACAACTGCTGGATCAGTTTCCTACATGCCCACTGATATGGAACAGAGAGTAGAGGTGCCTAAGTCTGAAGTGAGGGCAAGTGATGATGACGTGCTATATATGGATTCAACTCCAGATATGAGTCCTGAGGAATTCGTGGCACGCATGGCTGAATTACAAACTGACAAGAAGAAGGTATGTTTAGATATTCTTAATCTTGCTGATGTTTGTTACTTAGTTACTGATTTACAATCTCAGAATAGTGTCTTAACTGTGTCAAATAGTAATTTGTCATCACAATTAAATATGGATAAGGAATCCTATAAGACTGTTAGATCTGAACTTGATCAAGCTATTATGGATATTCGTAGATTAAGTGATGATAAACAGGTCTTAAAAGATAAAATTAAGTCTGATGCGTCGGATAGAACAAAACTTAGAGATACCATAAGTGAAAAATCTGTTGTCATAGATGGTCTCTATCTGAATATCAAAGACTTAAATGAGACGATTGCTAGTAAGGATCAGGAAATAGTGAACCTTAACTTAAGGTTAATTGAGCAAAACCGTAAACTTGAGAACTATAGAACATCTCAAATGGATAAAATGTTAGATGCTCAAAGAAGTGTAAAGGACAAGACTGGGTTAGGTTACAATGATGTATCCCCGCCTTTTAATGCCAATTACACTCCTATTCCTGAAGATTCTGAGATGACTGAAGTTAATCCTGAGATTTCAGTAGCTGATAAACCTGAACAGTCAGAGGCACAGAAAGATGTTATTAAGAACGTATCATTAGATAATGGCAAGGCTTCTCAGTTCACCAAAATACAGTTTGAATCGGGTGGAGTGATTAACGATGCTAAGATTAATGATAAAGTTGATAAGGAACAGTTTAAACCTTTAGTGCCTAAGACTCCGGATGAGAAAGCAAAAGTGAGTAAATCACGCAAGAAGATGTCATGTTTCAAGTGTCATCAAAAGGGACACGTGGCTTCGTGTTGTCCTAACAAAAAGCCTGAAACACCACATAAGCTTGTGATGGATGAAAAGACACAGACCGACTCTAGTATGACTGTAGACGGGTTAGATACCAAACCTATGTTAACATTCTTAAAAGAGATGGAAAGCATAGTGTCTCCCCACCTAAACCTAAACGGCCATATACTCAAAGTGATAATTCTGTCTATAAGTCTAGGGATGTGACACCGTCGAGGTTTAGAACTACAAGTAGAGGCCATAATCATTATGAGAATGGTACTACTTCACGATCACATGAGTTTAATTATAATTATCATAATAGAGCTCATAATTATGTGCCTAAGAGGTTCTCCTCAAATTCACCTCTTAAGGCTGATCGTCCACAAACTCAAGCTACTTCGAAAGTGACCAAAGCTCCTGATGGGAAGGATGGTTATTTTAAAGAGCTTAAGTTTGTTGATGATAAGGGACAAACCAAGACCGTAATGGCTTGGGTCCCTCTTGATAACTGATCGTATTTTGTGTTATGTGCAGGAGCATGCTGTGAACAAGGACAGCTGGTGGTATGTAGACAGTGGATGTTCAAGACACATGACAGGAGAACGAAGTCTACTGAAGGACTTCAAGGAGAGTCTCAAGCAAAAAATCAATTTTGCAGGAGATAAAGGAGGAGTAATTTCGGGAAAAGGAAAAGTTTCAAATGGAACTTTGACTCTTGAGGATGTGAACTATGTTGAAGAACTTACTCACAACCTAGTGAGTGTTTCCCAAGTCTGTGATAAAGGTCACCCAGCTTATTTTAATGAAAAGGAGGCCTTAGTCCTGAAGCCAGGTTTTAAAATTCCTGATGAATGGATATTGATGAGGGCGCCAAGGAAGAAGGACATCTATGCTATCAACATGGGTGTTCCTAACTCTTCGATGGTGTCTACATGTTTATTATCCAAGGCTTCGGAAACAGACGCATTGTTATGGCATAGGAGAATGGCACATCTGAACTGGAGAAAGATGAATTATTGTACCACAAAAACGTTTCGAGTCTGAGGATAAGTGTGTTCCTTGCATGAAAGGAAAGCAGCACAAGAAACCACACAGACCTAAGACTGAAAACTCTATCTCCTCGCCATTTGAATTGCTACATATGGATCTCTTTGGCCCTATAAGCAAGAGAAGTATAGGTGGCAAATGGTACTGTTTGGTTGTCACGGATGATTATTCTAGATTCTCATGGGTATTCTTTTTGGGATCAAAGGATGAGACTCCTGGAATTCTAATTGAGTTCTTTGATCTAGTAGAGAATGTCTATAAAAAGAGAGTTAAGCGTATTCGTAGTGACAATGGAACATAATTCAAGAATTCAATGTTGAATATCTATTGCTTAAGCAAAGGGATATTACATCAATTCAGTGCACCTTATGAACCTCAACAGAATGGTGTTGCTGAAAGGAAAAATAGGACGTTGATTGAAGCTGCTAGAACAATGCTTGCTGATTCAAAGCTTCCGGTCATCTTTTGGGCAAAAGCAGTGAATACAGCATGTTATGTTCTTAATAGAGTTCTTATGGTTAAGAGACATAACAAGACTTGTTATGAGCTTTTGAACAATAAGAAACCTAACTTAAAAGTGTTTGAACCCTTTGGAGTTTCATGCACCATATTAAAGACTAGACATCAAGCAAAATTTGGTGAGAAGGCTGACGAAGGATTTTTCCTAGGATATATGCCCAATTCGCCAAACAAGAGAGTCTTTAATAAAGTCACAGGACGTTTGGAGGTAGTTTATAATATTGAGGTTACGAGCTACTCACCTGATGTTCATAAGGGCTTAGATTGGCAATTTGATTATTCTGATCTTTTTGCATCATTTAAAGTTCCTATTAGTGACTATGTCAGTGATTCAGAGATAGCTGAACATTTATTGTTTGAAGATGAGAATATTGGTCCCGCTTCAACATCAAGTGTTAAGCAGTCTGGAATTAAGACTAATGTTGACTCAGATAAAGCTTCCACAAGTGAGTCACAACAACCTTCAGAGGATAAGTCTCAAGAAACAGAAGATCCTGATGATCTTTCTACAAAGTTTGATGATATACTTACTCCTTTGAAACATTTAAGGATATCTTCAGCACGTACGGAAGATGTACCTGAATTGGAAGAGATTGGTACTAATTTAGAAGATGATATACCGGTTGAACCAGTTACTACAACTAGAACGAGTAAGAATCATCCCGTTGAAAACATCATCGGTGATATTAATACTCCGGTTCAAACTAGGCATCAATCCAGAACTAGTACGTCTGAGAATTCTGAATACCAAAGCTTGTATACTGCAATAAAAGAGACAGGGATTCCTAATCAATGTCTATATTCATGCTTTATCTCACAAGTCGAGCCTAAAAATGTTCAAATGGCTTTAAAAGAAAGTTCGTGGGTAGAAGCAATGCAAGAAGAACTATCTCAGTTCTCTAAATTACAAGTATGGGAGTTGGTTGACCTACCAAAGGGAGAATATCCAATTGGAACTAGATGGGTATTTAAGTGCAAGAGAGATGATAAAGGAATCGTTACTCGCAATAAAGCTCGTCTGGTAGTTCAAGGTTTTAATCAACAAGAAGGTATAGATTACAATGAAGTGTTTGCACCAGTTGCTAGGCTAGAAGCAATTAGAGTATTCTTAGCATTCGCATCATATTATGGTATAAAGGTTTATCAGTTGGATGTTAAGAGTGCCTTTTTGTATGGCAAAGTGGAAGAATTGGTGTATGTTTTACAACCGCCAGGGTTTGCTGATCCTGAGTATCCAGATAGAGTATATCGTTTGAATAAGGCTCTATATGGATTACATCAAGCACCAAGGATGTGGTATGGAACACTATCAACGTATCTACTTGAGAATGGATTTACAAGAGGATCAATTGATAGTACACTGTTTGTGAAGTGGAAAAAGAAAGACTTTCTTCTAGTGCAAGTGTATGTTGATGATATTATCTTCGGATCTTCTGATGAAAAGATGTGTCAAGAATTTGAGAAAGTCATGAGAAAAAGGTTCAAAATGTCTGCAATGGGAGAGTTGAATTTCTTCTTAGGATTACAAGTTGATCAAAAGAATGATGGATTCTTTATTCATCAATCTAAATATACATATGAGCTATTAGAACGCTTCAAGATGGATGAAAGTAAGGTCTACAATTGTTAGTCCCTGTTTAACTTAATAAACAATCTTACTTAATAAGCCTTGAATATATTATTGAGAAGTTGCGGAATCACACTCAATAATATTAAGAAGATCAATAAATATTAATTAATTTAATGAACACACAATATATCGAAAGCTTCAATCTTATTAATGATATAAGACGAATACACTTGATGTATTAGGGTTACAGAAAACCTTGAAGCTGCGCAAAAATCATTAACCTATCTAGGTCTAAAGGATCTCTATTTATAACATATAGAGTCCTATACAATCTCCTACAAATATGGAATAAAATAACTTCCATAACCGACTCATACTTATCACAAAATCATAAACAGTTTTAACTACCATTCTGATGTAAACAGTTGTAACTGTTACACATTCAGTGGTAACTGCTTCAATTGTAATATGCGACCAAGTACAAATACATAATCAGTGTTAACTGTTTCATATATAACTAACAGTTACTAATACATAAGCAGTTTTAACTACTTACAAACACATAACTATCAGTTGTAATCTATCTTCAAACAGTTGTAACACTTGTCTTCTCTTCAGTTTTCTTCTATCAGTTGTAACTTCGTAAAGACAGTTTTAACCTTTAAAGAAACAGTTTTAATCACTTGTACTCTGTCTTCTCATCAGAACTTCAACTCAGACCTGAAACAGTTTTGACCCAACAATCTCCCCCTAAACTTAATCTGTCCTTCACAGCATTAAGTTTCTTCTAATTCTCCATTATAAACTTCACAAAATTCTTTCAAAACTGTTAGTCTTTTCTTCTCTTCCTCCTATCAATCTCCTCCTTCTTATGAATCTGATTTAACACCATATATACCAGTTCTAGAGCTACATCATCTAACACTGCAGCTTGTAACCTTGCATTTCTCAAACCCATCAAAAATCTCAGATTGATATCATAAAATCTATCTGTCAATAACCACATAAACACTGCATCCTCCATAACAATCTGATGTACTCCAGGTTTAGCATGATAAATCCAATTTCTGACCTTGCTAAAAGTAGCAAATTGAAATGGAAACTCTTCTGGTTCAAACATAGCCTTAATCCAATGCCATGTAACTTTCTCAACCAGATTATCAAATCTTTTCAAATCTAAATTCTTTTCCATTCCAATCTCATACATCCTCACCAAATCAGTCCTACTAATCCTCTTTATCAAATCCCTAAAAGATCTCCACCAAGATATATTTCCATCTGCTCTTTCAACCTTAATCTTGTGAATCTTAACAGGATTGACAAATTGCTCTATAGACCAATCAATTATACCAGGTAATTCAACATTAATTACCTCAGATTCCATAGGCTGTAATAGAATAAACTCCTTCAATTCATCAATATTCCTTTCTCTATCAGGAATTTCATCTAACTCTCTCTTCTTTTGCTCAAGCTCATCTTTCCTCCTCTTCTCAGCTTCTATCTTTTCTCTTTTTTCTTTTTCTTCCTTTTCCTTCAATTTTCTTTCTTTTTCATCCTTTTTTCTTTCCTTTTCAACTTCCTGCTTTTTCTTCTCAGCTTCTTTCTTTTCTGTTTCTTTCTTTTCAATCACATCAGGATTCAACTCATCTTTATCCCATAACTCCTGCAATCTCTCTAAACTCATCTGTTTTAAAGCATTCAAAGGAATATACCCACCTTTCAACTTTGCAATCAAGTTCTTCTTCATTTGAGCTTTTGTTGGTGGTTTTGCAGCTTTCTTCTTTCTTGCTTCATCTGCTTTCTTCTTCTTAAGCTGATCAACTAAATATTCAATATCATCCTGTCTCTGCTCTTTCAACAAATACTCATCCCATTCTGCCACTTGCTCTTTTGTCATTTTTACAAATTTTCCTTCCTCAACCTCAACATCAATCAAGCCCTCTGCATTCAGCTCAGCCTGTAATCTTTCTGCATATTCAGTATCATGAGCAGTTACTTCTGGTGGCACTGGTTTTTTCTTTTTCTTCTTTGGTTCTTCTACCAGTTTTCCTTTGCCTTTATCTTTAGGATCTATCTTTGGCAATTCTTTCTGTTGAACAGGAGCAGCAGCAGGTTCTCTAATTTGAAATCCAGGCAAAGATGGTTGTTGTGAAGATTTCTTCTTTGGAGTTTCAACCTTCTTTCCTGTTCCATTCCTTTTAGCAGTTTTAACTTGAATGCTCTTCTTTCTAGTTTTTTCAACTTGTTGAGCATCAGTTTTAACTTCAGTCTTCACTTCTTCTTTTTCAACTGCTATCTCAGGTTTACTCACCTCTTCACCATCATCCTCATCAATCTTTAACTCCTCAGTCTTATCATCCAAAATCACCTCTGTAGTTTGCTCCACTGACCCAACAACCTCAGTATGATCAGACTTATCTTCATCTGCCATTGATTCCTTCATTTCTGTTTCCACTGTCTCAAACACTGACTCATTAACCTCTGGCTCAGTAGGTGGTGTTGGAGGTGTATGTACAAATTCATCTTCCACTGGTTGTTCCATTTCAATGTCTTCATCAACTTTTTCATCATCAGACACAACCTTCTCATTCTCATTCCTCTTATCACCCATATTTGTCCAGACCTTCTCCCCCTTTTTGAAAGCATTTTGTTTAAAATTATAAGTCTCCTCAGGTTCTGAAGTATCATGAATCACATATTTCCTTCCTTTCTTCAAACACTTAATAACAATCTTCTCTAACTGCTTCACTTTCCTCTGCAACTGAGTTATAACTTCATCCTTAACCTTATTCTTCTTCCTCTCTTGTACAAACTCAGCCCATACATAATCAATCATTTTCGTCAATTCCAAGTTAGTTCTAGCCTCAACACCTTCAGAATGTGAATCCTTTGGTGAATCATTGACATCATTAAACTCTGACTCATGCCTAGCATGATCATCAAAGTCCCCTTGGTTCTTGGTACTGGGACCACTAGGATCATCTATATGTGTAGAATCATGTCCATGTGTTGCCTCTGATTGGGTCTTATTAATGTTACTTCTGTCCTGCTCTGCCAGTGGGCTAGAAGCAGTAGAAGCAGCCCTCTCAGAATGGTCACCCCTCTCCTTATGGACCACATGTTGTTCTGGACCACTGTCCATTGACTGAGATGACTGAGCAACATGATCCTCAGACATCTGTGTTCTAGCCTTTTTGGCTCTAGAAGATTTTGCTGTTTTGGTCCCTTGTTTTCTCTTAGTACCCCCAACTACTGTGGGTTGAGAAGTGGTGGGTGGAACCATTCTCTCAGTAGTTGGTTCAGCTTCAGTTGGTAGTACTGATGCTGTGGTGGAAGGTGCAGAAAGCATTGTAGAAAATAATGCTGTAACCTTCCCAGAAAATTTAGTATCTCTCTTCATATTTACAAAAACTTTTGGTTTAAAAGAGACAATACCAATAATCTTTTCAAGTGCAGTTATATTAGGAATTTGTTCATTTAAAAACAACTGCACAAAACGTGGATACATCAAAAACTTAATCTTTGGCTGCTCAATGTTTCTAAGCATACCAGAAAATATCAGATTTGAAAAATTAAACCTTTGACCAGTTGCAAGACAAACAATTGCATAAGCAATGTTGCTCCCAAACTGCTCAAAAGATGATCTCTTAGATGATAAGCAGTGTAAAATTGTATGTATTAAAAATCTCCACTGATGAGAAAATAAGGTTTTCTGAAAAGTAAAAATTTCAAAAGAACCCTCATAACCCATCAATCGTAAAGTATCATACATAACAGTATCCTCTAAAGAAGATATACCTGCCTCATCATCTAGTTGTAATGAAGCTCTAACAGTAGCTTCTGTGATTACAACACGTGTATCCATAACTTCTGAAACGATTCTTTTAATCCCCTGTTCCTCTTCTATTGATGCATTCACCCAGAAATTGTTGATATGATCGTGAGATATTCTGGGTGCTACAGTGAGAGCATGACGAATATGTGAAGCACGAAGGAAATCAATGATTTCCACATACTCGTTTGCCTCTGCAGGTTTCATTAAGAATGCAATCATATTGTGATCTTTTCCAATCGGTAGTTGAACAGTAGACAAAGTCGATGCCATGATAAGAAATCAAGTAATCTAGAAGAATCGAAGATGATTTTACAGAATCGAAAATCAATGAGACTTATCGCAGTTGTTTGTATGTGAAATTTTGAAAGCGTAATGAGAAACCCTAAGTGTTGAGAGTTAAGTACTGAAATTAAATCAGTTGTAAGCCCTAATTTGATCAGATCCCCAATTATAACTAAAACAGTGTTAATTAAATAAAATAACACGTTCAGTGATAACTGTGAAAATAACCATCAGTGGTAATCAACACTTGGTTTCTCAAATGCATCATTTACATAATTAAGCTAGCAGTGCTAACTTGTATAAGCAGTACCAACCGACCAAGGCAGTGCTAACTTAATACAAGTAGTACTTCAGTTCTAGCAAAATCATATAAACAAAGCAGTGGTTGAATTTTTTTTTTTTTTTTTTTTTTTTTTTTACCGAAACCAAACTCCACAAGCAGTGACACTTCATAAACACCTGCATAAGTTAGACTCCAAAAACTAGCAATATAACCTGCAGTGGTAATTCCAAACAAAAATAACAGTAACAGTGTTAACTATACACCAACAGTGGTGAAGTGATTATTACCACTGTTTATAATAAAAGTAAGAAACAGTGATAACGATACACATTACACACAATCAGTGTTTAAGTAACAAATCAGTATTAACCCAAATTGAAATCACAGTAGATATTATTCACAGAAAGCAGTAACAAGAGAAATAACTTATGACAAATTGATCATTCCAATACTAGTAACCAAGAATGTGAATCTGCCTACATCAAAAGCTTTTGTAAACAGATCAGCAAATTGATTATCAGTATGAACTTTCAAAATTTGAATAAGTCTTTTCTCATTACAATCTCTAATGAAATGATATCTGATTTCAATATGCTTTGTTTTAGAATGTTTAACTGGGTTATTAATAATACTGATTGCAGAGCTATTATCAATAAAAATAGGAGTATTAAGAAAGGTAAAACCATAATCTAGCATCTGATTCTGAATCCATAGCACTTGAGCACAGCAACTTGCAGCTGCTACATATTCTGCCTCTGCTGTAGATGTAGATACAGTGGTTTGTTTCTTGCATTGCCATGAAACCAATCTTTCTCCCAAAAATTGACAACCTCCTGATGTAGATTTCCTGTCCAAATTAGCTCCTCCATAATCACTATCTGTGTAAGCTATCAGATCAAAAGAATTACACTTTGGATACCAAAGGCCCAATTTTGATTGACCCTTCAAATATCTAAAAATTCTTTTGACTGCTAGAAGATGTGATAGCTTTGGATTAGCTTGAAATCTTGCACATAAACACACTGCAAACATGATGTCAGGCCTTGATGAAGTGAGATACATAAGAGACCCAATCATTGATCTGTAAAGATGTTCATCCACACTCTCCCCCTCAAGATCTGCATGTAATTTCTTGTTTGTCTCAACTGGTGTGCTTGCAACTTTAGCATCTTTGTACCCAAACCGATCCAGTATATCATTCACATACTTACTTTGATGAATAAAGATTCCTTCTTTCTGTTGCTTTACTTGTAGCCCCAAGAAAAATGTTAATTCCCCCATGGAGCTCATCTTGAACTTGTCATGCATCAGTGATTCAAACTCCTTGCAAAGACTATCATTTGTTGAACCAAAAATGATATCATCTACATAAACTTGAACCAGTAGTATATCATTCTTAATTCTTTTAGTAAACAAAGTTTTATCTATTGCACCCCTTTTGAATCCATTCTGCAACAGATAATCTGAAAAAGTATCATACCAGGCTCTAGGTGCTTGATGTAAACCATAAAGAGCTTTATCCAGTTTGAAAACTTTATCAGGAAATTTAGAATCTTCAAACCCTGGTGGTTGACATACATAGACCTCTTCCTGTATAGTGCCATACAGAAAAGCACTCTTAACATCCATCTGATACACAATGAATCCCTTGAATGAAGCATAAGCCAAAAACAATCTAATTGCCTCTATCCTTGCAACAGGTGCAAAAACCTCATCATAATCAATCCCCTCTTCTTGTGAATACCCCTGTGCAACCAATCTAGCCTTGTTTTTGATCACTATACCTCTTTCATCCTTCTTGTTCTTGAAAATCCATTTAGTACCAATTGCCCTCTTCTCTTTAGGCAAATCAACCAATGTCCAAACTTCTTGAATCTTAAACTGAAGCAACTCCTCTTGCATAGCTTCAATCCAACTAGGATCTCTCAAAGCTTCAGTAACCTTCTTTGGTTCTGTTTGAGACAGAAAACAGGCAAACAAAGAAGTATTAACAGCTTCTGTATCAAGATTTACTTCTTCCTCATTTGCTGAAGCTTCAAACACCTGACTTTGATTTCTTGTTTTAACAGCTGATTCAATATCTCCTATTACATTCTCAAGTGGATGATCTTTATGAGAAATGTATTTAGATGCTGCTGTTTCTTGAATACTCTCCTCTAAGTTGGTAAAATTTCCTTCTTGACCAGACTCACTACTTGACACTTCTCTTGCAATTCTCTTTGACAAAGGAGTAGAACTCATCAAATGTAGATAATTCAATTGTTCATGCTCTGTGTCAAGATGCTTTGTAGGTGTCTGATCAACATTCACACCTGCCTTTGTATTCTTCTGTACTGGACTCACATCACTGTCTTCTGTACTATCTTCAATAACAGGTCTATCAGAATCATCAACATGAGAAAATGATGTTTCATCTGATTTTCCTGTTTCCACATCCTGTGATGTCGTTGGTTGATCAGTATCAAACACTTCTGGAGGATCAGGAGACCAAATTGGAAATAATATATATTCCAATGAATCATTCTTCTTTCCAACTGATATTCCTGATTTTGCTCTACCTTCTTCATCACTTGTTCCTGCATTTGTACCTGCACTTGTACCTGCACTAGTATCCACATTTGTATATCTAAAAGCAGTATTAAGTGCATCAATATCAAACAGTGATTCAGGACCTTTTCCCTCAGGATTAACAGTGTTTTCATTAAAAGTAATGTGCACTGTTTCTTCTATGATTCTGGTCCTTTGATTGAATACCCTATAAGATTTACTTTGAATAGAATAACCAACAAATATCCCCTCATCAGCCTTACTCTGAAACTTACCTAAGTGATCTTTGGTATTTAAAATTGTACAAGGACACCCAAAAGATTTTAAGAAACTAACCAAAGGCTTTCTCTTAAACAACAGTTCATATGTTGTCTTGTTATGAGGCTTAACAACTAATACTCTATTCTGAACATAACAAGCTGTGCTAACTGCCTCTGCCCAAAAAGACATAGGTAGCTTTGCATCAGATAGCATGGTTCTAGCTGCCTCAATCAGTGTCCTATTCCTCCTTTCAGCTACTCCATTTTGTTGAGGAGTTCTAGGTGCACTAAATTCTCTCTTAATACCTTTAACTTCACAGAATTTATCCATCTCATGATTTTTAAATTCTGTTCCATTATCACTTCTGATGATCTTTACTCTTTTATCCAATTGATTCTCCATCTTAGTTATAAATGATCTAAGTATTTCACCTGTCTCATCCTTTGTCCTAAGAAAGAAAACCCATGTAAATCTAGAATAATCATCAATAATCACAAGACAGTAAGACTTTTTCCCCATACTACTTATACTGGTTGGTCCAAATAAGTCCATATGCAATAAGTGTAAGGGTGTGATATTTGTGTTCACAGATTTGGACTTAAATGAGGATTTGTGTTGCTTTCCCTTTTGACAAGAAACACAATGATCATCACATGAATAGACCTTTTCAGGCAAACCTCTAACAAGCTTGTTTTTGACAAGTTTATTAATGGTTTTGAAATTCATATGACACATCCTCTTATGCCACAGTTCAGATTCATTCACACTTGCTTTAGAAATAAGACAGTTTAAATCAGGTTGAGGTGTCATATTTACTAAGTCACACTTATATACATTATCTTGTCTTGGAATTCTCATCAAAATCATGTTTTCTGGTATTTTAAATTCTTTGGACAAGATAAGGCATTCAGTGTCAGTAAAAAGAACTGGGTTCTTTTTATCTGTGATTTGACTCACACTTAGTAAATTATACCTCAATTGTTCCACAAAATAAACATTATCAAAACTTAGCTTTTCACTCTGAACTGTTCCTTTCCCTGTGATCCTTCCTCCTTTTGGATTGCTTCCAAAAGCTACATATCCTCCATCAAAAGATTTAAAGTCCTGCAGCTTTTCTTTGTCTCCAGTCATGTGCCGTGAGCATCCACTATCAATGTGCCATAAGCTCTTAGGCTTGCCCTGCACAAATAGTAAAAAAAAAAAAAAAAAAAAAAATTAATTTCTCTTGGGAACCCAAACCAATTTGGCTTTGGGTTTCCCATGTGCATTCACATAATCAACTTTCTTAAAGATTATTGATTGTGAAGCACTGTTGGTATTTGGATCTGTTAATTTATCAAACTTAATAGGTGTCCAAATCCAACTAATTTTAGACTTAACAGTGTTCTTTGGCTTAACAGTTTTAACTGTTTTACCAATTGACGATTCAGTGTTAATTTTGTTAACACTGTTTTTGAAATCAGTTACCACTGTTTTAGTCTTTGAGCTTTTGGCTAATTTTGGTATTACTGCTGCAGTAGATTTACCTGTAACAGTGTTTAACATGGTAGCCTTTGAGTTTATCTTCTGAACTCTGGCAGTATGATCAACTTTTGATTGAAAATTATGTTTGTTAATCATATTTGCTTTTGTCCATGACTGTTTTCTAATCCTTTGAACATTCTCAGGATTATGATAGCAGTCATATTGAAGATGACCCATTTTTCCACATATAAAGCAAGACTTTTCTTTAATCACAGTAACATTATTACCCAGTTTTTGTGAAATCATTTGATTCCAATTTCTTTGATTACCTCTGGGTTTTTGATTTTGAAAACTCTGTGAAGAAGAAGCACTTGCTTTACATTTACAATTCACACAGTTATTCACAACAGATTCAACAACAGGTTTAGTAACTGAGTTAACTGTATTACTAACATATCCTAACCCATGTTTAGATTTGTTAGTATTCAAGCTCACCTTCTCTAAGTCCAATTTAACCTTCTCCTTAAACATTTTCTTACCCTCTTCTAGCTTATCAGTTTTAAGATTAACAACTAGATCAGTAATTACTCTCTTCACATCCTCACATGTTGACTCAGACTTAGATGATTCAGATTTTACACTCTTCTCACTATCAGATGTCCTATCACTCTGATCATCTTCTTCAGTCCAGTCACTAACTTCACCTTCTACAAACAGATCATCATCAGATAAACTTTTAATTGGATCAGCCTTTTTAACCTCATCTACCATTTCTCTTTTAAGTGAATTGATATCAATTTCACTTTTGGGAGGAAAGTAGGTGTGATTATAAGGTGGAGGTACATTATTGTATCCTAATCCAGTCTTAAGTTTATCATGAATCTGTGAATTAATAAGTTTATTTACACTCTTTGAAGCATGTTCTAATTTACTTACATCAAGCCTTATACTATCTCTTTCACATGTGACCTCAGTAAGTTTCTTAGATAACAAATCAACTTTATCTTTAAAAGAGTCTCTCTCCCACCTAGCATATTCAATGTCATACTTAAACTGTGTTGCATTGACTTCATATGCCTTTATTTGATTTTCCAGATTTTCAATGACTGCTATGGTGTGTTTACTTTTGATTTCCCATTGTTTTAGTTCCTCACACACTTTTATATTATGATCTCTGTAGTGTTTAACAGTTTGTTTACAAACAGCAGAACATAATTTATTTTGTACCTCAGTAGGAACTTCTGACTTTTTGTCAGATTCTGCAATGGCCATGAGACATTGATTCTTCACAACATGCTCTTCTTGATCACTCCAATCCCATCCACAGCCATCCATAGACACCAAAGCATTTGCTGAAGCCCCCTGAATTGGAATGTTTCTTGTCTGTGTTCCAGTGCTTCCAGATCTCTGACCATTACCATTCTGCTCTTGCCTAGGGTTTCTGCATTCTCTGGCAAAGTGTCCCATCTTGTGACAGTTGAAACACTCAATCTTGCTCTTATCAAACCAATTTGCATCATTCCTCTTGTATGCAAAGTTATTTCTACCAGTCCTCTGCATGAACCTTTTTGCTCTCTGAGTAATCAATGCAATTTGCCACTTGATGTCCATCTCCTCTAGATCATCACCATCAAATTGTTCCAGATCTTCATTAGTAAGTGAAGAATTCACATTACTTGCAAAGAAAGATTCCAATATTTGATCATTAGAATTATTTGATGATGATCCTGCTCCTCCTGAAACATGAGTAGAACCCATTTGACTTGATTCTGCTTTTGTTCCAGCCATAGACATAAAAGCAGCATTATGACTGTATCCAGTTGCTTGCTTCTTACTTTCCACCTCAGACTCAAAGTTCCTCAGATCATTGTATATATCTTCTAGTTCCTTAACTTCAATGTCTGAACTCTGCCTCAATCCAACAGTATAGATTGTCCAGTCATCACCTAATGATCTCAAGAACTTTCTGTTAAGATCTTCTTTGTCAATCTTAACCTTGTGATTTTCCAATTCTCCAACTAATTTAGTAAACCTATCAAAGGTTTGAGTTAGAGTTTCAGATTTCACATGGCTAAAATTTTCAAATTGTTGTTTTAACAGAGATCTTTTATTCTTTTTGGTGTTATCATTACCACCAAACCTCTTCTCAATTGCCTCCATTAATAACTTGGGATCTTCACAATTATCAAATCTGCTCTGATGCTCATTCGGAATGGATAGCAACAGAGTACTAAGTGCTTTGTACTCAGTAGATCTGATTTTCCTCTCTGCTTCAGATGTTGGTGGTGCTCTTGGTTGCTTTACTCCATCTCCATCAAGCGTTACTGGTATACCATTAACAACAACTTCCCACATCTGATAATCCGTGAGAAGCATATATTGCCTGATTCTGACCTTCCATAGGTCAAACTCATCAGGTTTAAGCATTGGTATCTTCGTTGCTTGAATTCCTTCATTGCCTTCAGACGCCATTGAAATCAAAACTTAATATCTGAACTAAACTCAAATACTGATACTAATAATCCCAGATCTTCCTGTCTTCAAAGCTTCACAAGCTCTGATACCAATTGTGAAAACGTATGATCGTTTAAGCTCAGACTTTTCAGGTCTTGATCTAGGATTAACAAACAACGATAACAATGATAATATAGATGCAGCGGAATAATAATAATGAATCAATGTTATCACAAACCAAATCCCTAATCTTATTAATTAATCAACAAGACGGATACCCTTTAGTATCGGGGTTACAAGAACCTTAGGGATAACAAAGAACTTTAGACGTCTACATCTTTATGTGTGCACCTTTTACCTACACCCAATATCTCTTTATATACTAGAGATACTAGGTTTACAAGAAACCCTAATCGTAGGAAAATAATAATTAAACAAAATACACTTTTAGTCCCTCAACTTTAATTATTTTGTATCATCAAATCAATAAATCCTAACAATCTTCCCCTATTTGATGATGACAAAATAAACATCTTCTCGCGCAAACTTCCCCTTAGTTCTTGATTTCTTGTAAACATGTCATGCATAATAAGCTGCAAATCTTGACCTTCAAATCTTCTTCCCCTTTTTGTCATAATCCAATAGGGGTCTTCAAAAAGATAAGCAACTTGAATCTTTTCAACTTTTTCTTCAATCAATGCATGAACATATCCCGATGGTTAAACACTTTAAACAACAAGCTTCCCCTCAAATGAATGTTTTAACCATCTCTTGAATCTCGAATTCTATCAGCTCTATGTAATGATCACATATGAAGAAAACAGAATATAACAAACTTGATGAAGAAGTCGAATCTTCCAAACCTGTATCTTATATCTTGTACTAACCACGACGCCGAACTTATATTTCATATATAAGTAGATCACAATCTCCGCATAAGATCTCTTTGACAAAAATCCTTACCAAGACAAATACACACTTCTTTGTATCGGGGTTAGAAAACCTTAGAGAAATCTACTAAAATCTCTAATCTTTAATAAGTCACCGAGCATTCCAAACTCTTTCAAGTGATAGCAAATGTGAGCATTGAGCATCCTAAGTTTAATCTCACACGTTTGCTAGATTTTGTCAAGTCTTCGTCGTCACCATACAAACCAAACAAGTTATCTTCAAAGTTTACAACCATTACTTTGAGATATGATAAGATACACGCCTATAAAACTCAACTACAATATCAAATAACCTATAATCGATCTTCTTCGTAATCACATCTACTTCGAAAACGAGCCATAAAATCAGTGTGAATAAATTGTTATGAAAACAATTTAATTCGAGATCCAAACCATCAGTGGTAACTGTTTTACACTAACAGTTTTAACCACTTAGCACCAACTGTTTTATACTAACAGTTGTAACTGTTATCACTAACAGTTTTAACTGTTTTCTCCAAGTCAACGAACAGTGGTAACGAAACCAACTAACAGTGGTAATCTTCGACATGTACACAAACAGTGATAACCACCTTTTAACAGAGTTAACTTTCATGAGATCCACTCACAGTTTTAACTTTCTTGATCAGTGTTAACTTCCCTCACAGTCCACACACTGTATTAACATTCACGAAGTCCTCTAACAGTGGTAATTATCATCAACAAGTTACCCTAACAGTGGCAAAATTATATTAACAGTGACAAGCTTATACTAACAGGGGTAAACCTGTACTGACAGAGGCAATGTTGTACTAGCAGAGGCAAGCTTGTACTAGCAGCGGGACACTTTGTGCTAACAGTGGCTGAGCAGTGGCTAGCACATGTAACTAACAGGGGCAGCAACTTCAGAATTATATATCTCTCTAATGACGTATCTGATCATGCTCAAATTTTTACACGAAGTCGATCAATGTTTCATTAACCACATATCCAAAAATCAAGTCGATCCAATGGTTAACGAATCTACAGTAATTTTCTGACTTCAATTGCACGAAAGAAACCATAAACTTACTGCATTAACTTCGAATTTTAATATCTCTAAGTAGAAACATCCAATCACAACGAAAATTTTACACAATGTAGAAACATATGTCTTCTATAACATATCCAAAAATCATAAACTTTCATTGGATAACGAAGACACAGTGATCGTTTTACTTCTGCCGTTTTGAAAAACCCTAAACTTTCAGCAACCAATTTCGACAATGAATATCTCTTAATTAAAAGCTCAGATCAAAAATTCCTTTGGTAGGAATGTGCGCCTATATGTTAAGAACCTACAGTTCAAATTTCATGACGATCTAACGGTTAACGAATGAGATCTGAATTTTTTACCATGGCTGTGCAGAAAGTGACGAATTACGAATTTTTTTTGCAATCTTCTAGGGTTTTTACGATACGGCTTCTCTTGCTTGTAAAACTTGTAGATCCTAGATCACGAGCAACCTTGCTCTGATACCACTTTGTTAGTCCCTGTTTAACTTAATAAACAATCTTACTTAATAAGCCTTGAATATATTATTGAGAAGTTGCGGAATCACACTCAATAATATTAAGAAGATCAATAAATATTAATTAATTTAATGAACACACAATATATCGAAAGCTTCAATCTTATTAATGATATAAGACGAATACACTTGATGTATTAGGGTTACAGAAAACCTTGAAGCTGCGCAAAAATCATTAACCTATCTAGGTCTAAAGGATCTCTATTTATAACATATAGAGTCCTATACAATCTCCTACAAATATGGAATAAAATAACTTCCATAACCGACTCATACTTATCACAAAATCATAAACAGTTTTAACTACCATTCTGATGTAAACAGTTGTAACTGTTACACATTCAGTGGTAACTGCTTCAATTGTAATATGCGACCAAGTACAAATACATAATCAGTGTTAACTGTTTCATATATAACTAACAGTTACTAATACATAAGCAGTTTTAACTACTTACAAACACATAACTATCAGTTGTAATCTATCTTCAAACAGTTGTAACACTTGTCTTCTCTTCAGTTTTCTTCTATCAGTTGTAACTTCGTAAAGACAGTTTTAACCTTTAAAGAAACAGTTTTAATCACTTGTACTATGTCTTCTCATCAGAACTTCAACTCAGACCTGAAACAGTTTTGACCCAACAACAATACTCCAATTCCAGTCAATCATGGACTAGGTCCAGTTACCTCGAGTGATAGCGATGTGGATCCAACTCTTTATAGAGCCATGATCGGATCACTAATGTATCTTACAGCCTCTAGGCCTGACATAATGTTTGCTGTTTGTTTATGCGCAAGATATCAGGCTAATCCGAAAGAGTCACACATGCAAGCTGTTAAACGGATCTTTCGTTACCTCAAAGGGAAACCTAAGCTGGGTCTTTGGTATCCGATTGATGGAGACTTAGATCTCGTAGCTTATACTGATTCGGATTATGGAGGATGCAATCAGAATAGGAAATCTACGACCGGAGGATGTCAATTCCTAGGAGGTAGATTAGTATCCTGGCAGTGCAAGAAGCAAACCTCGGTAGCCATTTCTACATGTGAAGCTGAGTATGTTGCAGCTGGCAGTTGTTGCTCACAAGTACTTTGGATTCAACAGCAATTGCGGGATTACGGGTTAAATATAACCAATACTCCTATGATGATTGATAACGAATCTACTATGTCGATCACCAATAATCCGGTGAAGCACAGTAAAACTAAGCATATTGATATTCGACATCATTTTATTAGAGATTGTGCTGAGAAGAAATTGATAAAGTTAGTTAAGGTTCCATCATTGGATAACTTAGCAGACTTATACACAAAGGCGTTCGACAGAGCAAGATTTGAAACGTTGGTTCAACTAAACGGAATGAGAAATCCAGAGTGATTAGTCTTCCAAGGGTATTTTTGTAATAGTTAGTATTTCTGTGTTCATTAAAAAAAAAAAAAAAGAGGCGTATGGCATTCATTTGCTTGTTACCTAAGGGGAATCGCCTTCATTTAAGTTTTTATTTGCAAAAACTAAGGGAAATGATAGTACATTAGGAGAATAAGCTTCACAATAATAAGCTTAAGTCCTAAGTATGATATGGTAGTAGGTTCAAATAAAGTTGCTTTAGAACTACAGCGGTTCTATCAGGTATGTGTTTATATTTATTTGATTATACACCTATATCCACAAGTTATAATTTGTTTATTTTTATTAAAACTTTAGATGGCTTCATCATATGATATACTGGTAGGCAAATTATATGAAATTTTCTAAGCCTTAAGAAATTAATTAACTACTTGTTTATTATTTTGTGTTACTATTCTATGATGTATGACATTAAGTCTTAATTGTTGAATGATGGTATTGCCATACACTGTTATCATACATATTAATTTGAATTGACAAATAGTAGCAATATGGGTATTAACTTAATTACTGGTAACTTTGTTGTACTAAGTACAGAACTGAAACCTTTAATTAAATTAATATTCTCGAATATATTTTGAATTATGCTAGAAGGGATCTTCTGTTGTACTACGTACAGACTTAGATAACATAGCATATTCAAAGTATGTTTGATATTTGTCTAACCTTAAAAATTCAAGTGTATGTTATATGTTTCGAAAAGATACATCATTTAGTAACCGCTACCTTGAAAATTTAATGATGCAGTGTTATGTGTTTTACTTGAATTCTTCAGTATGTCATATAATAGGAAGCACTTGATAATACTCATACTAACAATAAAGAGTTTGCTTAGAAAATTGAGTCTAATTTGTTTATGTGGATCATAATACTGGTAATCGTCTTGAACTATCTATAATTAAAATATTCACTTTATGTGAGTAATGCATTTATTAATTATGCTATGTGGATAAAGGTACCTAAGATATAGTTTTATAAATATAAATGTATAAATGATACATTTAGTTGTAATTTTACAGTAATTTATTTGAATTTCATGAGGTATGTATACTACTAATCTGTTTAGACTTTTAAATGTATAATTAATTGCTTATTCTTTCTAATATGATCCCTAAGCAGATAAATTCTTATTTATTTTGTTTATGTATTTTATTTTGATCAAGTGATTAATAAAATGGTACTTGATACCTATGGTTATGTAATTTTGTTTTATCTTATTTTTTTTAATTTTTGTGTTTATTAGGTTTTACCCTTCAGAATTCAATTATACTGTATATTTTTGAGTTGAACAATGTGACAAATACAAGTGAACTTAATTATAATTTAGACTTGTAAAATATCGGGTTTTTATTTATACTTAGCATTACATTCGCGTTTTTAATTGTTTCTGCGAGTTGGCATCAACTTGCGAGTCCACTTAAATCTCGCGAATCGGATATATAGTATAAAGGGGGTCAAACGAGTCAAACCAACCCACCGAACCCACACAAACCTCGCGAGTTCACTACACTTTGCGAATCCGTCAAAAGGCGAAACGAGGCGATTTTCACTTTTCGTTTGATTTCGAATTTTAGAGTACGGGAACGAGTTTTTCAATCCGTAGACTTTATACACCTTCAAATTACGAACATTTTGAGGTATATATCCACGGATTTCACCTTTTAAATTGAACTAAATCGAAGGTTTTTTAAACTTAGGGTTTCGGTTTTAAAGTTTAATCGATTTGAGTCGATTACGATGTTATTGGACATAGATCTTTAGGGTTTATGTTAAACGAACATTAATAAACGTAAATCAATCGATAGATCATGTTAAAATCAACAGATGAATCGATTTTAAGTGTAAATTCGCGACGGCAGTTCATCGAACGAGTTGACATTGTAAATCAACTCGCAGCGAGTTGACTAGCGAATCCATGAGATTAGCGAGTTCACTTCAATAGCTGCTTGATAAGTTTAGCGAGTTGATCAATGTAGCGAGTTGATGAGTATTGCAAGTTGATAAGCAAAACGAGTTGACCTCACCTCGTTAGGCCAGTTTATGCGAGTCCGGAATTTACAAACATTTTAATTTTTTTTGTAATAACTTTTATTTAATTAATTTAAATTAGACTTAAGACTTTTTAGTTATAAGTTAAATTTTTATATACGACTTGAGACTATTTTTGTAACAAGTTATATATACTTTCAATTTTAAACTAAGATGTTTGATGAATCTCGATTCATAATACGTAATAGTTTAAATTTTTTTAATCGTGCATTAAATTATATCTGTTGTTTGTGTTTATTTTACAGATATGGCTAGAGCATTTGATAAGGGTCACAACATTTTGGTTGATCTGAACCTTGAGGCCAAGCGGGCTGACAGGGTTGCTGATATTCTACGTTTTCTAGCACGATCAAGGATTAGATACGCCATTACGGACAATCCTCCGATCTCTCAGGCTATTCTGAATGATTTTTGGACAGATATAGTATATGACGAATCTGTCACCCCACCTGAGATTCGAGCAACGGTTGGTGGACAACCTGTTACCTTTTCGGCTGGTAATCTCCGTGAGATTTTGCAGCTTGGTACAGTCGAACAGGAAAATGGGGATATTGAGTATCCTATGGATTTTATTGAGGGTGCGATAGGTCGTATGGGATATACAGGAGACAGACGTGGACGTCAGTTCCAGAAGCCTCTGGTCATTGGTCAGTGGAGGTTTCTTTGGCACGTGATGAATATAGTTTTCGCAGCGAAGAAAGGTGGCTTTGATGAGTTGAGCCCTGCGATTCTATCGGCTGCACTGTCATTGGTTTATAATAAACCATACAGTTTTTGTGATTATCTTTTTGGTGAGATTGCGAAACAGATATCGGGGTCTGTTAGATCAAGATTTTTGGTTTACCCGCGATTTTGCATGCTGATTATCCGTGCGCGTCTACCGGATTTGGCTATACCTGAACCACATCTAGTGGTTAATACGATTGACCATCGTGGGTATAACGCCATGTTCATGCAGACGGTTAGGAAGGAGGGAGTGGTGAAACCTGAAGTTAGACCACTTTTTGGGTATGTTATTGACCCAAACTACGTTGCACCGCCAAATCATGGGTGGTTAGACGTTGCTCCTGCTGCTGCTGCTGCTCCTGCTGATGCTGATGTTTTACAAGAACCTGCAGCTGAGGAAGCTCAACCTGAAGATCCACAAGGGCTCCTTGAGGATGTTCTTATTCAGGTTGGTCAGGTTGATCAGCAAGTGAACCAAGAGGTTGCTGCACAGGTTGTGCAAGAGGTTTTGGAGCAGAATGACGATGCGACCAATCCTTTGCTTCAAGATATTGAGAGTTATTTAGCACCACCTGAGGTAATCTTTTATTTATGTAATAATATAGATGCTTAGTTGATAGATTGTTTTTATTAATCATAGATGTATAATATTATTATATGGATATTAGATATTTAGTAAATTGGATATTATTTCTGATTTTAAAATATAAATATCATTAACCGAACAGGAAGCTGAAGCTGAGGCTGCAAATCCCGAAGTTATATTACTTGAGGATGAGCAGATACAGCTTGATAGATCAGTTGAAGTACCGACTGAGGTATTATATCTGATTAATCTTAAATATATAGAACTTGTATGATCGAGCTTACGCTAATCATAAATGTTTAATATATTTAAACTTTAGGATCCTGTTAGATCATCTGGAGGTCGTGATGGTGAGACGGCTTCAGATGAAGATTCTGAGAATACACCTTCTCCTTCTCCATCTGCTTCTGAAAGGAAGAGAAAAGGTAAGAGTATTCTGGAGGAAGGTACTGAGGAAGTTGAGATTCCTTTGATGAAGCGTCCGAGAACGCTTACTATTCGAGAAGGTTAGTATTGATTATAAAAGTTAAATAATCTTAACTTGTTGTTTATCAGGAGTTGAACTGAGACAGTTAATTCTGTATACAGTTGCTCTGGATACACCACAGGTGGAGATGGATGCACCGGTGGTTACTGAATCGATATTTTTACCGCTTCAGGTATGAGATATAAGTTCTATAACTATGAGTGTTATGCAATTAATTAGAGTTTGAGACAGAGTAATCTGTAACAATAACTGATTTTAATTGTGTTTAACTTTACAGCGTGAGGTTGCTGATCTAGTTCGTGGAGCTAATTTTCCAACGAACAAAACAGCTAGATTTGCGACAAGTTTGCTTACGCAAGCTTTGTCTCAACCTCATACACCGCTTACCAGAGACTGGCATATTGAGTCTCTTACACCGCCTGGACCAAGAACGATACCTGTTACTCCGACGACTGATGCTGAAAGGATTACATCCTTAGAGTCGAGGGTAAAGGATTTAGAGAAGCTTACTTCTCAGATTCCAGAGCTGGTGTCGAGCAATCTTCTTCTTTCTCAGCAGATTCTCAAGCAGAGTGAATCGTACAATCTGTTGATGAAGACTCATGAGACTTTGCTTGCGGACTTCAACGTACAGAGACTGAAGTTATCTTCTTTAGAGAGTCTGGTCTTGAGATCGCATTCAGAACAGTCTACTCAGGGGGAGATATTGGTATATCTGGAGTCTTGCAGAGAAAATGAGTTGAAGAGGAAGAGAGATCAAGACAAGGACGATGATCCCAATGCACCGAGTGGTGAGCAGATTGGTCCTTCAAAGACTGGTGAGCAAGCTACTATTCAGGGTGAGTCTGGTGCTGGTGCTAGTGGTTCTGGAGTGGATACAAGTGCAGATAAGACTGTACCGGGTGATACCTAAGCTGGTAAGATAGCTTAGTATTATCATAGTACTGTAATATTTGTAATAGTTTGTTGTGAACAAATGTAAACTTAATTATTGTGTAAATATATTTGGCTTAGGGTTATTATTATTTTAAGTAAAATATGTTGGGTAATTTAAGTTTATATAATTATGTTAAGATAAAATAGTGATCGAAAGACTTCCGACTCATTGAGTAGTCGAGCGGTCAAAATTCGGCGGTCAAAATTTTATGATAACATATGCATTTTAGATTTGATTATGGACTTAAGACCGTAAGGTATATAAGTAATTAACAAGTTAAAAATGTATTCGTATTAACTAGATAAATGATATATAATTTAAAGGTTAAATTGATAATGAATTAGATCAATTAACACTTGGAAATTATATAAGTTAATTAATTGTAAATTTAAATGTTTGGTGATTATTCACAATGCATTAGAATTTAAAATTAATTAATATTTGTTAAGTAGACTTAAGAAATTTTGGATTGATTCAGGGTAATCAATAAAAGATTTTATAAGTTATATGTAAATTGCGTTTATATTTTAGGTTAAAATATACAAAAGAATTAATAAAGAAATTCTTAGGTTGATTCAGGGAAATTGATAAGAGAATTTTAATTATTAATATTTATTTGTATTTGTGGTTTTCTCTTAGGATTAGAGATGCTTGATCTATCTGATTCGGAAGATGATATTTTTGATGAGATAGATGAAGATATTGATTATGATCTTGAGGATGGAGAATTCCAACCACCTACAGATTGGACTGCTATACCTAAGAATGTGCAAGACATGGGTGTAGATCTAGATGCAAACATTGATGAACACCATGTGAGCCCATCTAGGACAGATGTTGTTATTGAAAATGAACAAGGTCCAACAATTGTCGATATAGATGAAGATATTGATGATTCAACCTCTGATGAAGAAGAAGAAGTTCTTGTTCAAACCAAAAATCCTGCTGTTGTACTTAGGAAACTTCCAAAGAAGAAGAAGAAGATTGGAATTTCTGAAGTTGATGTTACGATAAAGCATGTACCACGTAAAGGGATTATTGGTTGGTACTTTGACTCAGAACTAAAGCTTTTTGCGATCAAAAGGTTTGACGGAGTTCAATATTTTGAAAGAAAGCTTGCAGTTTTTAGTTCTCTACCACGTTATGAAATACGTGATTTGGCTAGATTAGAGATTAACAATCCAAGTCGTGATGATTATGCTGATCGTGTTGAAAGAATCATTAGACATGAGGTTGGTACGAATAAGTTTGTTCAGATTAAGCCAAGAAAGGGAAAAACTGTGAAATTACAAGAGAGAAGTCAAAGAACAGGAAGAATAAGAAGGAAGAAGATATATCCAGCTGTTAGATGCATACAGCAGATTCCACTGAAGACAATGCCACAAGATATTCTGGGTAATATGAAGAGATGGCATGTAGATTCAGGAACTGGAGAAGCTGATGATGAGGTTGACGGTGGTGAAAGAGAAATCTTCAGAGTCTATGACTATCGACACCTAATGAACATGTCGAAGAAAGATTTGATTAAGTTGAATGAAAATAGAATCTTGACGACAGACGCATGGGGTGATTTAGGACGAGATTATCAGATGATGGTTAAGACGTGTATCAAGATGAAGATTTACGCAGGCAGTAAGATTTACAAATGAAGACCAAAGACAAGCGTGAAGATAAAGACGCTAGAGCTATTGTCAAGGGGGAGTCTGTTGGGACATAGAATGTGACAACAGATCTAGCTTGAAATAGGACTAGTGTAATTATTATTATGTTTGTATATTGGTTTGGATTTGTAAAAGAATATTTGTTTTGTTAGTGATATTCGTTAAACATATTGTTTTGTTAAGTTAGACGAATAATTAAATACAAAATAAATAATAGACGTTTGATGCGCAGCGAGTCGAGCTGTGAGGTGAGATCTGAACTCGCGTAGGTTGAGTCTGGCGAGCCGAGTCCTTTATTGGGCTTGGGCTGCGAGTTGGACCGAACTCGCAGGCCCATGCGAGCCGAGCCGAGACCATAGTATATAATGTTTTTTACTCCGTGAAAAACATAACTTTTGCCATTTTTTCTGATCTGCGAATTCGACAAACTCAGAGAAAACTTAATCCTAACGACTAGGCTTTGACGATTTATCGTTTAAAGCTAAGTCTTATTAAATGCAATACGAACATATTCGTTGTTAGTAAGATAACACCGTATTGAGGGATTCCGCACCTTAATACTACAGATAACGAAGTTATCGATCCTAAAACTAGGGGACTTACAACCATTTCGTTAGTTTGTTCCATAGAAAGAAACTCTATACGGATTCTATTCAGTTCTGACTCTTGGGAATAGGCATTTTGGAACATTCGTCTGAAATCACTCCAGGTCAATTGTTTAATAGCTTCATCGCCCAAAGTACTACATTGTACCTCCGACCAACCCTTAGCACCAGATCTTAAAAGATTTGCAGCAAAACGTACCTTCAATCTTTTGGGACATTCGATGGTAGCAAATGCCCCTTCCACCTCAGAAATCCACCGGTAACACTTTATAGGATCCATCTCACCATGATACTCTGGTGGATTACAAACTGAGAAATCTTTATAAGTGAATTTGCGGTTTTCATCAAGAAGAGGGATAACAGGTGGTACAACTCGAGGAGGTTCTTCCTCTTCTTTTTCTGATTCTCTTCGTTGAAATTCCTCAGTTACAGCTTCCTGAATGGTTTCAGAAATCTGATTTAGATACGTAGGAAGAATTGCTTCTTGGGCACGGCCCACTTCCTCAGAAATGAGAGTTCTTAAGTCAGCTAAAGAAATTTTGGCTTCCCTGACAGGAGACTCGGTTCTTTCGCTACGTTCTCCTGTTTGGTCAGCCTCGCGTTCCTCAGTCATTATTATACTGAAAGTGGATACAAATATTTAATATAACAAATTAAATCTTTACAAGTCTACTTTATTTATAATTTACATCAAATAACAGTTAACAATCACTATAACTTCATCATCTTAACGCCTCGTGGTTTCAAAGGTTCCATAAAATGTTATATGATAATTACTGCGTTGGCCAGGCGCATTAATTACCACACTGCATTAAAATGTAACCCAAGTCCCCACGTGACATCTTGATTCAGAAATCTAAGGAATATATTAACTGGTTCACAATATCAAATAACAAGGCTATATGTATCATGCTCAATAATAATCAAACTGGTCTAAGTTCAAGTACCCTTCTACTAGTGGATACTCGAATCCCTTAAACCGATGCTCTGATACCAACTTGAAACACCCCAATTTTTTAATAGTATTTATTTAAAGTTTTAAACAGATTTGCAAATCTGTGACCAAGATCGAGTCGCAACCAAGTATAATTGCATCGCAATTTACTATAAGATCGCGCCGCAACCCATTTTAATCGCGTCGCTATCTCAAATAGATCGCGTGGCGATTCGATGTGAATCGCACCGCGACCGCTGCCTGGACAGACCTGTGCAGACAGTTTATACAACCTGACCAAAACATACACAATTGATAAAGTCCGCAATCAATTTTTCTACTACAAACTGATTTCAACATTTCTAGCAATGTTTTCCAAATGCAATTCATTAACGCAACACTTTGACACTATAAACAAACCGAAATCTCTAACCAACCATTTTGACACTTTAAATAAAACTAAATTTAAACTTCTACAATATACTATCATTACATTTACATGATAAAATCTTACAATACCTATCCATACAATCAAGGTGCTTAACACACCAATTCAAAATTTACCATAAGTTTATATGCCCCAAAACAACATAAATTATAATTTTAACAAAAGATTTGGGGTTTCGGTCTCATGAGCATGATTCAAAGAAAATGAGCCATTACCAAAAGAGCAATATCCACCTCTAGCACCCAACGGGCTTTTTACCCAAATCACCACTTTGTCCACTTGCTTCACCTAAAATGTAAAAATAATACAACCGTAAGCACAATGCTTAGTAAGTAACGAAAAACAATCACATGTCATTATATAGATATTTTAGCTAAGGATCCTCAACTACCATGCTAGTTGTATACTACTAGCAATCACACAAGCCTATGGCCGCAACCATTACTTGCACAAAACCACCAGCAAATGACCGCGATCATTCCTGGCACCATGATCATGTAATCCGAAACTTACCTTGAAAAGCCACTAACGATTTACTTGTACTCTTTCCAATCTCTTTAATACCTAATCACATAGGCACATAACACAAATTACACAACAAACAATTCACTAACTTACTTTGATCTTAATCTCATTTGCACAAATTTATCCATATCAATCATCCATTTATAATTATATTATATACACATGAATGATGCTTCTTTTTAATCATAATCACACCAATCTTCCTCAACAATACAATACATCATTTTTAGAACCAAAATTCATAAGTGTGTATATATATATATATATATATATATAGTAACATGATCAAAAAAGAAGGAAATTTAGGGGAGAAGAGGGAGAATGATTTTTTTATAACTATGATTTAACATTTTATTGCTAAGATTCAATTTTTTTATTAATATAATTCTACAATTTATTAATTTGGTTCTATAGTTTATTAATAAGATTTAGTCATTTGTTGCTATGATTCAAAAGTTATAGTAATACAAATTTGAATCTTAAAATAAAAATACCGAATCTTAGAATAAATATACTGAATCATAGTAATAAAAAATCTTTCTCCCTCTTCTCTCCCTAAAAAACCTTCTCCCTAGATCCTAATCCTATATATATATATATATATATATATATATATATATAATTTTACATCATATCCAATTTCCTTCTTTTGCAATAATTTCAGGATTATAATAGGATTTCTAACAAGTATAATTCTCTTGTTCATCATTAGTTTAATCATTTATTAATTTCTACAAGCTTAGGGTTCAGATATTTCAAACTCTAATCTAATTCATCATGAAAGCTTCATAATATATACATATAACATATGTATAACATCTATATACTACCAACATAATCATTTAACAAGTATTAATACTTAGGGTTTACAAAGCATTAAAACCCTAATCTGATTTTACAATGAAATAATGATTCATACCTTGTAATTAACTATAAAAGTGGGTAAAAGCTTAAAGGATGCTTCTTAACTCAAGAATGAAGATAATCACTCCCCAAAATCATGAAATCGCCATCATCATCTGCTCTGGGTTTTATTTGAGTGATTTTTAAGTAATAAACGAATCTGGAAGCTGCTGGAGCTTAAAACCCGTTTCTGTAGCTGCATAAATCGCGTCGCGATCCTCCCCTGATCGCGTCGCGATCTCTGGCTGTACAGACCCAATACTTAACAAAATTTCAATTTCATTCCCTAAACTAATAACACTAATAATATTTCATATATCCACAACACACACACACACACACACACACACACACACACACACACACACACACACACACATATATATATATATATATATATATATATATATATATATATATATATATATATATATACATATATACAAGATCAATTAATATAGTACATGTATATATATATCCATATAATTACACATAATAAATTACTAGAACACATATATATAGTTTTATATAGTATAATTTAGAACTTACGAAAAATGGATGTTACAACGAACTAGTCGAGCTTATCGAGTCGAACGAGCTAAACGAAAATATCTATCATCATAATAATTACATATTTTAAAACTTAAAAGATATGATAGTTGATGTGGTGAAAGTATAGACAATTATAATCACAAGTTTTAAATTAAGGAAATACTAAATAATACTATCACACAATTCAGACAAGATTAACCCGTTCGTATAATATAGCTTTATAAGTAAGTCCAAGTTTGAACACAGGGAAACGTGATGCTAATTTATACTACCTCCGTCTCAAAAATATAGTCCACGTTTCCTTTTTCGGACGTCTCAAATTTATTGTCCACATCCAAATATGGAAAGGAAATTTTGATCGTGATTACCAAATTACCCTTACTTCAAATTGTTATTACAAACTTTATAGAATGTGGTAATTAAATGTTTAAGGGTAAAACTGTCATTCTGCAAAAAGTAAGAAAGAGAAAGCAGTAATTATTGTACTTTTATTAAACTGCGTGTTTTTGGTCGGTGGACAATTATTTTGAGACGGAGGGAGTAATTAATTATCTATTTATTCCTAATTACAACTATTTACAATTATAATACAAATTAAGGATCCAATGTCCAATAATATACAAGATAAGGGGGACGTTTTAGTTCCGAACGAACATATTTATAATTGATACAGATTCTAATAGATAAGTTTCAGTAACAACTTAAGAATATTCAATTGGATAGAAGATTATAATTATTCAAACTATTATTTATTAAACTTATTATATTTACTTATGTTTATTTGCTTTGTTGGCTATTATTACTGGTAATTACTAATGTAGAAAATTACTTAAGATTAAGCTAATCTTCATCATAGCAATACAATCATAAGGTTACGCAAAGTATCACTAATTATTAAGATCTATCAGCAGTTTATTAATACAGTTTCATTGGTATGGCGTGAATCACAATATTACTTTATATTAATAGATTATTCTTCGTCTATCGCATAAGGTTAAGATCAAGACATAAACACAATCACTTAATTTATACAAACTTAATATGGTCATCCTCGTTTAATATAAATCAGTCTAACTATGTCAAGAACAATCATCAATATATCATAATATAGATAATTCTTGTATAATAAACATTCAATAATATAGTTCCAACATAAACATAAATTCATATAATAAACTCAATCTACATTCATTCAAATAGTTATAACGAAAACCTAATTAACAAGTAATTCAAATAAACAATATCCATAAATTAACTCAATAGGGTTATTAAAGTTACAAGTATAAAGAAATCGAACCAATTGTCGAACCAGCTTTTCCTAGGGTTAAAAACCTTTAAACCCTAGCTCATTAGCCTCCAAAATCGCACCTAAAATAGACCTAAAACTCTAATAATCGACTTTTGTATTCTTGAATCGTATATCCTTAAACCTAAACTAGGCCTCTATTTATAGTTTTCAAAACCGCTAGTCCAACCGCCGGTTGGACTTCCCAACCGCCGGTTGGATCAATTTGTATCCTACTCCAACTTCGCGTCTGGAACCGCCTTAGATTATATATGTTCAACCGCCGGTTGGGTTTCTTAACCGCCGGTTGAGCATTAATTCCAAAATCTTCCAACTTCGGGCTAGGCCTCTATTTTTGGACTTCTTCTTTTCTTTTACGGATTTTAATCTTCATTTTGGCCCAATTCTTCAATATTAATATTTAAGTCTTCATTTCTTTAAGGTTTAAGCTCCTTTTCTTCATATACTTCATTTTCTTCAGTTTTGGACTTGTTCTCGTTCCTTTTCCTTCAATCTTAAATTAAAATACATCTCTGTAAATATTAACGAAATAAGTATCTAAAATCATATAAATGCACTAAAATGTATATAAATATAGGGATAAATAACTATAAAATATACTATCTATTTGATGCTTATCAAATATCCCCACACTTAAGTTCTGCTTGTCCTCAAGTAGAATACTGAATAAAATTTAAAATAAGCATCTAACTAATAATTAAAAATCAAAATACCAATACTAAAAATCTATTTCATAAATTAAAAATTTTAACAATTTAATTAACATGGATAAGTATAATGTATAAATAAAAATTATTATTATTATTTATGTAATATATAGCTCATGAATGATTACTAATATATTTGTCCACTTTAAACAATCTATATTCATTTTTCTGAATATACTCCTTATTATTAGTATGAATATTACTTATGATCTTCATATATGATATACTCTTAAACTTAATCATGCAATTTACTTTTATATTCCAAATAAATATATGAAATCCATTTTTAAGAATCAAGACATTGGTGACAGGTCTGCATTTTCATGCAACAGAGCGACAGAACTTGATTCAGGTAATACATTTTTATGTAAATCAAACCAGCGGTGACAGGTCTGTACAGTCGTACAACAAAGCGACATAGTTTGATTTTTTTATTTATTTTTTTTTTCTGAAAGATTTTTCTTTCTTTTTGCTTTATTTAAGAATACTAATTAGAGACCAGGTCTGTACTTTCGTACAACAGAGGAAACAATTAGTAGACCCCCAAATGTCTTCATATAAGTATGAAGATATATAAAATTATCGCATGATAAATTTAAAAATTAAGACTTTTACGTCATACATCATTCATAAAATAATAAACAAATTATTTAATTAATTCCTTAAAATTCAGAAATCTTCATATAGATTACCTATTAGTACATCATATCATGTAACTATATACTACTCCTTATTAAAATAGCTTACGTTATATATACAAAACAGTTAATCCACATTAAAGTCTAAACTTTTAAATACAAAACAAAACTGTTTGTCCCTTACACTTGGATCAACGAAACCGAGTCTATATAATTGCTAGCGGAAATAACAATTATATCACGAACTAATCACACGAACAATCAATACACAATAATGATCAAACCAAACGTTGTATATTCGATTATAGTTTATCAGATTACAGGGATTTCGACAAATGGCGTTTAGGGTTTCGTCGACCCTAAACAGAAAACGTGAAAACGTTTTTATACAAAAACTGGCACCTGCGACGTCGCACACGACGTCGCAGGCCCAAGCCCATGCGACGTTGACTACGTCGCAGGCCCAAAACCTGACGTCGCACCTGCGACGTTACAGACAACGTCGCAGGAGTCAGGAAACTCAAAACTAATAACAAAAACGAACTATGAGCTAGACCAACTGACAGACACACAAATTGCATCAACAAACTCCCCCGTGTCTTCAGCTTGGTCTTCAAAAAGTTTCATCATCTAAACCCAGCCCGCAGGAAATTGTCGGTCAGCATGAATTCCATGAGTTACACAAACAGTAACAACTTTGTAAAATTGTTCGGCTAAACGTTTGTTAAACTCATTCTTCTGACCAACACGAATCCGATCATTATAGAGTTTTCTCAAATCTTTTTCATGAAAGTTAATTAAACTCATCGGATCATACAATCTAAACGTTGATTGTCTCAAATTCCAAATACCTCCAACTTCTGGCCACGGTTCTGAATCTGGAACAAAAGTAATAACCGCTTCACCAGTTTGTGAATCGAGTTCCCATTTAACAGGTCTTCGCAGAAAATAATAAGGAACTGGTTCCAGAGGTATCTCAGTCAAACAGTTAGCTGGCGGATAGTGAACTTTAACCATAGGCTTCCTGGTAACTGGATCAATTTTCCTTTTGAACGTATACCGAGTACCCAACGTCGGTTTCAACTTAGAATATTTCTTCGATAACACTTCTCGACGTAAATTCCTCTGAATAAACTCGGCATAATCATTCTCGAACGGATTAATTAAATTAAGCTGAGCTAATCTATTAATCTCTCCTTTCGGCAACGTGCTTAATCGATCAAAACGCATTTTGAAGTACTGAACTCCATCCTCTCTCTTAATCATAAACAGATTTCTCTGACACTTCCAGCTTTTAATAAATCCGGTGTAATTTCGACTAACCCGGTAAACTTGACATTTAACTGGAATAGGAACTGGATTTCGTCCCTTAGGCCACCATTGCTTGTTTCTTTCTTTCTTTTCTTCAGCAGTGTATTTCCTTGGAATATCCGTAGATTCTTGAGCTGCTGAGTCCGGTGCCTGTGTCTCTTGAGCTGGAGTTGATGTCGATTCTTGAGCAGGCTTTGCAGAAGAACTTGATTCTCCACATTGATCTTTAGCAGGCCTCTCATCTTCACTCGAGTCAGATTCTATAATCGGTGCACCATCGTAAGCTTCCCCAGATTGTGCATCATCATAAACTTCATCTGAATCTAACTGTTCATCTTCAATCGAAATATCATCATCCATATCGAAAACATTCTCAGATTCTGCCTCAGAACCAACTCCACTGGCCATTCTCTGAATAAATGATAAATCAGCGAATGAATAGTCAACGGCCAGCGGTCTCGGCTGTCCTGGAATAACATCAACACAAAAGTAATCCAAACGAGGAACAGTTTCATTAACATTTTCGATTACAGGAGTGGGGGTTACATTTTCAGGTCCTAGTGACTCTATATTTGGGCCCCCAGACCTAATCTCCCCCGAGGCACTAGACCTAGCTTCCAATACATTAACCCGGAGCTTTGTTTCCTCAAGCTCCTTAGCTTGAACCTCGATTAGTGCAGCTTGCGCATCAATCTTTTCATCTTGAGCGTCCATCTTTTGCTGCATCTTTCACATATCATCCATCATTTTCTGCATAAATGCTGGAGTGGGCTCAACAGCGAAAACCTGTTGAGGAGGTGGAATAACAGGAGCTGTTTCAGAAGAAGAATGACGAGGTGGATTTGCAGAAGCTGTTGCAGAAGAAGACTGACGAGGACGGCGATGACGAAGCTGAAAATCTACTTCGGTTGGGTCATCACCGCCTCGAATGCGTTTCCCGGTATTCCGTGCAACATAACGTCGACCTTCACTGATACGACATGCAATTCTCTTGGCTCGACGCGGTTGTGTGCGTTGAATGAAATCCATCTCATTTGGGTGCAGGACAGCACCATCAGAACCAGGAGGAGTTGAACCACCGTCATCATCAGTTCCAGAATCCGATCCCTCAACAGTATCATGAGACGCTGATTTTTCCGATTCGACATGCCCAAATTGTTCAATATTTTCCAAGATAGCATCCACATGCTCCCCAGCAGCTTGAACAGGGATGTTCACATGTGGTTGCTGCGGTTGGTGTGGTGCTGGAACATCCATGTACTGAGGTTCCGGAGGCGGCACGTAATTCTCATTCACAATAGCACCAAATAAAGCAACATCTGGTTGCGCCTGAACCCCTCTTTCAAAACCAGCACAAACAGTAAAGATCCGATTCTGCATCGGTGAAATCTTCAGTCTCTGATCATTATCACCCAGTGCCTGAAGAGCTGGATGATGGCGATTGATGTGAAGCTGAATAAAACGCGGATATAAGATCCATTTCTGATCTCCGGCGTTTGCATTATCTACCATGGCCTTGAATATAAAACCAAAAAAGTTGAAAGGCTTGTTGTAGACCAAAGCTAACATAGCAGAAGCCAAACTCCTGCTCATCCCATCCGTACCACCTTTACGATTTCCCAAACAGACAATAACAATGTGCATCAAATATCTCCAAACACGTGTTAGATTCGCTTTTCGGTATTGATCATTGGGAATTCCAGGATATCCAATTCGTTGCATAGCCCCCGCAACAAAATTAGGATCAAAGCTAACAGGCATATCTGGTTGATCGTTTAGCTGAAGAAGTTCCCTAATGCTCTGTTCAGTAATTGTGATCTCAGTGTCAAGAACTGTGGAAACCAACCGTCGAACGTTGTTATCAGTAATAACGGTGGCGTTTCTCCAAAATGGGTTTATCAGATTCCCAAAAACAACCGTGTTGTCAGCAATGGCATGAAATACCCTCGAACGTCTCAAAAATGCGATCATTTGACGATATGGTGCCGCCTTATCGGAAGTATCATCAAGATAAGCAGCAGTATTATGACGCGCCTCAAATACTAAAGCCATATCTGCAAAAACAGACACATAAAAGATATTCTCGAAAAGCGTTAGAACGAACAAAATATACCAAACTTGTCACAAACGAAAGGTTTCATTGATATGTTAAATAAGTACAAAGTTACAAACAAACATATCAAATCCTAAACCCTAAACCCTAAACCTAGACCTAGACCAAAGATCCCGGTTAAACAAATACAGCCAAAATCCAAGACAAGGTCAGACCAAAATCCAAGACAAGGATGATATCCCACTAGACCAGAAGGCCAAGATCCAGGACAGTGAAGGAATTCCTCCAGACCATGAAACCAAGATTCAGGACAAGAAGAGAATCCCACCAGATCATTAGCCAACTGAGACAAAAATGGTCATATCTAAGTGACCAGATAGTAGCTTTTAGGCGTTTGATCACCAGAAAGCACAAAAGGATCCACGACTGGAAGATAATCCTTCTAGCCGAGGAGGGGCGAGTTATGACACTCTTTGGGCAGAAGCAGTGAACACAGTCTTTCTCATTCAGCTAGGAACTGAAAGAAATCGCCCGCCATTGCTGGATAGAACTTAATCAGTTAGAAAATGCAACACTTCAATTTCTTTAAAAAATATCATATTTCCTGTATCTAGCGACGTTGTAATTGACGTCGCATGTCAGATAGCGACGTAGAAAAAGGACGTCGCAGACAATCAGAATAATAGCAATAGCGACGTAGCCCGTGACGTCGCACAAAATTCGAGCGACGTTAAAGGGGACGTCGCATTTTGCTATTAATTGTGAATTTAATCACATTATAAAAATGGTGCGACGTAGATAAAGACGTCACTCAGGACGTCGCAGAAAATGCGACGGCGCAGACAATTAAATAATGTCTAACGAATGTGACGTAGGCTACGACGTCGCAGCTGACGTCGCACTGATGAACATTCAAACGCAAACCCAGAAACCCTAAGATTCGAAATTGGGGTTTTTCAAGATTAAACGCACTACAAGGTGCGGCAACGAACGGTGATCACGAAACATAAATTATACAATTTTTAGATCACGATTACATAACTAATTCTACCCAAACCGAAAACCCTAAAAACCGCAATGTCCAATTAACGATTAAAGCTAAAATACACGGTGAAAAAGGGTAAGATTAGTACCTCAGTGTGCGGAATAACGAGTAGAACAAGATTACGTGAATGAATCGGAAGAAAAATGGCTCTAAAACACAAACGAACCAAATATGCATGAAAACTCGCTACGTCGCAATCGCCAGAGCTCACGTCGCACGCTACGTCGCTGGTGAATAGGTAATAGTGTGACGAGTTACGTCGCGGTTGAGACTATATATAGTCTAACCCTAATTGCGACGTAGTGTGGGACGTCGCTAGCGCGACAAGGTTGACGTCGCATAAATCAGTTAGGATGTAACTTGAGTCGATTTTGAATTTTCAAAACAGTTAACACGTAATTTTATTTAGCAAATAATATTCAAATGACTCGTGACTTGGGAAAAAGAACATAGAATAAAATACAACATAAAAATAAAAATAAAAATAAAAATTGAGTAAAATTACTAACACTTCGTTTTTGGTGACGGAGTTGTTTTGTCTGATTAGGGATCATATCGGAATAACATGCAATTATTAGGAATAGTAAGTGTTATTTCGATCATCAGTATATTTGTCCACTTTAAATTTACTTGGCACATTTAAAACACCTTTTATAAAAATTATTTCAAGACGATTATTGGTATTGTTTGTCCACCTAAACATGTTACATCCGTATTTGTGAGCTAACTATTATTGTTAGTTTGAATATTAATTTTGAGAAACTTATTATATGATATACTGATAAACTTTAGTAAAACACATAACACTGCATATTTACACAAGGTAGAGATTACAAGACCAAGTTTATCTCGGCTTTCTCGTAACATACACTTGATATTTAAATTTAGGCATACATCAAACCGACTATGAAGATACTAGTGGCCCCAGATCTGTACTTAGTACAATAGAGGGTCCCTTAGTATGAACATAACACGTTTGAGACTATTTGCATAACTAATGGATTCAGGTCTGTACGTGAGTACAACAATAGTCACCATTAGTTAGGCGAATAACCATATTAATACTATATGCCAATTTTACATTTACATAATAATTATGACAGTGTATGACAGTACTTCCATTTATCAATTAAGACTTATGTCATACATCATATAACATTTTTCACAAAGTAATAGACAAGTTTTAATATTACTTCTTACTCACTCACAAACCGGTGTGTATCATGCCTACCAATACATCGTGTGATGAAGACAATTTAGATAGAAACTGTCTTAAGTGTGTCAGATAAACCTACTGACACATCCAAGATAAAACTTAAAATTCCATTTTGTGCATGTCACCCGATGTACTATCATATCCCAAGTTGTTTACAGACACAACTTCAACGTCTATTTTAAAAATGTTGCAACCTTGCGTTTTCTTTGATACCAAAGAGTATAAAGAGTGGCTATTGCGATTTTTTTTAAATGAATTTAAAAACTTAAAAATTCAAGTCACAAATCATTTCTTTGACTGAAAGAACCTTAAACCTATCATATTGACCAGTTCAATAAAACGTGATCGCAAAAAGGCTTTTGTGAAAAGGTCCGCACACTGCTTAAGGGTTTCTCTATGTACGACATCTATAAGGTGTTTCTCAAAGCAATCCCGTATAAAGTGGAACCTAAGTTCAATATGTTTGGTCTTATAGTGCTGTACGGGATTGTGTGTGATAGATATAGCAGCTGTATTATCAATGTAAATAGGAGTCATAGAGAGATTGAACCCGTAATCGCGTAGTTGATGCTGAATCCAAAGAACCTGAGAACAGCAACTTGCAGCAGCAACATACTCAGCCTCAGCTGTGGAAATGGCAACCGCAGTCTGCTTTTTGCACTGCCAAGAAACTAAGCGCGATCCAAGGAACTGACATCTTCCAGTGGTTGACTTCATATCTACCTTGTAGCCACCGAGATCCGAATCCGAATAGGCAGTTAATTCGAAGTTTTTCTCGTTTGAATACCATAGACCTAGAGATGGCCTAAAAGCAAGATATCCAAAAATGCTTTTTACTGCCTTCATATGAGACACCTTCGGATTTGCTTGAAATCGAGAGCAGAGTGAAACGGCAAACACTATATCTGGTCTTGAGGCGGTCAAGTACATGAGAGAGCCTATCATTGAGCGATAGTCTTTCTCCTTGCAATCTTCGTCGTCCTCATTAGGTCCAAGATTGTGTTTCACATCAATTGGAGTGCCATAATGTTTACAATCGAGCAATTCATACCGCTTCAACATGTCAGTGACATATTTTGACTGGTGTATATAAATTCCATTGTCAGACTGCTCGACCTGTAGTCCCAGAAAGAACGTGAGTTCCCCCATAGCACTCATTTCAAACTCAGCTTTCATCAGTCTTTCAAAATCCTTGCACAACTGATCATTTGTTGATCCGAATATTATGTCGTCCACATAAACCTACACAAGTAATAAATCCGCTCCTTCCTTTTGATGAAAAGCGTGCTATCAATCTGTCCTCTATCAAAACCATTTTTCAGCAAGTACTTGGCAAGTCTCTCATACCAAAGTCGAGGAGATTGATGAAGACCATATAAAGCTTTCTTCAGCTTGCAAACATAATTTGGATGCTTTGGGTCTTCAAAACCAGGAGGCTGACACACATAAATCACTGCGTCGACGTCTCCGTATAGAAAAGCACACTTTACATCAAGTTGATACACACGGAATCCTTTAAAAGAAGCATAGGCTAGAAAAATTCGAATTGATTCCAAATGAGCGACAGGAGCGAAAACTTCATCATAGTCAATACCTTCTAGTTGACTATATCCTTGAACTACCAGACGGGCTTTATTTCGAATAACCGCCCCACGATCATCCATCTTGTTGCGGTAAACCCAACGAGTACCCGTCAAGTGAGCACCCTTGGGTAGAGGAACAATTTCCAAACATTCATCTTGTTTATTTGCTGTAGTTCCTCCTGCATAGCCTCGACCCAAGATGGATCTTTTAAGGCTTGATCAACCTTTTTAGGTTCAATTTGAGACAAATGACATGAATCTATATGAGCAATAAGTCCCAAAATCTTTTGAGCTGAAGTCTGTTTTGCTTGTTGACGTGTTTGAGCAGATGCATGAGGATCACCAATGATATTATCAATGGGGTGATCCTTATGTATACGAGTTTCTGGTATGGCGGTTGGCACAAGATCCACACCCAGATTGTTCAAATCTCCCAAAGTTGCGGGAGTAGCAACAGACTCAGGAAAGACTAACTCTTCTTCTCCCTCATCTTCAGGAGTATATAAGTGAGAGTAGGCCATTGTTTCTTCCACTTCATCTTCTTCTTGAGGTTCCTCTAAAGGAGGCATGTTTGGATCATATGGAAGCTCCTTTGTATAGATGTACTTGGAAGTAGACGGAACATCCGACGAGGGCGCTGTGGGTGATGGAGCAGGTGTAGATGGTGGTGGTGTGGTTGTTGTTTGTGGTGGTGTGGGTGTTGTTGGTGAAGGTGTAGGATTAGTTGGTGGAGGTGCGGGTGTTGCATTAGGAGATGGGTCAGATGGTTTATTAACTGGTGTTTCTTGAGTAAGATCAAGTCCATGAAGCATAGAAACCAATTCTTCCGTATCATCTTCTTCCGGAATATTGAAAGAGTTAAAGAGGTTTCCATAGTTGAAAAACCAATCCGGACCCATTCCTTGAGGAGGTTCCGTATACCTTAAACATTTCACTTCAAAATGTTCCTCAATCTGATTCATTGATTTGTTGTAGACTCTTTTGTTCGGAGAATTGACTGAATATCCAAGAAAAATTCCTTCAACAGCTTTATCGCCAAACTTAGAGACCTTATCCTTTGTAATCATAATCATGCATGGACACCCAAATGGTTCTAAGAACTGTAGGTTTGGCTTACGGTTATTGAAAAGTTCATAACATGTCTTGTTCCTTTTCTTAACCGTGAGCACTCTGTTGAGAACATAACAGGCAGTATTAACTGCCTCAGCCCAGAAGATGATTGGTAACTTGGAGTCAGCTAACATAGTCCGAGCTATCTTGATGATTGTCCTGTTCTTTCTTTCTGCAACTCCATTCTGTTGTGGAGTCCTCGGAGCACTAAATTGATGCTCTATATCTCTTGTAGCACAAAACAATTCGAGAGTTGAGTTCTTGAATTCAGTTCCATTGTCGCTTCGTATCCTTTTCACCTTTAAGTTGCATAGATTTGCCTACTTATCCAACAAATACACCAGAATATCAGGAGTCTCCCCCTTTGTGGTCAAAAAATAAACCCACGAAAACCTTGAGTAGTCATCAGTAACCACCAAGCAGTAAGACCGACCACCAATGCTCTTAGTAGAAACTGGACCGAATAGATCCATATGCAGTAGTTCCAATGGAGTAGCAATAGAATTCACAACCTTAGACTTATGGGACTTCTTGTGGAGTTTTCCCTTGTGACAAGACATGCAGTCATCTTTCAAGGCAAATTACTGTTTTGGAACTCCCCTCACTAAATCATTATTAATCAGAAAATTCATTTTACGGAAATGAATATGTCCCATCCGTCTGTGCCAAAGGAGTGATTCCTTTTCAGAAGCCTTTGAAAGGAGACAAGTATAGTCACCGGTAGTTTCCACAGTTCGCATGTTCATTACATAGGTGTCATTCTTTCTGGGTGCACGCATCAATACCCATTCCTCAGGAATGACATACCCGGGCTTCAATATTACACATTCAGTCTTTGTGAATGACGTGGTGTAATCCTTATCACAAACTTGTGATACGCTCAGCAAGTTGTGAGTCAGTTCTGCCACATAATTCACATTCTCAAAGCTAACTTTTCCATTTGTTAGCGTCCCCTTTCCAGAAATAGTTCCTCATGAATCTCCCGCAAAAGCAACGTATCCTCCCGAGTATGGTTTAATATCCGTCAGAAGAGACACATCGCCAGTCATGTGTCGCGAGCAGCCACTATCCATATACCATAAACTATCTTTCACACGTTCCGACTGCTGCAACACATAAAAAGAAAGAGATTAGTGAGAAACGGAGACCCAAGCCTTTACAGACTTAGGTCTTCCATGGTCATCAACAATAAGCACGTCAGATAGGATTTTATCTTTAAACAAATTGGAATTTTTATCTGATGTGTTATTGTTGACGACTGAAGAGTCAACATCAGACTCTTTTCGTTTCCAAACTTTAGAAGGTTCGGAATTGATATTAGAAGTAATGTTGAGCTTTTGAATTGGCAAAGGTTTTTGCTCAACATTACTTGGCTTCAAGACAGGCTTCGGAGATTTTGAGTAACGCCTAGGTGGAGATTTTGAAAAGGAATTTCTATAAACAGATGTCCTAGGCATCTCTTTCCCATAGCGCTGATTTGACAGCTTGGGACATTCACGAATTAAATGTCCTTGTTTCTTGCAGTAGAAACAAGAACGAGTCTCAACAAACGGTTGAGGCTGAGGAATTACCACAGGAGGTTGAGAAACATTTCTAGAACATGAACATTGCGTACACGTCTTAGAAAATGTTTGTTTTGGTTGAGAGGTTGAAGTAGAAGGTTTATCATACGAAACTTTTTCATTTACTATTTTATGTTGCAAAATCTTTATAGGTGATTGTAAAGTTTGTTATTTCGAATTTAAAACCTTGGCTTTTCCCTTATTTGGTTGAACCTTAATTTCAGGTTCAACTTTTGAAACCGCTTTTTCAGGTTTAACTTCAACTTTCTTAACTTCAGGATACTCCTGATCCGTAATGTCCTCAATCTCAACGATCTCCTCAAAACAGATTGGAGATTCATTCTTTTGCTCAACAATCTCCTCAACACTAACAGGAGATTCATTCATTGGCTTAACAAACTTAGGAGAGGGATACTCTGGCCTTTTGGTTTTCTCCTTCTCCGATTTGTTAGTTTTAGCCACTTTACCCTTGATACCCAATAACTTAGCATAATCAACAGGAATCTCATCAGGACTTTCCTTAACAGGTAAAGGAGTATAAGTAGTAGGAGGTGCTATTTCAACAAAACCTAATCCTTTGCCTCCCTTACTCTTCCTATCAGGCTTATGATTACTAACAATTTCATTAAAGATCATTGTTGCAGAGGATGAACCCAAGATTTTATCTTGATAATTTCCATACTCAGTTTTTTAAGTCAGAAAGCTCTTTGTTTAACAGTTCAATTTCAGTAAGATAACTTTTAATTGCATCCTGTTGACTAAAAACTTTCGCTTTATAAGTTTGAGTATCTAACTTATGAGCTTCAATATGTTTTTCATAGAGTTTTTCATTTTCTTTCAAAAACCTATTTGACTCATTAAGTTTTGCAACTTTATCTCGCAACTCTTGGTTGTCCTTTTGAAAAGCCTTCAGAGATTCAGTTAGATTAATGCATGAGATACAGTTTAAAGGTTCAATTGGTTCATTTTGTACCTCAGGTGTAATGTGAGCCATCAGACACTATTGAAATTTTGCTGCCTCCGAAATTCCAGTCATGAGTAGTTGGCTCAAAAACAACCAAAGCATTGTCCACAGCTAACGACTTGACCTCTTCTTTCGCGTTTGGAGGATCAGGCTGAGTAAGACCCGATGGTGGCATCTTAGGTTTCTCGCATTCCCTAGCGAAATGATCCAAATTCTGGCAGTTATAACATCGGACCTTGCTTTTATCAAAACCAAATCCTGACTTCCCATTGCCTTCTAAACTCTTGCGTCCAGTCCGTTGCAAGAATTTTTGAACCCTTCTTGTTATCATAGCAATGTTCCAATTCAAGTCCATTTGTTCTAGATCATCGTCATCCAGTTTTCCGTAATCCTCCTTGATCAGCTCCAAAGTTGTGTTTGGTTGAGTAACCAAATCTTTGTAAGAGCTCAGAAAAGCTGTATAAATAGCAGCTTGCTCTTGTATTGCTGGTGAGACTGGAGCCTGTTGTTGCTGATTTCCTTGAGATGTACCAGAAAGATAGGTTGTATGTTGACCTCCAAAAGAAAAAGAAGAAGATGAATTGGTATCTGTTATAAATGCCACTCCACCATAACTCTTGCCAGTATTGACTTGTCCACCATAAATTGTGGGATTTTGTACAGATCCACTTGACTTGCATTCTTTCTTCTTCAATTCCATTACATGAGCTTGTAGAATACCTATCAATTGGTCCAAAGTCATCCTTTGTAATTCTGGATTTTCCTTTAAGAATTGGACCTTCACATCCCAAGCACTTGGCAACACATCCAGCAATTTCTTGTTTACCTCAAGTGCAGGGAGATTGTATCCTCCTTCATTTAACTCACTAACCAGTTGTGAGTATCGGGTGAATAGACTGGAATTCATCTAATTGGGAATGATGTCAAATATATCATACTGCTTTTTGATTAATTCTAGCTTGGCCTCCTTGTACTTTTCATTTCCACCGCATCTTGTTTCAATTGCCTTCCACAAATCATAAGTTGTATCATGAGATTTAAAGAGTCTCATAACATCCTTTGGCAAACACATACAAATAGAAGAATGAGCCTTTCTTTCTATTTCATACTCCTTTTTCTCTTGAGGTGACATAGCATTATATATTTTAGCTGGAGGAACACCACGATAATTTCCTTCAGCCACCGGAGCTACATATCGTTCTTTTAAAGGTCCCCAAAGTTCTGGACAGTGGAAGTCTATATACTGTTCATATCTATCTCTCCAATATACATAGTCCAAATCCTGTCCAAAGAACGGAGGTTTATTGCTAGAACCAATATCATTGCTCTGTCTAAGCATCTCTCTTATTCCTCTAATATCTTCCTTATCAGTTGTCATTTGTAATGTTTAAGTTAAAGAAGTAATCTGAAACTAGCGACGTTGTTAGTAACGTCGCACAAGGTATTAGCGACGGCGTGAGTGACGTCGCAAGAACTGAGGATTCAATTAAGAATCAGAGACAAGCGACGTTGAGTATTACGTCGCAGAGTACGTCGCAGAAGACGTCGCAAAATCACAGTATGTCGCAGAAGACGTCGCAGAAACACTTGAGGTCAAAATAACGACGTCGTTAACGAAGTCGCAACTTTACGTCGCAAAGACTACTCAAAGTCAAAATCAATAACGTCGCAAGAGATGTCGCAGCTGAAGTCGCAGGTAACGTCGCAAAACGTACTGCTGCGGCTAAAAACCTTAAAATCGAAAATTTTTAACCCTAATCGAAAACCACGAACAAAGATCGACGAAAAACCTTCAATATTCCCAGAAACCTTGATCGAAAAACCTGTAAAAACACAAAAACAAACGTAATAATCACGAGATAATATAAGTATCCCGTCTTTTAATCCCGAGCTCGATCCGATACGTCAAAAACGAGCAAATCACTGCTCTGATACCAGTTGTTTGTCCCTTACACTTGGATCTAACGAAACCGAGTCTATATAATTGCTAGCGGAAATAACAATTATATCACGAACTAATCACACGAACAATCAATACACAATAATGATCAAACCAAACGTTGTATATTCGATTATAGTCTATCAGATTACAGGGATTTCGACAAATGGCGTTTAGGGTTTCGTCGACCCTAAACAGAAAACGTAAAAACGTTTTTATACAAAAACTGGCACCTGCGACGTCGTACACGACGTCGCAGGCCCAAGCCCATGCGACGTTGACTACGTCGCAGGCCCAAAACCTGACGTCGCACCTGCGACGTTACAGACAACGTCGCAGGAGTCAGGAAACTCAAAACTAATGACAAAAACGAACTACGAGCTAGACCAACTGACAAACACACAAATTGCATCAACAAAAACTTTTAACAAAAGTATTCTAACTAATAAATACTTAGTTATTCACGTAAAAATTTTAAATTTTTAATAAAATTCAAGAACAATAGAAACTTAAATGATTAATTAAAGAAATTCTTTTTCTTACGAACCTTATCCTCACACTTAAATTATACAATGCCCTCATTTTATAAAAATTGATAAACAAAAGTGAGTAAGGGAAAAAAAATAGAACAGAAAACTCCACTGACTGAAATTATAAATTTCATCATTGGCTAAGAAAAATCTGCTTGGTTAATTCCTTGATCTCTTGAAAAATAATATACAACATCCACACTTTCGTAGTTAATCACGATTGCATTTAGCATATGCAATAAGCCTTTAAACCCCTCGGTATCCCGAGTGGACGAGTTATAGTCTCTTGAGGGTTTCCAGGGAACACACCCACAAAGTTCAAATCTGAAAATAAAAACATAAAAGAAAAACATAACATATATAAAAATAAACATGGGTTGTCTCCCAAGAAGCACTTTTGTTTAAGTGTCGGTAAGTTCGACATGGTCTGGTAACTTATTCTTCCAGAGTTACATCTGAAGTATGTTCAATAACAGTATCTTCATAATATTTCTTTAATCGATGTCCATTAACTGTAAAAATAGTTCCATTGAAGGCTATTAAATCCACACTTCCATTTGTATGAACTTGGTGAATAACAAATGGTCCACTCCATCTGGATTTCAATTTACCCGGAAATAACCGAATACATGAATTGTATAAAAGCACACGTTCTCCAGCAACAAACTATTTATCTCCCCGAAGTCTTGCATCATGCCATTTCTTCGTCCTTTCTTTATAAAACCTTGAATTCTCGTAAGCATTCCAACGAAGCTCATCTAACTCATGTAACTGTAAAAAGCGATGCTTATCAACCTCATCGGTATCCATGTTGCATTCTCGAAGTGCCCAATATGCTTTGTGTTCTATTTCCACTGGTAAATGACAAGCTTTTCCATAAATTAATCTATACGGAGTACAACCTGTGGGTGTTTTAAATGCTGTCCTATATGCCCAAAGTGCATCGTCTAACTTTTCCGACCACTCTTTTCTGTTGGAACCAACAGAACGTTCCAAAATACGTTTTAATGCACGATTGGTATTTTCAACTTGTCCACTAGTCTGTGGATGATAAGGTGTAGCAAATCGATGACTAACTCCATATCTTTTTAATACCTTCTCTAATTGAGTATTACAAAAATGAGTACCTCGATCACTAATCAATGCCTTGGGAGTTCCAAATTTGGAGAATAATTGTTTAAGAAATTTCACCACAACTCTAGCATCATTTGTAGGTAATGATTTTGCCTCAGCCCACTTGGAAACATAATCCACAGCTACTAATATGTACCTATTACCGTGACTCATAGGAAATGGTCCCATAAAATCAATACCCCAGACATCAAAAATTTCACAAACCTGTATACTAGTCTACGGCATTTCATCACGTTTAGAAATATTCCCAGCTCTTTGGCAAGAATCAAAATTCTTAACGAATGCATATGTATCTTTAAAAATCGTTGGCCAATAAGGACATGCATCAAATATTTTCTTTGCAGTGTAACTTGGTCCATTATGACCGCCTACTGGTCCTTCATGGCAATGCTTTATAATCTGTTGAGCCTCTTCACCATGTAAACATCTTCTAATTATGCCATCTGCACAGTATCTGAAAAGAAATGGATCTTCCCAAAAATAATACTTTAAATCAGAAAAGAATTTCTTCCTCTTCTGATAATCCATCCTCGGGAGAACTTTAGTAACCAAATAATTTGTATAATTTGCAAACCAAGGTATCTATGTTATTTCTTGTACTGTCATAAGTTTCTCATCCGGAAATGAATCTTGAATTTCCTCTTCATCCAATGCTTCCAACTCTGGATTTTCCAACCTTGACAAATGATCAGCTGCGACATTTTCAGCTCCATTCTTATCTTTGATTTCAATATCAAATTTCTGCAATAAAAGAATCCATCGCAATAAACGAGGGCGCGCATCCTACTTATTGAACAAATACTTCAAAGCAGAATGGTCAGTATAAACAACAGTTTTAGTTAAGACAAGATATGAACGAAATTTATCGAAAGCAAAAACCACTGCCAGAAGTTCCTTTTTCGCAGTTGTGTAATTTTCCTGAGCATCTGTTAATGTCTTACTGGCATAATAGATTGTCTTAAACTTTTTATCAATTCTCTACCCTAAAACAGCTCCAACCGCATAATCACTAGCATCACACATTAATTCAAAAGGTAGATCCCAGTTTTGACCTGTCATAACTGGAGCAGATACTAACTTTTCTTTTAATGTATCAAACGATTGTTTGCATTTGTCTGTAAATTCGAACTTTGCATCTTTTTCCAAAAAATGATTCAGCGGTCTTGCTATTTTTGAAAAATCTGGTATAAATCTCCGATAAAATCCAGCATGTCCTAGAAAACTCCTTATTCCTTTAACATTTGTAGGATAAGGTAATTTTGAAATGGCTTCGCTTTGCTTGATCTACCTCAATTCCTATTTTGGATATTTTATGACCTAAAATAATCCCTTCTCGAACCATAAAGTGACATTTTTCCCAGTTAAGAACTAGATTTGCCCCTTCACATCTCTGCAACATCTTCTGTAAATTCTTTAGACAAGAATCAAATGAATCACCAAATACCGAGAAATCGTCCATAAATACTTCCATGAAATCTTCTACCATATCATGAAATATTGCGATCATGCAACGCTGAAATGTAGCTGGTGCATTACACAAACCAAACGACATCCTTCTATAAGCAAAAGTACCAAACGGACAAGTAAATGTTGTTTTATCTTGATCTTCGGCCGCAATCGGTATTTGAAAATATCCTGAAAATCCATCCAGAAAACAATAGAACTCCTTTCCTGCTAGCCTTTCTATCATTTGATCAATAAATGGTAATGGAAAATGATTTTTCCTGGTAGCATCATTTAATTTCCGATAATCAATGCAAACTCTCCATCCCGTTACCGTCCTTGTTGGTATCAAATCATTCTTTTCATTTGGTATAACCGTTATTCCGCCTTTCTTAGGTACAACATGTACTGGACTTACCCATGGACTATCTGAAATAGGATAGATTAATCCTGAATCCAACAATTTAATGATTTCTTTCCTGACAACATCTTTAACATTCGGATTCAATCTTCTTAATGGTTGTACGATTGGCTCGAAATCTGTTTCCATTAAGATTTTATGAGTGCAGTATGTAGGACTAATTCCCTTGATATCCGTGATTTTCCATGCTATTGCTTGTTTATGCTGTTTAAGAACCTGAACTAAGCGTTCTTTCCCTGCTATTGATAGTTTAGAAAATATTATAACTGGCACGTCTGATGTGCCTTGTAAATAAGCATATTCCAAATGCGATGGTAGCTCTTTAAGTTCCAACTGTGGTGGTTCTTCAATAGATGTCTTGATCTCAAAGATATCTTCTTTAAAACAAGGAATATTGTTGACAGAATATGGTATCAATTCTTTATTAAGAATTCTAGCAACTGGCTGTATTGATTCCTCTGCAGGATGTTGTTGTATAACCACTGTTGCTTCTTCCAAATCTTCATCTTCCTCTAATAACTTATCAAATTCTGCTAAATCCTTTGCAGTGTCAAACTCTTCGGTCCATCCTTTAAGAATTCCTGTATCTGCTTGATCTTTTTCTAAAAAATCTTGAAAAGAAGGGTTATCCATATATTCATATGAATTTAAATAATAACAAGTATCATCTACATAACCAGAAAATTTCATGGAATTATTAACATCAAAAACAATTTTATCATTCCCTAATCTCATGGTAATTTTCCTATTGAAAACATCTATTAGGGCATGTGTAGTTGCTAAAAATGGTCTTCCTAATATATTAGGGACTTTAGGGTCTTCCACCATATCTAAGATTACGAAATCACATGGAAAAACAAATTTATCAACTTTAATTAAAACATTTTCAACTGTTCCCCTAGGATATTGCACAGATCGGTAAGCTAATTCAATACACATACGGATAGGTTTAGGTTCTCCTAATCCTAATCGCATATAAAGAGTATATGGCATTAATGAAATACTAGCACCTAAATCTGCTAATGCATTTTCAATAGTTATTTCACCAATTTTGCAAGGTATAGTAATACTCCCTGGATCTTTGACTTTCGGAGGTAGCTTATTCTGCATTATTGCTGAGCATCTCGCATTCATAGTAACCTTTGTCACATTATCCAGTTTACTTTTGTTTGTCAGCAGCTCCTTAAGATATTTTGCATACTTTGGCATTTGAGCTATAGCTTCAACAAAAGGAATGTTGATATGAAGTTGTTTCAGATTCTCCAGAAATTTGTGGTATTGTTTATCTTATTTGTCCTTCCTCAGAGCAGCTGGATATGGAGGTGGGGGTGTATAGTCTTTTATGACTTCTTTAACCTTATTTTCTCCAATGTTCTTTTTGTTCGGTTGTATGTCTTCATCAATTGTTTCTTTTTCAATATGCTCAGATTCAACAATTTTATTAGTTATAACAGAAGAGTCAACATTCTTACCATTCTGGTAATTACTGCTTTAACTTGTTCCTTTGGATTTGTTTCAGTAAATCCTTGCAATTTTCCTGGAAATCTCTCCTGTAATGTTTTAGCAATCTGATGAACTGATCCTTCAATTTGTTTGATTGATGCTTCATTATTACGCATCCTTGAATCATGATCATCCATTCTTTTATTACTTGCTTCAACCATTTTCCCCAAAATACTTTCTGACGAGTTGATCCTGTCAGTATAGGACGGATTTTGTTCTGTTTTGACATAGAAACCTGGTGCTCCTTGTTGATACTGTTGTCCTGGTTGATTAACTCTTCTAAAATTAGAAACTTGACGATAATTTGGATTTCCTTGAAAATCCCCATACATAACTTCTTCAGTATTCATTTCGCTGTCATTATTAGGACATTCTGCCTTTAGATGACTTCCTCCACATATTTCACAACCAATCCTGATTGCATGAACTTGTTCATTCACTTTCTTAATATCTCTTCCCATACTTTCCAATTTTGCAGTGATAGCTGCGAGACCATCACTGTCTTCAGATATCCTTTTTCTTCCAGATGAACCATCATCCCATAATTGAGAATGCTTAGCTAATTCTTCAATTCCGGCTTTTGCTACTGCTGGAGTTTTCTTAGGCACTGGGCCTTGTGCATCTAACTGTTGACGTGTTGCTCGATCAACTCCTTTATAGAATACCGTTATTTCTTGTTGGACATTCAAATCATGTTGTGGACATTTATGTAACATCTCCTTATATCTTTCCCAAGCTTAATATAGAGATTCATCAGATTTCTGCTTAAAGTTCCTAATCTCATCAATCATCTTCGAAGTCTTGGAAGGTGTACAATACATTTTTAGAAATTTTGTACGAAGATCTTCCCAAGTAGTAATAGATCCGGCTGGTTCATTATTAATCCATCTCTTAGCTCCATCCTTTAGTGTTAAAGGAAATACTCGTAACATAACCTGATCTCTTGTAACATTAGGAATATTAAACATATCTGCAATCTCTAAAATTTTCTCAACATGCTCGTTTGCATCTTCTTTATCTTCTCCTCTGAAAGGATTTTCTTTTAATTCTTTAAGAAATTGCCCCTTTAACTCAAATTCTACTTCTCTAGCTATGGCAGGCACTCCCGGTCTCGGATCTCCACGAGTTTGAATCATGTAATCCTCAAGCGTCATGTTAGCTATGTCTGCCATGTTTATTTGATCTGGTTCAGAATCGCTTGGATATATTGTAGGTTGTCTAGAAGGTACTTTATCTAACTCCGAATCGGAGTAGTAACCTCTTTTAGCCGTTTTGACTAAACTGTTATGAAATATTAAGTCGTCTTCCTCAGATGAAATTCCATGTTCTGGCGAATTAGGTGGCGGGTATGATAATCGTCTTCTAGAATGAAATTCTCATTCTGGTTCGTCAAATGGACTAAGTGGATCTGGATGAAGTGTCCGGGTCATACATCTATCTGCAACAAAAACAGAATTTAGTAGTACTTTAAATTCAAAAATAAATGTTAGTAAAATGTTAGAAATATTCAATTTGGTGTACATGAATCCCGATAATTAATAATAAAACACATTCAAAATTAAATAATTGAAAAAGAATACCCAAACCCAAATTTCCTATTTGTTAGTAATGCAAGTTAGTTATTTATACAACAATTTGAAATTACAGTGGGTTTTGTTAAATTTATTTTACAAAGCTAGTCAATAGATCTCGGTAGCTCCATTGATAGTACACAAAAGCGGAGAAACAGGTCAGCGCAAAGCTTATTAAAAACCTATTTCTTTCGAGAAGCACCTTACCTCTTATATGATAAATCAATGAGGTAGGGCTTTACTCTCCTTATACCTTTGTTTTTGTCAGTATTCTCAATGGGTGAGCCGATATTTCGTATTGATTTTGCAAAGTATTAGGAATAAAAATTATACAGGGAAAATAATTAGTTTAATTAAAATACAACCGCTCCCCGATAGAACAAAAGTCCAACCGGTTAAGTGTTCCCCGGCAGCGGCGCCAAAAACTGTATGTGGTGAAAGTATAGACAATTATAATCACAAGTTTTAAATTAAGGAAATACTAAATAATACTATCACACAATTCAGACAAGATTAACCCGTTCGTATAATATAGCTTTATAAGTAAGTCCAAGTTTGAACACAGGGAAACGTGATGCTAATTTATAATTAATTATCTATTTATTCCTAATTACAACTATTTACAATTATAATACAAATTAAGGATCCAATGTACAATAATATACAAGATAAGGGGGACGTTTTAGTTCCGAACGAACATATTTATAACTAGTATTTAACCCGGGCGTTGCCCAGTTGTATGGATGTCATAAAACAAAACGTTAATAATGTTTAGTTCATGTACATATAACTTTCACTACCTCAAATGTATAGTATGCATAATTGCATAGTGAAATTCGCTAGTGTCATCACCTGAAAGCTTGGTTTATCCATTTCGGCCCACGTGATACCCTATTGTATAAGACATCAAATTGCTATTAATGAGATAATTGATACAAAGACGTAGATAGGTAACTAAGTATCACCGGCTACATCACCACTTGCATCATCCCAATCATCATAAGCTAAACAGCTTCTTATGTTCTCATATGTATTTTTAACATTAAACATATATATAAAAAATACAACGTTATAGTTTTCAAAATACGCCCCTCCAAGGGAAGTGTTGGAAATTCATTCGTAGGTGGAAATAATTGTCCCCTATTAATATCTATCTATGTGACGGAAATCCTCACCCGTTATCTATTACAACACAATTAGAGAGAGATCTTAAGGAAAGTAAGAGGCACATTGTTCTTTAGAATTGAAGAACAGCATACGTTCAAATTCTGATTCATCGGACAATTTCTGCACTCTAACCCTGTGTATTCAAAACCATGTTTCCGTTAAACATGGATAAATAAACATGATTCATTTTCGTGTTTCCATTTGTAAGATCAATAATTAAGAATCTTACCAAATGAGTGGCGGATAATATCACATTGTATAGCATGCACAAGCATCTTAAGGCCCTTCTCCTAAAGTTTACAGAGATAATACAGGGAATTAATTAGAAGGTAAATGCATACCAATATCAACCAACACAGCATTTACCCATTCTAAGCAATTACCCAACTCATCCAGCCCGTCCATTTTGCCACCTTAAGAAACATGTACCGAAAGATTATCATTAACTTACTTAGTATTCTTGATAGATATGATATCACCCAAACTGTTATCCAAGTATACCTCGTTAGCAGGACCAACATTTACCCATTCTAACCAATTACCCAACTCATCCTGCCCGTCCATTTGTGCCTTACGAATATACTTTGGATGACTACTAACATGATTCCCTTATAACTACATTTTTTTATAAGACCCGTTTGAGACAAAGAAACTCAACTTGGTCCATTCATATGTGAAGAGTCGAAATTTCCAACTCTACTACTCATATAAATATTTGATATTTCATTTGAAGACAAACAACATAGCCTCAGAGAACTCACCATGAAATTCTGCACCATGAACCTACGGTCAGCAACTCTCCACAACATAAACACAGCCACATTTGCTACAATCAAGCCTATTACAACATAATCAACTGTGAGTCTCCTTCTAAACTGTGACAACCTGTGAACATAGGAACGAATATACAATCATAAACATATTTAAATAGATTCTACCAAGATCAAAGTTTAATACATAAAAGACAACATGTGTGTGTGCTCTTCATCAACTACATTCAAGACTACATAATTGCTGCCGTAGCCATATAGTACAAACAGAAAAGGGGTAAAAGAAAAAAGGAAAGCTTGTTCACGGTAGTCTATATTCTATAATATCAGCATGAAACCTGTAAATGTTCATTAAATCGAGTGGCACACGGTTCTCTGCTCTCTAGCACAATAATCACAATTGACACCTAACGAAAGATAGTGTTTGTAACACCCGGTCAAAAAGGCCAATTTTCGCGCCAAATTTAAACTTCAAATAATCGTACTTGGTACGCAATTATAACAAAGTTATATTTTATAACTCGAAGAAAGTATTTTTATAAAATGCTTCGAATAAAAACATATACGATTTCGTATTAGCAAAATTATGGTTTTAAAATAATTAAATTATTTTACGATCGGGCAAACAAACACGGGTATTTTACACTGAAATTGGGAGACAGTGTCCTCCCCCTTTCCTTTGATCAGCCGACCCCAAACACACCCCCACCCCCATTTTTCATTTCCTTTCATTTTTACAAACATTCCACCACCAAACTCTCTCTATCTCATCTCTTTACCTCACGGATCCGCCACCACCATCATCATTTTCGGAATCATCAACAACAACAATGAGAGCAGCAGCAGCTGCGGATCATCTTCATCATCACCATCATCTTCACCATCTCGATCCGCCATTTTTGAGCTCGAAATCGACATTTGGTAAGAACACCCGATTTCACACCTTAAAAACACTTGATTTATGTTTATTAACATGTTATTAAGTCCACACAACAAGAATAGGTCCAAGAAATCGGTTAAAAACGTTTTAAAACTCGAAACCCACTTCAAAAATCGCAGCAGTTCGTCGAGCGAGCCGAGTCGAGTAACGAGCCGAGTCGAGCTGCGAGTCGAACCGAGCAACAAACCGAGCTGAGATTGCGAGTCGAGTAGAACTACGAACCGGACCGAGCAGCGAACCGAGCCGAGATGCGAGTCGAGCCGAACAGCAAACCGAGCCTAGCTAAGAACCGGACCGAGTAGCGAGCCGAGTCGAGCTGCGAGCCGAGTCGAGCTTCGAGTCGAGTCGAGCTACCTGAACTGATCTGATCTGCGAAATGAGTTTTTGCCCAACGATTCGACTTTCGCGTAACAACTACACTTTTTACAACGATGACTTACGAACAAAAATTATATTTTTGTAAAATAGACAACGAAACGATTTTAATAATGATTTAATTGAGAATTATTATTATTACAAACCATCACAAATGGACTGTACGCAATTCTAAAAACTAAACAACTGAAGTGTACTTTCGTGACACGTTTAGCTAAACCGATTAGTATCTTACTCATATAACCTCACGTGTTTAGGGCACTAGGAGGTTACCATTCGGACAACACACATATCGTAGGATCGCTGACAACTCACAGGTGAGTTTCCATAGCCACTCCTTTCAAACTGTTATACTGTTTTGGGGTGGAATGCATACTCGTCAATTATTATTCAAAATCTATTTATGAAATCAATCATTGTAAATGATTTATTACAACTCGTACTAGACTAGGGCACTAGTCGCCAATGAAACACTTATATGAGATAGGTTTCAGGAACACGAACATTGATGGATAATAGGGATTATCCTTACACATCACTCAGGATTCAAGAACATTAATAGTTATAGGCTAACACTGTACGACACTGGAACAATTGAAATCATTGTACTCTAGGCTAGAGTACATGAAACTTAGAATTCAAGAATCCAAGAATCGAGAAACTAGAATACTAAGAAACTATATAACAAGACTTTAAGGTCAAGAATACCAGAAAACATTAGAATCAAGAACAAGAACTCAAGGTCTAGAATACAAGAAACACTAAGATCAAGAATAAGAATTCAAGGACTAGAACACTAGAATCAAGAACAAGAACTCAAGGTCTAGAATACAAGAAACACTAAGATCAAGAACAAGAATTCAAGGACTAGAACACTAGAATCAAGAACTAGAATTCAAGGTCAAGAATACAAGAACATACAAGAATCAAGAAACTAGAAAACAAGATTAGATCAAGGATTATGTGCTAGGTCAAGAACTTATTTGCAAGATCAAGAACCTATTTACAAGATCAAGAACTATGTGCAAGGTCAAGAATTCAAGGTTTTCAAGATCAAGATTTTCAAGGACAAGATCAGTAAACAAGATTTTCAAGAACATACTTGTGTTTTACTTTCCTTATGTGATATGTGCTATTTATTTGAATTAATTGATACGTGTTAATTGCTACTCTGTGATATTATTACTTGTGTTATTATTGTGTGAACTGCTTAGATCAAGGAACTAGTTCAAGAATCACTTCAATTGAGTTCATCACTCAATCTAAGAAACTCAGGAATTCAACACTGTACACAGGGGTGTACTTCCAGCATAGGATTATAATCTTATACTTTAATCCTTGTCAACTAAACCTATGGACTCACCAGCTTATCGCTGACGTATTTTAGTATGCATTTCAGGTACAGCTTTAGTAGGATCGGCCCGTCAGTATCCTAGCTCGAGTCGCATGCTTTCAACAAATGGATTTCTTGCATAACTTTTGTATTACAATTATGTAATGAAATTATTTTTGCGAACTCGCAATATGTATACATTCTATTGTGGGAATTGTATAACTATTTTCAAACGTCTCATTTAGAGTCGTTCATTATTTACCTTTGTGCTTGTGATATTTGATTGGTAACACCCGACCCGACCGCTTCCGCAAATCCGAAATTTGAGGGTGTTACAGATTGGTATCAGAGCCTAAGGTTATAGTGAACTAGGTTGCATTTAGTGGGCCTAGACTATGACCGTTAGGCAGTATTTCCTACTAGGTATGACTTGGTTCAGAAATCACGTCCTACGGGTTTAATTTAACATAGCGTAGCTAACTATGTATAATTAAATACGAATGACGTGAAATCTGAAAGGAGTTATACTGAGCGGGAATACAATAGATGACTCTGATTTCGCTAGAGCTGAACCGACTTAGCGTATGCTATACTTATTAGGCTATTATATATACATAGGCCTTACTCGCTGGCGTTCACATCACCTAAAACACGACATTTAGAAATGACGCGTCACCTATTTCACCTATTACATCGCGCGAACGCTACTAGATCTTGCTAAAACATGGAGTGTTTCTCCCCTATCGTGACAAAAAAAAAAAAAAAAAAAAAAAATCATCCGGCAACTTTTTTGAAAATTTGTAACACGTTCAAAAATCAATGACACATCTTCGTATATTATCTGACTCTGTGCACATTCATGTTGTATATCAACTCGTTTCCTACACTTTTCTCAATACTATGTCGGCGTTAACCTCCACAATTACAAAATCAAATCTCATGTATCTTCGTTTCTCTTTCTTAAAGAACCATGCCGCCAAAGTCAAGAAACTACACTGATGCTCAGATGGCATCCATCATCTCTCAAGCAGTGACTGAGGCTTTGTCTCGGGAACGACCACAAAACTCTCGGAGGAATACCGACACCCCCGAAAACACACCTGCTGTCAAACCATGCACCTACAAGGAATTCCAAGACTGCAAACCTCTCGATTTTACTGGCACCGAAGGGGCTATCGGTTTGGTCCGATGGTTCGAGAGAATGGAATCAGTCCTTCGCATCTGCAATTGCACCGAGGAGTGCAAGGTCAAATTCGCCACATGCACATTTCAAGAAGGTGCTCTCACGTGGTGGAACTCTTACGTTCAGTCTGTGGGAATTGATGCTGCTTACCAACTCCCATGGGAAGATCTGAAAACCATGCTCAGGGAAGAGTACTGTCCCCCGGAGGAGATACAAAAGCTGGAAGAAGAATTCTGGCACCTAACTGTTCAGGGAAACGACATTCAAGGCTACACCACTCGATTTCAACAACTGGCGCTCTTATGCCCAAACATGGTGGATCCCGAATCCAAACGTATCAGGAAGTACATTCGAGGCCTTTCGGACCCTGTCTGAGGGAATGTCGCCTCATCTCAACCTACCACTATCCGGAGTGCCATCCGTCTGGCTCATGAACTTATGGCCATGATCGACCAAAGGGAAACACCTGTGACCCCTACCGGAAATCACCGCAAACGCATTTGGGACGGGAATCCCAATGACAACGACCAGTACCGATCACCAACCAAGCGACTGGAAGCGCCTAAGGCTTACGTCGCTAGGACTGAAGGTAGTAGCGGTTATGGAGGCTATCTGCCATACTGCTCCAACTGCAAACATCATCATGTAGGCCCCTGTAGCGCACCTTGTGCGAGATGCAATCTTAGGGGACACCTGGCTCAGGAATGTAAATTTCCAACTACACCCGTCAATCCCAACGCACCAAGAGTCTGCTTTGTGTGCGGTAACTCAGGACATTTCATGAAGGACTGTCCGAAACGTCAAGATTAGAATAACCACGTCTGTTAAGACGCTACATAATATTAGGGTACGTATCTTACTGTGACCCTACTCATTTCACTCTCATTTATTTCAAGATTTGCACTACTGTTGGTAGTCATTGACAATGAAAACTTACTCCTCACACATTCCCGATATTAACTAAGGGTTTTGAATCCTCACGCCGTCTGTAGGACGTCAATCCTAACAGGGGGAGCAAGATAAGATAGGAACTAGACAACATACGGATGTGAGACCCAAATCTCTATACGCCTATATTAGGAGATAGGGTGCTGTTACAAGAATAGACTAGTCAAGAATTCATAGAATCAAGAATCACTAAGCCAAGAATTCATAGAATCACGAAACACTAAATCAAGAATTTGTAGATCAAGAAACAGTAGGTCAAGAAACCGTAGGACAAGAAATCATAGGTCAAGAAAGGATAGGTCAAGAAACCCAAGATCAAGAAATCATATGCCAAGAAATAATAGGACAAGAAACTGTAACTCAAGAAACCATAGGTCAAGAACCGCTAAACAAGAAAACTCTAGGTCAAGAGACCGTAGGTCAAGAAATTATAAGGCAAGAAACTATAGATCAAGAAATCTAAAACTCAGATCGCGACAAGAATCATTAGAACGAAACGCCTAAGCAACTCAATCGTCTTACTCATAAGATCTCGCGCCCAAAACGGAAACGCAAAATTCAGCTGGTCAACTCTGAATGAACCGAACAAATTCCGACGATGATGTAGGTACATCCTTCCTCGAAAACATAACCCTTAATTTTGGTTTACACTAAGCGTGTACTCCTACTCCTGGATACCATTTCATCGACTTAATGCCGAATGCACCATAGGGCTAGTTAACCTAGGCCCACATAAAACTTAGAGCTTGCTTTCAGCAGACTGGACAAACTGAAAGTTTACTAATCACTCAGTCCTGATGGGACTACTCTCTAAACGGTCACTTTGTGACAATTATCTAGTCCTGGATAGACTACCACGTAAATGGTTACCCTGTAACCACGATATAGCTAAAACTGGAATGAATGAAATAGTCAGTGACTGACTACTATGTTAAACCACGACACAGTCATGGATTGACTGCTTTCAAACTCGACATAGACATTATATGTCTACAACCCACTCGACAAACATCTCGCACTTACATTTCTCCCCAGACCCCACGCGACCACGACTCCACACGAAATTTCGGGACGAAATTTTCTTAACAGGGGGAGAATGTAACACCCGGTCAAAAAGGCAAATTTTCGCCCCAAATTTAAACTTCAAATAATCGTACTTGGTACGCAATTATAACAAAGTTATATTTTATAACTCGAAGAAAGTATTTTTATAAAATGCTTCGAATAAAAACATATACGATTTCGTATTAGCAAAATTATGGTTTTAAAATAATTAAATTATTTTACGATCGGGCAAACAAACACGGGTATTTTACACTGAAATTGGGAGACAGTGTCCTCCCCCTTTCCTTTGATCAGCCGACCCCAAACACACCCCCACCCCCATTTTTCAATTCCTTTCATTTTTACAAACATTCCACCACCAAACTCTCTCTATCTCATCTCTTTACCTCACGGATCCGCCACCACCATCATCATTTTCGGAATCATCAACAACAACAACGAGAGCAGCAGCAGCTGCGGATCATCTTCATCATCACCATCATCTTCACCATCTCGATCCGCCATTTTTGAGCTCGAAATCGACATTTGGTAAGAACACCCGATTTCACACCTTTAAAACACTTGATTTATGTTTATTAACATGTTATTAAGTCCACACAACAAGAATAGGTCCAAGAAATCGGTTAAAAACGTTTTAAAACTCGAAACCCACTTCAAAAATCGCAGCAGTTCGTCGAGCGAGCCGAGTCGAGTAACGAGCCGAGTCGAGCTGCGAGTCGAACCGAGCAACAAACCGAGCTGAGATTGCGAGTCGAGTAGAACTACGAACCGGACCGAGCAGCGAACCGAGCCGAGATGCGAGTCGAGCCGAACAGCAAACCGAGCCTAGCTAAGAACCGGACCGAGTAGCGAGCCGAGTCGAGCTTCGAGTCGAGTCGAGCTACCTGAACTGATCTGATCTGCGAAATGAGTTTTTGCCCAACGATTCGACTTTCGCGTAACAACTACACTTTTTACAACGATGACTTACGAACAAAAATTATATTTTTGTAAAATAGACAACGAAACGATTTTAATAATGATTTAATTGAGAATTATTATTATTACAAACCATCACAAATGGACTGTACGCAATTCTAAAAACTAAACAACTGAAGTGTACTTTCGTGACACGTTTAGCTAAACCGATTAGTATCTTACTCATATAACCTCACGTGTTTAGGGCACTAGGAGGTTACCATTCGGACAACACACATATCGTAGGATCGTTGACAACTCACAGGTGAGTTTCCATAGCCCCTCCTTTCAAACTGTTATACTGTTTTGGGGTGGAATGCATACTCGTCGATTATTATTCAAAATCTATTTATGAAATCAATCATTGTAAATGATTTATTACAACTCGTACTAGACTAGGGCACTAGTCGCCAATGAAACACTTATATGAGATAGGTTTCAGGAACATGAACATTGATGGATAATAGGGATTATCCTTACACATTACTCAGGATTCAAGAACATTAATAGTTATAGGCTAACACTGTACGACACTGGAACAATTGAAATCATTGTACTCTAGGCTAGAGTACATGAAACTTAGAATTCAAGAATCCAAGAATCGAGAAACTAGAATACTAAGAAACTAGATAACAAGACTTTAAGGTCAAGAATACCAGAAAACATTAGAATCAAGAACAAGAACTCAAGGTCTAGAATACAAGAAACACTAAGATCAAGAATAAGAATTCAAGGACTAGAACACTAGAATCAAGAACAAGAACTCAAGGTCTAGAATACAAGAAACACTAAGATCAAGAACAAGAATTCAAGGACTAGAACACTAGAATCAAGAACTAGAATTCAAGGTCAAGAATACAAGAACATACAAGAATCAAGAAACTAGAAAACAAGATTAGATCAAGGATTATGTGCTAGGTCAAGAACTTATTTGCAAGATCAAGAACCTATTTACAAGATCAAGAACTATGTGCAAGGTCAAGAATTCAAATTTTTCAAGATCAATAAAACAAGGTTTTCAAGATCAAGATTTTCAAGGACAAGATCAGTAAACAAGATTTTCAAGAACATACTTGCGTTTTACTTTCCTTATGTGATATGTGCTATTTATTTGAATTAATTGATACGTGTTAATTGCTACTCTGTGATATTATTACTTGTGTTATTATTGTGTGAACTGCTTAGATCAAGGAACTAGTTCAAGAATCACTTCAATTGAGTTCATCACTCAATCTAAGAAACTCAGGAATTCAACACTGTACACAGGGGTGTACTTCCAGCATAGGATTATAATCTTATACTTTAATCCTTGTCAACTAAACCTATGGACTCACCAGCTTATCGCTGACGTATTTTAGTATGCATTTCAGGTACAGCTTTAGTAGGATCGGCCCGTCAGGATCCTAGCTCGAGTCGCATGCTTTCAACAAATGGATTTCTTGCATAACTTTTGTATTACAATTATGTAATGAAATTATTTTTGCGAACTCGCAATATGTATACATTCTATTGTGGGAATTGTATAACTATTTTCAAACGTCTCATTTAGAGTCGTTCATTATTTACCTTTGTGCTTGTGATATTTGATTGGTAACACCCGACTGTGACAACCGTCAATTTAGGACTATACTTTAGTGCCTAATAAAGTTTTAATACATGTAATTAGTTCTGTGTTAGGCTAATTAATGTATCAACTATTATATATATTGTTGAATATATATCTACAATTATGCGGTTTGTTTAAATCGCACGAGCTTTAAATCGAATGAATTTCGATACAATAAATACGGACGTTGGTGACCAACTTTTATTTAATAACGCTTTATGTCAAAAGTATCCTTATTATAATACTTCGTATTCATTCGTACCGTACAATCAGAAAGTTACCAAATTTAAAATGTAAAACGCGCAAACAAATTAACTTACGTTTTTATAATTCAAATATAAAGTGATTAGTAAAATATTTAAATAAAATATAGCGTGATAATTTGTATTTTAAAATGTACCAATTAATATTTAAAATAATTATTTAACGTTTAAATGACGGAGCAAACGAACACCGCACGGAGCGGGAACGCGGGGCGAAAGTGGGGATTTAACCTCTCACTTCCACCCACTTTCTTTCATTCTCATTTACTTTCTCTCTCTCTTCCTTTTCTTTCATCTCAAACACCACCAACCAAAATCAACAAAAATCACAAAATAAACGCCCTAAACGACTTCGGATCTTCAAGCCCCTTTGGAAATAAACGACCACCACGCGACGATCTACACTTTTATCTTTCCGGAATTTCATTTCGGCGATTTGTAAGTTTCCGACACAACTCCGAAAACTCTCGTTTTTAAGTTTTATAACTTGCTAGTTGTTTGTATAACCTTGTTATGTCCTAAAATGGGTTGGGTAAAAATATTATGCCGATCGATGGCCGGAAAACGCGTTTTTGGAGTTGAAACTCCGATCAGACTCCGTACGTCGCATTTGGCCTGGAGCAAATGCGACGTAGCGACCTACGTCGCACTATATCCCCAACGTCGCATATAGCGACGCAGCGACCTACGTCGCACTATAACCCCAACGTCGCACTTAGCGACGCAGACCCTTACGTCGCAGAAATCAACTACGTCGCCTATAGCGACGTCACGTACAACGTCGCATTAAATTGCGAAAGTCGCACATATCGACGTCATGCCCAACGTCGCAGTCCGGATCTGCGACGTAGCACCCTACGTCGCACAAAACAGAATCTTCAAACCTCAAAATTTTGAAGTCAAAGTTACTGTTCAAAAAAAGTCAAATTTACTGTAGCAGTACTGTAGCAGTACTGTAGCAAAGTCAACATTTTAGAATTATTATTATTTCAACTAAATCACCAACGGGCCGTACACATTTTCAAATACACAATTGAATCAACTAAGTCATAGTAACTTAGATAATTTATTCAAACAAGTCGTTGTAACTTGTGTCAATTCAATCAAACAAGTCGTAGTAACTTGTAACAATACAATCAACCAAATCGGGGTAATTTGGACATTAAGTTAGACAAACAATTTCAATGGTAGTCTTTCGAGATACCAATACAATTAATAACAATTCAAGTGTCGTGGACACATTCAGGTTTCAAGTCTTTGGACACCAACACACTGCTAATTACTTCAAGTTTAATTGCTTAACATTCCAAGACTCAGGTGAGTTTCATAGCCCCATTTTCACTGCTTTACAACTAGGGGTGTGATATTACTACTCGATTTTGTTTTACAAGTAGAACGCAAGTGCCAAACTTCAAATACTACATGAGTTTCAAGCTAATCAATTTAAAGTCCTCCATAAGCATAGTCTCTAATATTTTAGCGTGAATGTTAGTATATGATATCATATGGGATTGACAATCCTCATCCGGGTTAGCACGCACTAATCGGTCAAACGGATGTATTAGCATTTGGGAAGACGAGTGTTGATTAGGCACTCGTAGGAGGCACTCCAAGTTAGGTTTCCTTAATTGGGCCTGACAAATCAGTTAAGCTCAGACTATGTGCTCATGGACAGTATAACTTTTATTTTGCTTAATTGCATTTTAAATTCATTATAAATCTTGCGGTTCTGACAACTATACATTGACATACAAACCTGTGAGCTCACCAGCGTTTTCGCTGACCCATTTTAGTATTTATCACAGGTACCCAGCAGTAGTTTGGCTGCACAAGCAGGAATTATTAGCTCGAGTCAGCATACATACAACTAGAGATTGGACTGCATTATTATATTTTGTAAAAGTAATTATGCTATGTAATCTCTCAATTTCAGGAACCGAGCTAATGTAACAATATTTTGATGTAAACATTTACTTTATCTATACAAGTTTAAAACGACGCATATAGTGGTCGTTCATTATATCTTATGTGCTTTGTATATTGATTAGTGACACCCAATTCAAGCTTCCGCAAATCTTTAAATTTGGGGGTGTCACAGATTGGTATCAGAGCCTAAGGTTATAGTGAACTAGGTTGCATTTAGTGGGCCTAGACTATGACCGTTAGGCAGTATTCCTTATTAGTTATGACTAGTTCAGGGATTACATCATACGACTTTAATTTAACATAGCCTGATCAACTATGTACAATTAAAGAAAGATGATGTGAAATCTGAAAGAGTCATGTTGAACAGGAATGCATTAGTTGACTCTGACCTCGAGAGAAACGGGACTCAAAACACGTCTGTGCTAGACACTCAATAGGTTATTATGTGATATACATATATATATACATGAATAGACCTCATTATAACTTTAGGCTATATTATATTATATGATTATAGGCCTCTTTCTTTCAAACGTTTTGTCTCGAAATGACAAACACACCACTAGTTCATCATACTCGGACTAGTATCTTATTTCATTTCCTTGTTCTTTCTTACTCAGCATCATGCCTCCACGTCGTCAAATTACCCTTAGCGAAGCTGAGATCGCGGGAATCATTGCCCGCAGTGTGACCGAAGCCTTGGCTAACCGAACACCACCCGGTAGCGAGGACACAGCAGCCAATACTCCACCACCCAAACCCTGTTCCTATAAGGACTTTCTTAGCTGTAAACCGCTATACTTCAAGGGCACGGAAGGTGCCATTGGCTTGATCCGTTGGATTGAGCGCATGGAATCTGTTTTCAGTCTCTGCGACTGCACTGAGAACAACAAGGTCAAATTCGCTGCTTACACCTTTCAGGAAGGTGCACTCACGTGGTGGAAAACCCACGCAAACTCCGTAGGCCTTGAGGTTGCAAACCGACTTCCTTGGGCCGAACTGAAAAAGAAACTGACAGAGAAATACTGTCCTGAAGAGGAATTGCACAGGCTGGAAGAAGAATTCTGGCATCTGGAGGTGCAGGGAAATGATGTCGCTGATTATACCACCAAATTTCAGCAGTTTGCTTTACTATGCCCAGGCTTGGTTGAACCAGAAAGTAAGGGCATTAAGAAATACATTCGTGGACTTCCCGAGAACATTCAGGGGAACGTCGCCTCATCCAAACCAACAACTACTGAGAGTGCCATTCGATTGGCCCACGAACTCATGGCTCTAGTTGTCAGCCGTGAGACCTCCAACACCTCATCCCCTAACAACAACAAACGCAAATCCACTGAACACCACCACAACTCCAACAAGAAAAACAACGCCATCCAAGTCTACAACACCAACTCTGAAACCACCCGCAACTACACCGGGGACAGACCTTATTGTCCCAAGTGTAACTACCACCATTTTGGTCAGTGCGGTACTCCTTGCAACAACTGCAGGAGGCAAGGGCATTTGACTAAAGATTGCCGAGCTCCCAAATCCAACAACAACCCCTCTGACAGAAATACCCGACAACCTAAGTCCTGCTACGAATGTGGAAACCCAGGACACTTCAGGGATTCTTGCCCAAAGTTGAAGAACAAGGGCAACAACAACAACCACCGCAACAACAACAATGCCAAAAGTACCGCTTTCGTGATCAACTCAGTGGACACCCGTCTGGACCCGAATGTGGTCACGGGTATGTTCCTCCTCAACAATTTAACTGCTTCCATTCTATTTGATACTGGTGCCGATAGGAGTTTTATTTCCGATGAATTTTGCCCTCTACTTGACGTTACACCTGTTGCTTTAGACGTTAAGTACACTGTAGAGCTAGCAAATGGCAAATTGATAGAAACCAATAGTGTGATACCTAATTGCACTTTAAACCTATCCGACGAAATCTTCTCCATAGATCTTATGCCTGTTGAGATAGGAAGTTTCGACGTCATCGTAGGCATGGACTGGTTGTCCAAACATCGCGCCGAAATCATTTGCTACGACAAAGTTGTTCGCATACCTCTCGCAGTCGGTAGAACCCTAATCATACAGGGGGAGACCGGTGGGACGAGGCTTAACATCATATCTTGTCTTAAGACCCGAAAATTTCTGAGAAAGAGTTATCCAGCAATCCTCGCACACATCATGGAGAAAAAGTCGGAGGAGAAGCGACTTGAGGATGTTCCAATTGTTCGAGACTTTCCAGAAGTCTTTCCTGAAGAACTACCTGGTCTACCACCACCAAGACAGGTTGAGTTCTCAATCGATCTTGTACCAGGTGCTGCGCCTGTGGCCCGAGCACCATACCGTTTAGCTCCATCTGAACTTCAGGAGCTGTCCACCCAGTTACAGGAACTCCTGGAACGAGGATTCATCAGGCCGAGTTCTTCACCTTGGGGAGCTCCGGTCCTATTTGTTAAGAAGAAAGATGGTTCTTTTCGAATGTGTATCGACTATCGAGAGTTGAACAAGTTAACTGTCAAGAACCGGTATCCACTCCCTCGAATCGATGATTTGTTCGACCAACTTCAAGGGTCGAGTTGTTATTCAAAGATTGATCTCCGATCCGGTTATCACCAATTGCGTGTTCGCGATGCCGATATTCCAAAAACCGCTTTCAGAACCCGTTACGGGCATTACGAATTTCAAGTGATGCCATTCGGCCTAACCAATGCACCGGCTGTATTCATGGACCTTATGAATCGGGTGTGTAAACCTTACCTGGATAAATTTGTCATTGTCTTTATCGATGACATTCTCATATATTCACGAAACAAAGAAGAACACGCTCAACACCTCAGAACCATCCTTGAACTACTTAAACACGAGGAGCTCTATGCCAAGTTCTCTAAGTGTGAGTTCTGGATCAAAACCGTTCAATTTCTTGGTCACGTGATTGACAGTCAGGGGATTCATGTCGACCCGTCAAAAATCGAGGCTATCAAAGATTGGCAATCGCCAACCACTCCAACCGAAGTACGGCAGTTTTTGGGACTTGCCGGGTACTATCGACGCTTCATTGAAAATTTCTCCAAGATAGCCATACCACTCACGACTCTGACCCAGAAAGACAAAAAGTTTGACTGGACTGAGAAACAAGAGTCGGCATTCCAACTCTTAAAACAAAAGCTTTGCAGTGCTCCTATCCTATCTTTACCCGAAGGCACCGATGACTTCGTGGTATACTGCGATGCTTCTCATCAAGGTCTCGGTTGTGTGCTCATGCAACGAGACAAAGTCATAGCTTATGCTTCCCGACAGCTCAAGATTCATGAAAAGAATTACACCACCCACGACCTCGAGCTAGGAGCTGTCGTTTTTGCCCTAAAAATCTGGAGACATTACCTTTACGGTACCAGATGTACAATCTTTACCGACCATAAAAGCCTTCAACACATATTCGATCAGAAGGATCTCAACATGAGGCAACGTCGATGGGTCGAGTTGCTTACCGATTACGACTGCGAACTCAAATATCATCCCGGCAAAGCAAATGTTGTTGCTGATGCCCTCAGTCGAAAAGAGCGAGTGAAACCACTTCGGGTTCGAGCCCTCAGTATGACCATTCACAACAATTTAAACATTCAAATTCTCACTGCTCAACTCGAAGCCTTAAAACCCGAAAATGTCAAAGATGAGGCCTTGCGGGGCATGGACAAACAATTTGAAATCAAATCTAACGGGATTAGGTATTTCTCAAACCGAATCTGGTTGCCTAAAATTGGGAACCTACGAGACTTGGTGATGGATGAAGCTCACAAGTCCAAATATTCTATCCATCCAGGAGCCGATAAAATGTACCACGGTATCAAGGACTTCTACTGGTGGCCGAACATGAAAGCCGAAATCGCCACCTATGTCAGCAAATGCCTTACTTGCTCCAAGGTCAAAATCGAATATCAAAAACCTTCTGGTTTACTTCAACAACCCAGTCTTCCGGAATGGAAATGGGAACAAATTGCCATGGACTTCATAACCAAACTACCCAGATCCTCGAGCGGTTGCAATACCATTTGGGTGATCGTGGATCGTCTCACAAAATCTGCTCACTTCCTGGCAATCAAGGAATCCGACAAAATGGAACGCCTCACCAACATTTATCTGAAGGAAATCGTGACCAAACACGGTGTTCCAATCTCAATTATCTCCGATAGAGATAGTCGTTTCACTTCGCAATTTTGGCAATCACTTCAAAAATCTCTGGGTACTCGACTTGATATGAGTACCGCATACCATCCTCAAACCGACGGTCAAAGTGAACGAACCATTCAAACACTTGAAGACATGCTACGGGCCTGCGTAGTAGACTTCGGTGTAAACTGGGAAAAACATCTACCATTGTGCGAGTTCTCGTACAACAACAGTTATCATACCAGCATCAAAGCTGCACCCTTCGAGGCACTGTACGGTCGTAAGTGCCGGTCACCTATCTGTTGGACTGAAGTTGGGGATAGCCAACTCACAGGTCCAGAAATCATTCATGAGACGACCGAGAGAATCGTCGAAATTCAAAACAAGCTCAAAGCCGCGCGTGATCGTCAGAAAAGTTATGCTGACGTGAGACGCAAACCACTCGAGTTCCAAGTTGGGGATCGAGTTTTACTCAAAGTATCGCCTTGGAAAGGCGTAATCCGATTTGGCAAACAAGGGAAGTTGAATCCCAGATACATTGGACCATTCGAGATCCTCGAAAGGATTGGTCCAGTGGCTTATCGATTGCAACTGCCATCCGAACTCAGCAGCGTGCATCCCACATTTCATGTTTCAAATCTGAAGAAGTGTCTGTCTGATGAGACACTTATCATTCCACTCGATGAAATTCGAGTTGACGAAAAACTTCACTTTGTTGAGGAACCCGCTGAAATCATGGACCGTGAGGTCAAACAACTTAAACAAAGTCGTATTCCTATTGTCAAGGTTAGGTGGAATTCGCGGCGCGGTCCGGAATTCACCTGGGAACGAGAAGATCAAATGCGACTCAATTATCCTCAACTCTTCACTGATTCAACGTCAAACACAACTCCAACTTAAATTTCGGGACGAAATTCTTCTAACAGGGGGAGAATGTGACAACCGTCAATTTAGGACTATACTTTAGTGCCTAATAAAGTTTTAATACATGTAATTAGTTCTGTGTTAGGCTAATTAATGTATCAACTATTATATATATTGTTGAATATATATCTACAATTATGCGGTTTGTTTAAATCGCACGAGCTTTAAATCGAATGAATTTCGATACAATAAATACGGACGTTGGTGACCAACTTTTATTTAATAACGCTTTATGTCAAAAGTATCCTTATTATAATACTTCGTATTCATTCGTACCGTACAATCAGAAAGTTACCAAATTTAAAATGTAAAACGCGCAAACAAATTAACTTACGTTTTTATAATTCAAATATAAAGTGATTAGTAAAATATTTAAATAAAATATAGCGTGATAATTTGTATTTTAAAATGTACCAATTAATATTTAAAATAATTATTTAACGTTTAAATGACGGAGCAAACGAACACCGCACGGAGCGGGAACGCGGGGCGAAAGTGGGGATTTAACCTCTCACTTCCACCCACTTTCTTTCATTCTCATTTACTTTCTCTCTCTCTTCCTTTTCTTTCATCTCAAAAACCACCAACCAAAATCAACAAAAATCACAAAATAAACGCCCTAAACGACTTCGGATCTTCAAGCCCCTTTGGAAATAAACGACCACCACGCGACGATCTACACTTTTATCTTTCCGGAATTTCATTTTGGCGATTTGTAAGTTTCCGACACAACTCCGAAAACTCTCGTTTTTAAGTTTTATAACTTGCTAGTTGTTTGTATAACCTTGTTATGTCCTAAAATGGGTTGGGTAAAAATATTATGCCGATCGATGGCCGGAAAACGCGTTTTTGGAGTTGAAACTCCGATCAGACTCCGTACGTCGCATTTGGCCTGGAGCAAATACGACGTAGCGACCTACGTCGCACTATATCCCCAACGTCGCATATAGCGACGCAGCGACCTACGTCGCACTATAACCCCAACGTCGCACTTAGCGACGCAGACCCTTACGTCGCAGAAATCAACTACGTCGCCTATAGCGACGTCACGTACAACGTCGCATTAAATTGCGAAAGTCGCACATAGCGACGTCATGCCCAACGTCGCAGTCCGGATCTGCGACGTAGCACCCTACGTCGCACAAAACAGAATCTTCAAACCTCAAAATTTTGAAGTCAAAGTTACTGTTCAAAAAAAGTCAAATTTACTGTAGCAGTACTGTAGCAGTACTGTAGCAAAGTCAACATTTTAGAATTATTATTATTTCAACTAAATCACCAACGGGCCGTACACATTTTCAAATACACAATTGAATCAACTAAGTCATAGTAACTTAGATAATTTATTCAAACAAGTCGTTGTAACTTGTGTCAATTCAATCAAACAAGTCGTAGTAACTTGTAACAATACAATCAACCAAATTGGGGTAATTTGGACATTAAGTTAGACAAACAATTTCAATGGTAGTCTTTCGAGATACCAATACAATTAATAACAATTCAAGTGTCGTGGACACATTCAGGTTTCAAGTCTTTGGACACCAACACACTGCTAATTACTTCAAGTTTAATTGCTTAACATTCCAAGACTCAGGTGAGTTTCATAGCCCCATTTTCACTGCTTTACAACTAGGGGTGTGATATTACTACTCGATTTTGTTTTACAAGTAGAACGCAAGTGCCAAACTTCAAATACTACATGAGTTTCAAGCTAATCAATTTAAAGTCCTCCATAAGCATAGTCTCTAATATTTTAGCGTGAATGTTAGTATATGATATCATATGGGATTGACAATCCTCATCCGGGTTAGCACGCACTAATCGGTCAAACGGATGTATTAGCATTTGGGAAGACGAGTGTTGATTAGGCACTCGTAGGAGGCACTCCAAGTTAGGTTTCCTTAATTGGGCCTGACAAATCAGTTAAGCTCAGACTATGTGCTCATGGACAGTATAACTTTTATTTTGCTTAATTGCATTTTAAATTCATTATAAATCTTGCGGTTCTGACAACTATACATTGACATACAAACCTGTGAGCTCACCAGCGTTTTCGCTGACCCATTTTAGTATTTATCACAGGTACCCAGCAGTAGTTTGGCTGCACAAGCAGGAATTATTAGCTCGAGTCAGCATACATACAACTAGAGATTGGACTGCATTATTATATTTTGTAAAAGTAATTATGCTATGTAATCTCTCAATTTCAGGAACCGAGCTAATGTAACAATATTTTGATGTAAACATTTACTTTATCTATACAAGTTTAAAACGACGCATATAGTGGTCGTTCATTATATCTTATGTGCTTTGTATATTGATTAGTGACACCCAATTCAAGCTTCCGCAAATCTTTAAATTTGGGGGTGTCACACCGACCCGACCGCTTCCGCAAATCCGAAATTTGAGGGTGTTACAGATTGGTATCAGAGCCTAAGGTTATAGTGAACTAGGTTGCATTTAGTGGGCCTAGACTATGACCGTTAGGCAGTATTTCCTACTAGGTATGACTTGGTTTAGAAATCACGTCCTACGGGTTTAATTTAACATAGCGTAGCTAACTATGTATAATTAAATACGAATGACGTGAAATCTGAAAGGAGTTATACTGAGCGGGAATACAATAGATGACTCTGATTTCGCTAGAGCTGAACCGACTTAGCGTATGCTATACTTATTAGGCTATTATATATACATAGGCCTTACTCGCTGGCGTTCACATCACCTAAAACACGACATTTAGAAACGACGCGTCACCTATTTCACCTATTACATCGCGCGAACGCTACTAGATCTTGCTAAAACATGGAGTGTTTCTCCCCTATCGTGACAAAAAAAAAAAAAAAAAAAAAAAAAATCATCCGGCAACTTTTTTGAAAATTTGTAACACGTTCAAAAATCAATGACACATCTTCGTATATTATCTGACTCTGTGCACATTCATGTTGTATATCAACTCGTTTCCTACACTTTTCTCAATACTATGTCGGTGTTAACCTCCACAATTACAAAATCAAATCTCATGTATCTTCGTTTCTCTTTCTTAAAGAACCATGCCGCCAAAGTCAAGAAACTACACTGATGCTCAGATGGCATCCATCATCTCTCAAGCAGTGACTGAGGCTTTGTCTCGGGAACGACCACAAAACTCTCGGAGGAATACCGACACCCCCGAAAACACACCTGCTGTCAAACCATGCACCTACAAGGAATTCCAAGACTGCAAACCTCTCGATTTTACTGGCACCGAAGGGGCTATCGGTTTGGTCCGATGGTTCGAGAGAATGGAATCAGTCCTTCGCATCTGCAATTGCACCGAGGAGTGCAAGGTCAAATTCGCCACATGCACATTTCAAGAAGGTGCTCTCACGTGGTGGAACTCTTACGTTCAGTCTGTGGGAATTGATGCTGCTTACCAACTCCCATGGGAAGATCTGAAAACCATGCTCAGGGAAGAGTACTGTCCCCCGGAGGAGATACAAAAGCTGGAAGAAGAATTCTGGCACCTAACTGTTCAGGGAAACGACATTCAAGGCTACACCACTCGATTTCAACAACTGGCGCTCTTATGCCCAAACATGGTGGATCCCGAATCCAAACGTATCAGGAAGTACATTCGAGGCCTTTCGGACCCTGTCTGAGGGAATGTCGCCTCATCTCAACCTACCACTATCCGGAGTGCCATCCGTCTGGCTCATGAACTTATGGCCATGATCGACCAAAGGGAAACACCTGTGACCCCTACCGGAAATCACCACAAACGCATTTGGGACGGGAATCCCAATGACAACGACCAGTACCGATCACCAACCAAGCGACTGGAAGCGCCTAAGGCTTACGTCGCTAGGACTGAAGGTAGTAGCGGTTATGGAGGCTATCTGCCATACTGCTCCAACTGCAAACATCATCATGTAGGCCCCTGTAGCGCACCTTGTGCGAGATGCAATCTTAGGGGACACCTGGCTCAGGAATGTAAATTTCCAACTACACCCGTCAATCCCAACGCACCAAGAGTCTGCTTTGTGTGCGGTAACTCAGGACATTTCATGAAGGACTGTCCGAAACGTCAAGATTAGAATAACCACGTCTGTTAAGACGCTACATAATATTAGGGTACGTATCTTACTGTGACCCTACTCATTTCACTCTCATTTATTTCAAGATTCGTACTACTGTTGGTAGTCATTGACAATGAAAACTTACTCCTCACACATTCCCGATATTAACTAAGGGTTTTGAATCCTCACGCCGTCTGTAGGACGTCAATCCTAACAGGGGGAGCAAGATAAGATAGGAACTAGACAACATACGGATGTGAGACCCAAATCTCTATACGCCTATATTAGGAGATAGGGTGCTGTTACAAGAATAGACTAGTCAAGAATTCATAGAATCAAGAATCACTAAGCCAAGAATTCATAGAATCACGGAACACTAAATCAAGAATTTGTAGATCAAGAAACAGTAGGTCAAGAAACCGTAGGACAAGAAATCATAGGTCAAGAAAGGATAGGTCAAGAAACCCAAGATCAAGAAATCATATGCCAAGAAATAATAGGACAAGAAACTGTAACTCAAGAAACCATAGGTCAAGAACCGCTAAACAAGAAAACTCTAGGTCAAGAGACCGTAGGTCAAGAAATCTAAAACTCAGATCGCGACAAGAATCATTAGAACGAAACGCCTAAGCAACTCAATCGTCTTACTCATAAGATCTCGCGCCCAAAACGGAAACGCAAAATTCAGCTGGTCAACTCTGAATGAACCGAACAAATTCCGACGATGATGTAGGTACATCCTTCCTCGAAAACATAACCCTTAATTTTGGTTTACACTAAGCGTGTACTCCTACTCCTGGATACCATTTCATCGACTTAATGCCGAATGCACCATAGGGCTAGTTAACCTAGGCCCACATAAAACTTAGAGTTTGCTTTCAGCAGACTGGACAAACAGAACGTTTACTAATCACTCAGTCCTGATGGGACTACTCTCTAAACGGTCACTTTGTGACAATTATCTAGTCCTGGATAGACTACCACGTAAATGGTTACCCTGTAACCACGATATAGCTAAAACGGTCACTTTGTAACATCTCCTTATATCTTTCCCAAGCTTAATATAGAGATTCATCAGATTTCTGCTTAAAGTTCCTAATCTCATCAATCATCTTCGAAGTCTTGGAAGGTGTACAATACATTTTTAGAAATTTTGTACGAAGATCTTCCCAAGTAGTAATAGATCCGGCTGGTTCATTATTAATCCATCTCTTAGCTCCATCCTTTAGTGTTAAAGGAAATACTCGTAACATAACCTGATCTCTTGTAACATTAGGAATATTAAACATATCTGCAATCTCTAAAATTTTCTCAACATGCTCGTTTGCATCTTCTTTATCTTCTCCTCTGAAAGGATTTTCTTTTAATTCTTTAAGAAATTGCCCCTTTAACTCAAATTCTACTTCTCTAGCTATGGCAGGCACTCCCGGTCTCGGATCTCCACGAGTTTGAATCATGTAATCCTCAAGCGTCATGTTAGCTATGTCTGCCATGTTTATTTGATCCGATTCAGAATCGCTTGGATATATTGTAGGTTATCTAGAAGGTACTTTATCTAACTCCGAATCGGAGTAGTAACCTCTTTTAGCCGTTTTGACTAAACTGTTATGAAATATTAAGTCGTCTTCCTCAGATGAAATTCCGTGTTCTGGCGAATTAGGTGGCGGGTATGATAATCGTCTTCTAGAATGAAATTCTCATTCTGGTTCGTCAAATGGACTAAGTGGATCTGGATGAAGTGTCCGGGTCATACATCTATCTGCAACAAAAACAGAATTTAGTAGTACTTTAAATTCAAAAATAAATGTTAGTAAAATGTTAGAAATATTCAATTTGGTGTACATGAATCCCGATAATTAATAATAAAACACATTCAAAATTAAATAATTGAAAAAGAATACCCAAACCCAAATTTCCTATTTGTTAGTAATGCAAGTTAGTTATTTATACAACAATTTGAAATTACAGTGGGTTTTGTTAAATTTATTTTACAAAGCTAGTCAATAGATCTCGGTAGCTCCATTGATAGTACACAAAAGCGGAGAAACAGGTCAGCGCAAAGCTTATTAAAAACCTATTTCTTTCGAGAAGCACCTTACCTCTTATATGATAAATCAATGAGGTAGGGCTTTACTCTCCTTATACCTTTGTTTTTGTCAGTATTCTCAATGGGTGAGCCGATATTTCGTATTGATTTTGCAAAGTATTAGGAATAAAAATTATACAGGGAAAATAATTAGTTTAATTAAAATACAACCGCTCCCCGATAGAACAAAAGTCCAACCGGTTAAGTGTTCCCCGGCAGCGGCGCCAAAAACTGTATGTGGTGAAAGTATAGACAATTATAATCACAAGTTTTAAATTAAGGAAATACTAAATAATACTATCACACAATTCAGACAAGATTAACCCGTTCGTATAATATAGCTTTATAAGTAAGTCCAAGTTTGAACACAGGGAAACGTGATGCTAATTTATAATTAATTATCTATTTATTCCTAATTACAACTATTTACAATTATAATACAAATTAAGGATCCAATGTACAATAATATACAAGATAAGGGGGACGTTTTAGTTCCGAACGAACATATTTATAACTAGTATTTAACCCGGGCGTTGCCCAGTTGTATGGATGTCATAAAACAAAACGTTAATAACGTTTAGTTCATGTACATATAACTTTCACTACCTCAAATGTATAGTATGCATAATTGCATAGTGAAATTCGCTAGTGTCATCACCTGAAAGCTTGGTTTATCCATTTCGGCCCACGTGATACCCTATTGTATAAGACATCAAATTGCTATTAATGAGATAATTGATACAAAGACGTAGATAGGTAACTAAGTATCACCGGCTACATCACCACTTGCATCATCCCAATCATCATAAGCTAAATAGCTTCTTATGTTCTCATATGTATTTTTAACATTAAACATATATATAAAAAATACAACGTTATAGTTTTCAAAATACGCCCCTCCAAGGGAAGTGTTGGAAATTCATTCGTAGGTGGAAATAATTGTCCCCTATTAATATCTATCTATGTGACGGAAATCCTCACCCGTTATCTATTACAACACAATTAGAGAGAGATCTTAAGGAAAGTAAGAGGCACATTGTTCTTTAGAATTGAAGAACAGCATACGTTCAAATTCTGATTCATCGGACAATTTCTGCACTCTAACCCTGTGTATTCAAAACCATGTTTCCGTTAAACATGGATAAATAAACATGATTCATTTTCGTGTTTCCATTTGTAAGATCAATAATTAAGAATCTTACCAAATGAGTGGCGGATAATATCACATTGTATAGCATGCACAAGCATCTTAAGGCCCTTCTCCTAAAGTTTACAGAGATAATACAGGGAATTAATTAGAAGGTAAATGCATACCAATATCAACCAACACAGCATTTACCCATTCTAAGCAATTACCCAACTCATCCAGCCCGTCCATTTTGCCACCTTAAGAAACATGTACTGAAAGATTATCATTAACTTACTTAGTATTCTTGATAGATATGATATCACCCAAACTGTTATCCAAGTATAGCTCGTTAGCAGGGCCAACATTTACCCATTCTAACCAATTACCCAACTCATCCTGCCCGTCCATTTGTGCCTTACGAATATACTTTGGATGACTACTAACATGATTCCCTTATAACTACATTTTTTTATAAGACCCGTTTGAGACAAAGAAACTCAACTTGGTCCATTCATATGTGAAGAGTCGAAATTTCCAACTCTACTACTCATATAAATATTTGATATTTCATTTGAAGACAAACAACATAGCCTCAGAGAACTCACCATGAAATTCTGCACCATGAACCTACGGTCAGCAACTCTCCACAACATAAACACAGCCACATTTGCTACAATCAAGCCTATTACAACATAATCAACTATGAGTCTCCTTCTAAACTGTGACAACCTGTGAACATAGGAACGAATATACAATCATAAACATATTTAAATAGATTCTACCAAGATCAAAGTTTAATACATAAAAGACAACATGTGTGTGTGCTCTTCATCAACTACATTCAAGACTACATAATTGCTGCCGTAGCCATATAGTACAAACAGAAAAGGGGTAAAAGAAAAAAGGAAAGTTGTTCACGGTAGTCTATATTCTATAATATCAGCATGAAACCTGTAAATGTTCATTAAATCGAGTGGCACACGGTTCTCTGCTCTCTAGCACAATAATCACAATTGACACCTAACGAAAGATAGTGTTCTTCCAAAAAGTTCACAACTTTCATCCCTCCAAATTAAACCAACAACCCTAATTACATCCTCAAATGATCACACAGTAATTAACGGTATAACAAAGCATAAACATGAAAATTTTACCAAGTATTTTGGTATCTAATTGGTTGATTGATCTGAAAACCATGTCTCTTAAACAGAGCTCTTAAAGACCCAAATCCTCCATGATCCACAAATAAATTGCTTAAAGCTTTCAGTTTCGACATCCCACTAGGCAAAAACTGCTTCAAAAGAAGTGGGTTACCTCAGCGGTGGATTGTAGGTCAAAACATCTGGAGAAATCACAGTTCGTTTTCGTTCGTCCTTATTCCTGTAACTACAAACCCTTACTTTTACAAAGCTAAAACAACTCAAAAAACTAAATCCCAATGGCAAGAATATACGAAGAAAGACTGGAGAGCAAAAGGAGACATCGATGGTGAACATATAATGATTATAATCTCTGCTCAAACCTTCACTTTGTGATGAGTTATGAAGAAAAAGAAAAAAAACACACCGAATTTTGAATTATGCAAGGGTCTGGAAGAATTTGGGATTTGTTTTAGGGGTTGAGAGGTACTGGAATGAATTTACATTTGCATAGTTTGAAAGTGAAAAGAATGAAATAAGATGAAGCAATTCTTCAAGCGGGCTTCCTGGAAAAGCGCTGGAACATGGGAGCGGTTGTAGATCTGGAGAAAACTGATTCCGGTGCAAATTAACCGAAATTATGAAATAAAGAAGGGTTCAGATTCAAAGTCAAAGTTAAGGGTCTCATATTGCAAGTCAACGAAAATATCAACTGCCCTATTGCAGTTATCAGCATTAAACCTGTAAATGTTCATTAAATCGAGTGGCACACGGTTCTCTGCTCTCTAGCACAATAATCACAATTGACACCTAACGAAAGATAGTGTTCTTCCAAAAAGTTCACAACTTTCATCCCTCCAAATTAAACCAACAACCCTAATTACATCCTCAAATGATCACACAGTAATTAACGGTATAACAAAGCATAAACATGAAAATTTTACCAAGTATTTTGGTATCTAATTGGTTGATTGATCTGAAAACCATGTCTCTTAAACAGAGCTCTTAGAGACCCAAATCCTCCATGATCCACAAATAAATTGCTTAAAGCTTTCAGTTTCGACATCCCACTAGGCAAAAACTGCTTCAAAAGAAGTGGGTTACCTCAGCGGTGGATTGTAGGTCAAAACATCTGGAGAAATCACAGTTCGTTTTCGTTCGTCCTTATTCCTGTAACTACAAACCCTTACTTTTACAAAGCTAAAACAACTCAAAAAATTAAATCCCAATGGCAAGAATATACGAAGAAAGACTGGAGAGCAAAAGGAGACATCGATGGTGAACATATAATGATTATAATCTCTGCTCAAACCTTCACTTTGTGATGAGTTATGAAGAAAAAGAAAAAAACACACCGAATTTTGAATTATGCAAGGGTCTGGAAGAATTTGGGATTTGTTTACTGGAATGAATTTACATCTGCATAGTTTGAAAGTGAAAAGAATGAAATAAGATGAAGCAATTCTTCAAGCGGGCTTCCTGGAAAAGCGCTGGAACATGGGAGCGGTTGTAGATCTGGAGAAAACTGATTCCGGTGCAAATTAACAGAAATTATGAAATAAAGAAGGGTTCAGATTCAAAGTCAAAGTGATCTAAGGGTCTCATATTGCAAGTCAACGAAAACATCAACTGCCCTATTGCAGTTATCAGCATGAAACCTGTAAATGTTCATTAAATCGAGTGGCACACGGTTCTCTGCTCTCTAGCACAATAATCACAATTGACACCTAACGAAAGATACTGTTCTTCCAAAAAGTTCACAACTTTCATCCCTCCAAATTAAACCAACAACCCTAATTACATCCTCAAATGATCACACAGTAATTAACGGTATAACAAAGCATAAACATGAAAATTTTACCAAGTATTTTGGTATCTAATTGGTTGATTGATCTGAAAACCATGTCTCTTAAACAGAGCTCTTAGAGACCCAAATCCTCCATGATCCACAAATAAATTGCTTAAAGCTTTCAGTTTCGACATCCCACTAGGCAAAAACTGCTTCAAAAGAAGTGGGTTACCTCAGCGGTGGATTGTAGGTCAAAACATCTGGAGAAATCACAGTTCGTTTTCGTTCGTCCTTATTCCTGTAACTACAAACCCTTACTTTTACAAAGCTAAAACAACTCAAAAAATTAAATCCCAATGGCAAGAATATACGAAGAAAGACTGGAGAGCAAAAGGAGACATCGATGGTGAACATATAATGATTATAATCTCTGCTCAAACCTTCACTTTGTGATGAGTTATGAAGAAAAAGAAAAAAACACACCGAATTTTGAATTATGCAAGGGTCTGGAAGAATTTGGGATTTGTTTTAGGGGTTGAGCGGTACTGGAATGAATTTACATCTGCATAGTTTGAAAGTGAAAAGAATGAAATAAGATGAAGCAATTCTTCAAGCGGGCTTCCTGGAAAAGCGCTGGAACATGGGAGCGGTTGTAGATCTGGAGAAAACTGATTCCGGTGCAAATTAACCGAAATTATGAAATAAAGAAGGGTTCAGATTCAAAGTCAAAGTGATCTAAGGGTCTCATATTGCAAGTCAACGAAAATATCAACTGCCCTATTGCAGTTAACTACGCTTGAGCCATAGTAAAGGGAAATTGATACAGATTCTAATAGATAAGTGTCAGGAACAACTTAAGAATACTCAATTGGATAGAAGATTATAATTATTCAAACTATTATTTATTAAACTTATTATATTTACTTATGTCTATTTGCTTTGTTGGCTATTATTACTGGTGAATTACTAATGTAGAAAATTACTTAAGATTAAGCTAATCTTCATCATAGCAATACATTCATAAGGTTACGCAAAGTATCACTAATTATTAAGATCTATTAGCAGTTTATTAATACAGTTTCATCGGTATGGCGTGAATCACAATATTACTTTATATTAATGAATTATTCTTCGTCTATCGCATAAGGTTAAGATCAAGACATAAACACAATCACTTAATTTATACAAACTTTATATGGTCATCCTCGTTTAATATAAATCAGTCTAACTATGTCAAGAACAATCATCAATATATCATAATATAGACAATTCTTGTATAATAAACATTCAATAATATAGTTCCAACATAAACATAAATTCATTTAATAAACTCAATCAACATTCATTCAAATAGTTATAACGAAAACCTAATAAACAAGTAATTCAAATAAACAATATCCATAAATTAACTCAATAAGGTTATTAAAGTTACAAGGATAAAGAAATCGAACCAATTGTCAAACCAGCTTTTCCTAGGGTTAAAAACCTTCAAACCGTAGCTCCTTAGCCTCCAAAATCGCACCTTAAATCGACCTAAAACTCTAATAATCGACTTTTGTATTCTTTAATCGTATATCCTTAAACCTAAACTAGGCCTATATTTATAGTTTTCAAAACCGTTAGTCCAACCGCCGGTTGGACTTCCCAACCGCCGGTTGGATCAATTTGTATCCTACTCCAACTCCGCGTCTGGAACCGCCTTAGATTATATATATTCAAATGCCGGTTGGGTTTCTCAACCGCCGGTAGAGCTTCAATTCCAGAATCTTCCAACTTCGGGCCAGGCCTCTATTTTTGGACTTCTTCTTTTCTTTTACGGATTTTAATCTTCATTTTGGCCCAATTCTTCAATATTAATATTTAAGTCTTCATTTCTTTAAGGTTTAAGCTCCTTTTCTTCATATACTTCATTTTCTTCAGTTTTGGACTTGTTCTCGTTCCTTTTCCTACAATCTTCAATTAAAATACATCTCTGCAAATATTAACGAAATAAGTATCTAAAATCATATAAATGCACTAAAATGTATATAAATATAGGGATAAATTACTATAAAATATACTATCTATTTGATGCTTATCAATAGTAATAACATTTTTTTTTAATATTATATCTACAAACACAAATATTATGCAAATACTAACACCATATATATAGTGTAATTAACACATAAGTTGGTTCCACATTCTCATTTATGAGACTTTATTTTTATAGCACTCCCATTTCTTTAACTTTAGTTCTTTTCTTCTATGTGGAACAACTCTTTTTCTTTTTGCATCCCACATTGGAAGTGTGAAACATATAGGATGAGATGAGCACACTATAAATATCAACATCAAGAATCTAATTACATACTTACTTATTATTAGTATTTGATGATAATTAATTAAACTTACACATTTTAAGTTTGATTAAGTGTAAATGTATTTAACAAACTTTATTTCAAGTTTCAAAAAATAGTTAGTATACTTTTTAATGAGCTTGTTTAAGCTTGTAAACGATTTTATCAAGCTTGAGCATCTAAACATATATTTTGAGCTCAAATAACTAATTTTTTTTTTTTTTGTAAATTGTCAGCTCGAGCGCGAACGCTAAATTATTATCTGAGCTCGAACTCGAATATGGTTTTAAAAAGATAATCGAGTTCGAGTCGAACTCGAACATACTTATTTTTTAAACGAGTCGAGTCGAGCATCAGGATATTCGAATCGACTCGGTTCGTCAACAGCCCTAACCCTCGCTACAATATCCTACCCTATTTTGGCACTCCTGCTTCCCTACGCATGTTCAGAAATCTTTGATTGCATATTAGATGCCAAATGTAATTATTAAGTATCGTCTCATAATGGAACTAGATCATAACCGTCAAATTTGCGAGCAGGATCATTATACTTTTTTCAAATAATTATTAGTTCACAAACTTTAATTTTTGTGTGATTATGTTTGATGTCGTGTAAACGGGGCTTTAGTTTTAAAATGGAAATTACCTTTACTTGCTAATACACAACTCAGACAAGAATACCTGATCGTATAATAGTATAGTATGATAAGTCCGGATCGAATACAAGGAACGGATGTCAATTCTAATAAAATGGAATTTGCTACAAACAATTAAAGCTGTAAATAAGGGGAACGTTTTAGTTCCGTTCGAACAATTGACTAACAATTATGAAAAGTGAATTTAATAATAAAACTTAAATTGAAAAGAAATAAATGACGAAACAATTAATCAAATAAAATACTTGATTCAAATGGTAGAAAGAATGTATTCACTTAGACTACTTTCCTTAGAATCCGGTTATCACTTTATTGATTTACTCAAACAATGGATTTTATTGTGACATGACAAATAAGACAACCCCCTTTCCGAGGAAGGTTAATATAACACAATCAAGAAAGACACAAGGTTGTTTTCAACACGCAATTTATTCAACTAACGTTGCCCACCGGATTGTGTTCTAAATTAAACCTACACCATTTATGTGATTTACTCTTGTGACTTGAATCAACAAAGTCTATAACTAATAATAGTTATCTTGTTCATTAATGATTAATACCGATTATTAACCCTAACCTGTCAAACTCAATATATTCAGCAATAATTGTCAATCGAAATTAACAATCATCAATAATTTTATGATCAAAAGGAACTCAATCTCAATTAATCATAAAACCACGTTAGGTAATCACTAATAATCAATCAATAACCAAGGATCGTCAAATAAACAGATAAACATTCATAAAATCCAATAGTTTTCGCAAATCAATAATCAAACCATCATCTAAGTATCATCATCCAAGTAAATACATAAAAGACTTAGCCAATCATATTGTTACAGAAACTCAGAAACAAAAGTGAAACCGAAATCATAATCAAATGAAAATGATTAATGTATTCTAACCGAGAAACCGAAGAAATGATTGAACTAACGAAAACCTTCGATTTTCTTGCTTCCTATCCTTCAAAATGCTCCTGGAATGAGGTTTAAATGATTGGAAATCGGCTGGAGAGAAAACTAGGGTGATAACCCTAAAAATGAAGTGAATTAGGGTTTTTAAGTATTCTGTCAAATCAATCCATACGCCGTATGGAAATTCCATACGCCGTATGGATTGAAAAAGCCCAGCAGGCTCGGCCCACTATCTGTCAGTCCGGCTCAAGCGATCCATACCCCGTATGGATGTAAATTTCCAACTTTTCACCATTTCGACTTCTTTTCTTCAGGCTTTAACTTTTTAGCTTCTTTTCTTCAATATCAGCTCATTTTCTGATTCTTTTCCAATTCAAGCTAAAATTAACTCCTATATGCAAATATGAACAAAATAAGTATCATATTCAAATAAAATGCATAAGAAATCTATTAAACAAAGGGGTAATTAGTACTATAATTTAGTACATTTTGGCGTTCATCAAACATCCCCCACTTGAATCCTACTTGTCCTCAAGTAGACCATCTATTAAGAACTTAAAAAATTTTCAATATGAATGGCAAATAAAAGTGTAAAAGGACTTACATACTACATAGCATTCGGCAAACCAAATTCTTATCTCAAAATTGATTCTACCTTAAGGCTTAGCAATCAAGAAACTCTCTAAGGGAAACAACTTCTAATACATTATTCTTAAGCATAAAAGATAATTCACCCAGATTACCGATATTGTTATCCACTTAAACAATCTAAATTTCAGAAATTGAGCTCAGCTTATTATTATTCTAGCAGGCCTTACCCTTGATTCCTAATAGCAAAATACTCTCATACAAATAACGTGTCACAATTCTCCAAATAATGAACATCCAAATAAATCAATCATTTTTCAAACCAAGACATTGGTGACAGGTCTGTACCTCAATACAACAGAGCGACATAACTTGGCTTTGGTTTTTCAATTCATGAGTCCTTTGTACTCTTTTTTTTTATTACTACTTTTATATCAAATATACTGACGGAAACCAAGTCTGTACTTTCGTACAACAGAGGAGCCAACACCCAGTATATTCCCAAATGATGATAATTAGGATCCCAAAATTATGGATTATAACACGCTATCGTATAAGAATTAAGACTAAGGTCATACCTTGCTAAAAGATCCTCTAGGGATAATTCCTACTTTATGCATTAAATTTCTTAATAGCTCAATAACCTTCAAATAGATTGCCTATCGATACATCACATGATGAACTATCCAATATTTAAAATTAAGTTCATTTCATCCTTTGAATTCCCAAAATGTGTTACAAGATTTGCTAAACTTTACACATAATACAATTTTAAAAGAAAAATTTGGGCTAAAAAATGAAAACATAGAATGCCCTTTAGCTTGAAATTTGCCAATATTTACCATTCATATTTTAAGGACAAACAAACTTCTTTTCCCCCATCCCCCACTTAAAAATATGCAATGTCCTCATTGTAAAATAAACAATAACATAGGGAATAGAAAAGAAGTGAACAGAAACTCCCCTGAGCTATCTTCAAAATACAAGCTAGAGAAAAGCCTTCCAGCAACCAGCATCCTCTTCCACGAGCTTATTAACACACTGAAAACAAAACAAAATAAATAATTAAGAAAAACAACGGGTTGTCTCCCGAAAGCGCTTTTGTTTAACATGTCGGTAAGCTCGACATTGTGCTTCATCAATTAGTTAAGATTCATCTCCAAATCACATTCGGAGTCCCTTGCATCACCATAATACTTCTTCAAACGGCTTCCATTCACCTTGAACGTCGTACCAGAATGACCTCTCCAGTCAACATATCCAAAAGGGTAAACCTTATCGACTATAAAAGGTCCTGTCCAACGTGTCTTCAATTTTCCAGGAAATAAATGCAGGCGAGAACTGTATAGGAGCACCTTGTCACCTTCCTTAAATGAATTATTCGATTTTAGGCGCGAATCATGCCATTTCTTGGTGCGCTCCTTATACAATCGAGCATTATCATAAGCATTTATCCTTAACTCCTCTAGTTCCTGTAACTGAGCCAATCTTTCTTTCCCTGCCGCATGATCATCGAGATTGCAGTGCTTCAATGCCCAATACGCTTTGTGTTCCAACTCAAATGGCAAATGGCAAGCTTTCCCATAAATGAGTCGGTAGGGCGTAGTTCCAATAGATGTTTTAAACGCAGTCCTTGCTGCCCATAAAGCATCATCCAGCTTATTTGACCAATCCTTCGGATTTCCATCAATTGAACGTTCTAAAATCCGCTTCAAACCGCGATTAGTCACCTCAACTTGTCCACTAGTCTGTGGATGATAAGCAGTGGAAAACTTGTGATTGACTCCATACTTCTTCAAAACTCTCTCCAGTTGTGCGTTTGCAAAATGCGTTCCACGATCACTAATAAACGCCTTCGGTGTTCCAAATCTCGAAAACAACTGTTTAAGAAACTTTATACAACTCTCGCGTCATTAGTAGGTAATGCCTTTGCTTCCGTCCACTTCGAAACATAATCCACAGCCACTATGATGTACTTGTTTATGTTGCTTGGTGGAAATGGTTCCATGAAGTTTATCCCCCAGACATCGAAAATTTCACTAACCATGATAGGGTTTTGTGGCATCTCATCTCTTTTAGAGATCCTTCCCGTTCGTTGGCAAGCATCGCATTCCTTAACAAACTCATATGCATCCTTGTAGATGGTTGGCCAATAAAATCCTGCTTCAAACACCTTCCTTGCTGTGTATGATGGCCCATGATGTCCTCCCGTAGGACCATTATGACATTGACTTAGAATATCTGTACATTCTTCTCCATGAACGCACCTTCGCATAATACCATCAGCACATTCCCTAAACAGAAATGGGTCTTCCCAAAAGTAGTGTCGCAAGGCCGAGAAAAATCTCTTTCTTTCGTTATACTTCATCTCGGTGGGAAGAGTCTTTGTAACTAAAAAGTTGGCATAATCAGCAAACCATGGAAGTTCACTCATGATTACCTTCATCAGACTCTCATCGGGAAATGTATCCTTAATTTCCGATTCATCCAACTTCTCTAACTCTGGATTTTCCAACCTTGAAAGGTGATCAGCAGCTAAATTCTCAGCTCCCTTCTTATCACGAATCTCAATGTCGAACTCTTGTAGTAACAGAATCCATCTTAACAACCTTGGCTTTGCATCTTGCTTACTAAACAGATACCTCAACGCTGAGTGATCGGTAAACACTACAGTCTTTGATAGAATCAAATAAGATCGAAATTTATCAAAGGCAAAAACAACTGCAAGCAGTTCCTTTTCTGTTGTAGTGTAATTCTCTTGCGCGTTTGTCAAGGTCTTACTAGCATAGTAGATAGGTTGAAACTTCTTGTCAACCCTTTGCCCTAACACAGCTCCTACAGCATAATCACTAACATCGCACATCAGTTCAAAGGGAAGATCCCAATTTGGACTAATCATGATGGGTGCAGATACTAACTTCTCCCTCAAAAGATTGAATGCATCAAGACATTCCTTGGAAAACTCAAACTTTGCCTCTTTCTCCAACAGTTTGTTCATCGGACGGGCTATCTTGGAAAAATCCTTAATAAAACGGCGATAAAATCCTGCGAGCCCCAAGAAACTACGTATACCCTTGACATTCGTCGGAGGAGGCAACTTTTCTATTGCCTCGACTTTAGCCTTTTCCACCTCTATTCCTACGCTCGAAATCTTATGTCCTAATACAATCCCTTCACGGTCCATAAAATGACATTTCTCCTAGTTTAGCACAAGATTTGAACTCTCACACCTTTGCAGCATTTTCTCCAAATTCACCAAACACTCATCAAATGAATTCCCGAAGACTGAGAAATCATCCATAAATATCTCCATACCGTCTTCAATCATGTCATGAAAGATTGCCATCATACACCTTTGGAATGTTGCGGGTGCGTTGCACAACCTGAATGGCATTCTTCTATACGCAAATGTTCCAAATGGACAGGTGAACGTGGTCTTATCTTGATCGTTCGCATCTATCGGAATCTTAAAGTACCCGGAAAAGCCATCTAAGAAACAGTAATATTCCTTTCCTGCTAAACGCTTGAGCATTTTATCAATGAACGGAAAGGGAAAGTGATCCTTGCGCTTAGCATCGTTCAATTTCTTGTAATCGATGCAAACTCTCCATCCAGTGACAGTTCTCGTGGGAATCAATTCATTCTTTTCATTAGCTACCACCGTCATACCTCCCTTCTTGGGCACAACATGAATGGGGCTTACCCATGGACTGTCGGAGATTGGGTATATCAACCCAGAATCTAATAACTTGATAATTTCTTTTCTGACCACATCCGTGGCCTTCGGGTTTAAACGCCTCAATGGTTGCACCACTGGCTTGAAATCGGATTCCATAAGAATCTTGTGAGTACAGTATGAGGGGCTTATTCCCTTGATATCACTAATCGTCCATGCGATAGCCTGCTTATGCTCCTTAAGCACCTTCAATAAACTTTCCTTTTCCTTAGTTGAAAGGTATGCTGAAATAATTACAGGCAGATCGGATTCTCCTTGCAAGTATGCATACTCCAGATGAGCAGGCAACTCTTTCAACTCCAACTTAGGTGGCTCTTCAAACGAGGATTTAACTGCAAAAACATCCGCTCTTGAACATGGAATACCATGCATAGTAATTCTCGTCTCCTTTTTAATCGAAATTCCATTTGTCAAGATTGACTCTTCGCTCTCTCTCGACTTAACTCCTTCGTTCTCTAACTCCTCCTCGCACGTTGTCTCAATATCCTCAAGCAATTTATCAAACTCCTCAATATCACGGATTGCCTCGATGCTTCCCGTCCATCCTTCCAGAATCATAGGATCTAAATCTTCGTCATCCTTCAAACTTTGCAAAAACTCGTCATCGTCAGACAGCTCTCTTGCACTAGCAAAGTAACAAGTATCATCCACAGAGGAAGGGTATTGCATGGATTCATTTACATTGAAAACAACCTTCTCATCCCCCACTCTCATGGTGATTTTTCTATCAAAAACATCGATCAATGCTCTGGAAGTGGCTAGGAAAGGTCTTCCTAAAATAATTGGTACCTTGGGATCTTCAACCATGTCGAGAATCACAAAGTCACAGGGAAACACAAACTTATCAACCTTGACTAAGACATTCTCGACCATCCCTCTTGGGTATTGGACAGAGCGGTCAGCTAACTCGATGCACATTCGGATGGCCTTAGGTTCTCCTAACCCAAGTCTAGCATACATAGTATAAGGCATAATGGATATGCTAGCTCCTAGATCTGCTAATGCATTTGCAATGTCCAATTTATCAATCAGACAGGGAATAGTGATGCTCCCTGTGTCACACCCCAAAAATCGGTAATTGTGTTTATTTAATGTTTAGCGGAAGCAAGTTAAGATTTAGCGGAAGCATCTTGTTTAAACAGTTTAACAACGGGGGTGATGACGTTACAATTGTGCATTCATCGTATCAGAGCATATGATCATACAGAACATAATATATAAAGGATGCCAATTTAAAAATAGTTATTACAAAAGTAATACGACTATGTAAGTCGTACAGTAGTAATAAAGTTTAAAACATTTAGGTTTTACAATACATATGTTAAGATAAGATTTCATGAGTATAACTGCAATGTCTGCAGTAATACAGAGGAAATCCTCAAAAGTTGTCCCAAAATATATGGCATCCTAAGTAGTCCAGGGTTGTCCATCCTGAATGCATGCGATTCTTACTTACGTAGCTAATTTCCTGTAAAACATAGAAAGAAAGTCGTCAACAAATATGTTGAGTGAATTCACAGGTTTTGTATAAATGTAAGGTATGTTAAACTATTTATGTGTAGATTATTGAATTGTTATTCAATAAATAAATGTTTGCAGGTTTTGCAAAATATAAGTTTGTAGGGATAGTTACCCTAAAATATAGTATTATGTGGGTTGTTACCCAAGTATGTATATCTGGTAGTTTACCACCATATAAATATGACCAGTAGGTATTCTGGTATAAAACAGTTGTAGGATACGTTCATCCTAAATAATAAGTGGGAATGATTAGACTATAATCCCCTGAAAGGTGAGCTAAACCTCGCAGGTTAAAGTAACGCGACCTAACCCTATAACCAAACCACAACCAAAACTTATGTTTCTTGCCTGAAGGACAGTTAAGTATACGCTCCATCCACAGGAGGGTCGTCACGGCAATAGTACTATTCGTATACTCAGTGGCTAGAGTCACCTAGCTAATGGTTATAGTCTGCATGACATAAGGTCTTTCATGCACACATCTCAAGTCTGGTCCGTACTAGGATTTGTTGTAACAACCGGCAAATTAGGACTAGAATTAGTGCCTAATACTTTGTGAATACATGTAAATTAGTTCTGTGTTAGGCTAATTTATGTATCAGATTATATGTTGGTGAATATATACAACTTTGCGATTTGGCTTAAATCGTACGCAACTTAAATAGAATGAAATTCTATTTGATTAATACGGACGTTGGTGAACAAATGTTTATAAACTAAAATAACGCAATTCTGACCGAAATGCTATTTTATAATAGTTAGTAACTGCCTTGTACTACCCGATTTAAAACTTACGCGATTTAAAGACGAAAGTAATTAAATTTAATTTAAACTGTTAAAGATTTAAGGAAATAATTTAAATAAATTATTTAACAAGATTTGAAATTTTATAAAAATAATTAAACGCGTAAAATGGATATTTAACGTTTAAACGACGGAGAAAACGAACACCGCACGGAGCCGGATCGCGGGGACTGAAAGATGGGAGGATAAACCTCCCCATTTTCCCTTTCTTTCTCATTTTTCACTCACTCTCTCTCTCTCTTTCTTTCTTTTCTCTCTAATTCAAAAACACCACCAACCTCATAAATCATCAAAATAACACCATCAAACCTCGCCGAAACATACCACTCGTTTGGAGAAAAACGACCACGACAACACGATCTACATTCCTATCTTTTCGGATTTTCAATCCGACACTTTGTAAGTTTCCGACAAATCCCGACATCTCTCGTTTTTGATCATTTTTACTAGATAATGTTTTAAATAGGCTTTTTATGTTCATATAAGGGTTGGGTAAAAGATTTGGACCCAACGGAAACCGGAAAACTCGTTTTCGGCACATTTTCCGGCCAACAGACCGCTACGTCGCACCTGGCCAGGGGCCTCTGCGACGTCGCGACCTACGTCGCACAAAAACCTCAACGTCGCACTAGCGACGCAGCCTATTACGTCGCATTAACTTGCGGACGTCGCACGTAGCGACGTAGACTTTAACGTCGCAAACCGAACCAACGTCGCATTAGCGACGTCGCCCCCTACGTCGCATTGATTTGCGAAGGTCGCATCATGCGACGTACCTGCCTACGTCGCACCTTACGTCGCTTGCAACGTCGCATGCTACGTCGCATGCTACGTCGCACAAACCAGAACCTTGAAAACTCACATTTTCACTAAGTGTCGAACTTTTACAACCTCAAATCCTTATACGATACGACCTAACAATCATAATAAAACATACTTTCCTATTACAATTACTTTAATTTGCGTATTGAATGATAAACTTTAATTATAACAAATCACCAACGGGCCGTATACTTTGTTACGAACGCGAACAAACCAACATTTAAACACAACGGGTTGTATGAACAACTAGCCTAGATGGTCTTGCGAGACATCTACTTACTTAACCTTACGTGTTTAGGCACTAGAAGGTCACGGGTTCGGAGAACCTACTTGCTTTACTACTACTTGCTATTTACCACTGCTTGACTCAGGTGAGTCTTACAGCCCCACTTTTACTGTTTTATACTTTGGGGTGAGATACTTAGCAACTGTTTTATGTATGAACACAATGTACTGAACTGAAAACATTACTGTTTACAAACAAACGCATTAGTTACTTTTATCCACTGAAAGCCTCCTAATCGTAAGTTGTTAGTTATGGTCTTAAGCGCGAGTACTAGTAGATGGATCCATTTGGGACTGACAATCCCTGTCTGGGGTGGTAGCGCCACCACGTACTGATTTACACGTAGAAACAGACATATTAGTATTTGTTACATATGAGTGTGCGGATAGCACTCACGGGGGTACGTGATATATTCACACTACACGGTTAAGCTTCAACTTATGAGCTCATGGCACTGTACTGATTTACTGGATTACTTACTTTGCTTGATAGCAATACGGGTACATACTTGTGGTTCATAACACCTACTTATTACTAAACCTGTGAGATTCACCAACCTTTTTGGTTGACACTGTTTAGCTTTGTATCTCAGGTACACTTACGGAGTAGGATCACTCCAGGATTACTAGCTAGAGTCGCATGATTTCCAAATTGCATTTAACGGAGATTCTTTGGCATTATCTTTTGTAACTATGGTGATGTAATAGAATCTCCCGCCACATACGCGGACTCTAGGCTTACATACTTTTGTAAAGAAAACTATATGTTTTCAAACGATTCAATTTATGAAATGTAACTATTTTACAAACGTCTCATTTAGAGGTCGATTACTGTTAATCTTGTGCTTTGTATATTGATTAGTAACACCCAATGTATGCTTCCGCAAATCGTTAATTTGGGGGTGTTACATTTTGTAACACCCGCCAAATTAGGACTAGTAATTAGTACCTAATCATATGTTAATACATGTAATTAGTTCCTGGTTAGGCTAATTAATGTATCGAATTATATATATTGTTGAATATATACGAAAATGCGATTTGATTAAATCGTACGCAATTTAAATCGGATGCATTTCGATTCAATTTAATACGGACGTTGGTGATCAACTTTATTAAATAGCACTTTTATATCCAAAATATTATTTTGATAATATTTCGTATTCATTCGTATCGTACAAACCGAACTTACACGATTTAAAACATTAAACCGCGCAAACCAAATAAACAAGCTTACATCTTATAACTCATATAAATTAGTTTGTAAAATATTCAAACAATATATCGCGTAATAAATCGTATTTTAAAACTTGTAATTAAAATGTAAATAATTATTTAACGATTAAATGACGGAGCAAACGAACACCGCACGGAGTGGGAACGCGGGGCGAAAATGGGAGGATAACCTCCCATTCCCACCTCTTCTTTCTTTCATTTCACCCATCACTTCTCTCTCTCTCCTTCCTTTTCTCTCTTTCACCAAAACACCCAAAACTATTAAAATCGCAAAATACTACCACGAAACACGACCGGATCACAAATATTTTTAGAGATTCACGACCACCTCGCGACGATCTACAACGCTACCTTTCCGGATTTTCATTTCGGCAAATTGTAAGTTTCCGACAAAATCCCGAAATCTCTCGATTCTTAGTATTTTTCAATTGTGGTTGTTTATATAACTAGTATATGTCCATTACAATGTATAGAACACGAAATTACAGCTTGAAAACGGGTTAAAAACGGATTTTTGGCCGGAAAATGATGAACAGCCGGACTTTCTGGGCTGGTGTTCATCCATGCGACACAAGCATTGTGTCGCATGTTGTGTCGTATTTTGGCCTTTATGTCGCATAACTACCCTTGTGTCGCATATTGTGTCGCAAAACACAGAAAACTCATATTTTTACTAAGTGTCGAGACTCGAAATTTATCACTCGATTTTGCCCGAATTCAGATCCCAGATGCATTTTTCGTCAAAGCAATATAGTAGAAATAAAAATTTTCCAAGCTGACCTGGCAGCTCGACCCCAGCCAGGGGCTCTGCCCCTTGGACCCCGCCAGGGGCTGCCGCCCCTTGGACCCCGCTACCAGGGGCGCTGCCCCCGGACCCCCGTACTTAGATTCCGTAACGGCTTCTAAAACACAATCGAAACACATTGTTCAAAGTAAAACGCCACGAAATCACAATAATAATAGTTGAGATTATTATTACAAATCCGTCACCAACGGGCCGTACATGTTTTCAAACACTTAACAAATCAACCAAATCGTAGTAATTTGGACATATATATAGTTGTGTAACAACTACAAGGGTGATCTTTTGAGATACCCAATCATGATTATAACCATCGCGTGTCGTGGACACCCTCAGGTTACAAGTCGTTGGACTTCATTATTCGCTAATCAACTTACGTTTGTTTAAACGCTCTCAGACTCAGGTGAGTTTCATAGCCCCTCTTTTACTGTTTTACTCAGGGGTGTGATATACTGCTCAACTTTTAACATGTGAACGCAAGTACCAACTTTTCATATACTACATGAGTTTTTCGAAACTAATCATTTAAAGTCCTCCGTCAGCATAGTTGTTAATACGTTGTAGCGTGAATATTAGTATATGGTACCATATAGGATTGACCCTCCTCGTTCGGGTTAGCAAGCACTAACCGGGTAAACGGACGTACTAATATTTGGGAAGACGAATGTTGATTAGGCATTCGTGGAGGCACCTCGCCCGGAATTCTCTATAGGGGACCCGGCCCTCGAGTTAAGCTCAACTATGTGCTCATGGCTGTATACACGATGATTATTATTTAATTGCTGGATGCAATTCATTATTTAATTGCTGGATGCAATTCATTATTTAATTGCTGGATGCAATTCATTATTTAAATCTTGCGGTTCATACTATAATAACTGATTTCAAACCTGTGAGCTCACCAGCTTTATAGCTGACCTTTTAGCATATATCGCAGGTACCCAGCAGTAGGATGTTTCTGCTTTCAGGACTTAGCTCGAGTCAGCATACAGACGATTGAGATTTTCTTGCATTAGTATATTTTGTATAAGTACTTATGTACTGAAATCTCATTATATTTAACTCGAGCTATGTAAAGCTTTAAATGTTGTAAACATTTCAATTATCAATATATTTTGTTAAAACGACGCATATAGAGTCGTTTGCTATTTATCTTTGTGCTTTGTTATTGATTAGTAACACCCAATTCAAGCTTCCGCAAAACATTAAATTTGGGGGTGTTACAGATTGGTATCAGAGCCTAAGGTTATAGTGAACTAGGTTGCATTTAGTGACCTAGACTATGACCATTAGGCGGTATTCCTTATTAGGTATGACTGGTTCAGGGATTACAGCATACGAGTTTAATTTAACATAGCCTGATCAACTATGTACAATTAGGCAAAGATGATGTAGGATCTGAAAGTAGTTATGGCTGAACAGGATACAATAGAAGACTCTGACCTCGAGAGAACCGAGACTCAAACATGTTTATGCTAGACACTCAATAGGCTATATTATATAGGAGCTATATGAATATAGGCCTCAATCTTACTAACGCTTTGTCTCAGAAATGGCAAACATCCCATCAAATTCATCTCGTTCTCCATCCGGGTCGCAGAACCCAAGGGTAGCAAGGAGGAACAACAGGTTGCCTCGAGCTGGCCCGTATCCCACTCACATCGCCATACCGGCTTTAACTGCTAGGGTAAATCAACACGAGCAGCGACTTCGCACCATGGATGTCGTGTTGCAGGAAACAAATGAAAACTGGCGACTTACGTCTCTTGAACGCATAGAACAGGTCTCCGACGACCTTGAAACCACAAACAACAACATGGATGTCCTTCGCAACCAAATTATAGAAATAAGGGTGGAAAATGCCCTTCTACAACAAAGGATGGAAGAATGTGAGCAATGCTCACATGAAGCAGAAGAGTATGCGCGCGGAATAACACAACGACTTGCGCTAGCAGAAGACAACGCCCGACAAGCTAGCAGGCTTGCAAACACTGTGGACCGTCTTGTCACGATGATGGAACAAATTAATCTACGTCAAGACTAGTGTAGTCTTTGTCTTGTAATCTATCCTGTAATCTAGTAACTATCTACGCGCTACTCTATAATTCAGTCGGATGTAACAATTCCCGACATCTCTTGTAATACATCTGTAGGATGTAACCTTTGAACTCGTATTAGCTATCAAATATTTCTTGTCGTTCAACTCATATTAATTGCCATAATTCTTTTTCATATTGATGTTATGTATTACCACCTTTATACATGTACATCTGAAATAAATACAATTTTCTTACAAAATCTCATGTATCTTCATTTCTTTTATTGAAGAATCATGCCGCCAAAGACACGACCTTACACAGATGCTCAGATCACGTCACTCATAACCCAGGCTGTTACTGAAGCCTTGGCTCGGAATACCCCACCCAACTCCACAAGAAACAGCGATACCGCTGGAACCTCTGCCGTCAAACCTTGTTCTTACAAGGACTTCCAAAGCTGCAAACCCTCGAGCTTCAAGGGTTCTGAAGGAGCCATCGGACTGATCAGATGGTTCGAGAAAATGGAAACTGTTTTCCGTGTTAGTAAATGTGCGGAGAACGACAAAGTAAACTTCGCCACCTGCTCTCTTAAAGATGATGCCCACTCTTGGTGGAATTCATATACCCAATCAGTGGGTGCTGACATTGCCTACCAACTCACTTGGGAGGAATTGAAGGCAAAACTCACTGCCAAATACTGCTCTATCGCCAAACTCCAAAAGCTAGATGAGGAGTTCTGGAACTTAAAGGTTCAGGGTGGTGATATCGATGGTTATACCACCAGGTTTCAACAACTAGCTGCCCTCCGCCCAGCTATGGTTAACACTGAACCTGATAAAATCAGGAAGTACACCCTTGGTCTCCCTGATCCTGTTCGGGGACATGTCATCTCTTCAAAACCAACCACCATTGACGGTGCGATCCTATTGGCTCAAGACCTAATGTCCATGAGCCAAGATTCTGAACCGCCCACTTCATCCTCCCATAACAACAAACGCAAGTGGTCTGACTACCACAACAACCCCTCCAACCAACAAAACAAGAAACCCGACACCATCAAAGCTTACAACACCACCACTGACATCATCCGGGGCTACACTGGGAGCAAACCTTATTGTTCCAAGTGCAGTCGCCACCATGAAGGTTCCTGTGGTCCCTTTTGCAACAACTGCAAGAGGTACGGCCACCTTACCAAAGATTGCCGCTCTCCCGCTAACAACAATTCCAACAACAACACCAGACCACCCAAAGTATGCTTTGAGTGTGGGAAACCTGGGCATTTCAGGGACTCGTGCCCAAAACTGAAGAACAACAACAACAACAACCGCAACAGCAACAACAACAACACCCGAAGCAGAGCTTTCGTCATCAAATCTGGGGACGCCCGCCAGGACCCGAATGTGGTGTCGGGTATGTTCCTCCTCAACAACTTAAATGCTTCTGTTCTATTTGATACTGGTGCTGATAGAAGCTTTATCTCCAATGATTTTTGCCCATTACTTGACATCACTCCTGTTGCCTTAGATGTTAAGTACACTGTAGAGCTAGCCAATGGAAAACTTGTAGAAACCACAAGTGTGATACCTAATTGCACTTTAAACCTAGCTGACGAAACCTTTTCGATCGACCTTATACCCATTGAAATCGGAAGTTTCGACGTCATAATTGGAATGGACTGGTTGTCCAAACATCGAGCTGAAATTGTTTGTCACGATAAAATCGTCCGTATCCCACTCGCCGTTGGTGGAACCTTGATCATACAGGGGGAGACCGGTGGGATGGGACTCAATATAATCTCCTGCTTAAAAACCCGAAAATTTCTGAGAAAGGGTTACCCTGCCATACTCGCACACATCACAGAGAAGAAGTCGGAGGAGAAGCGACTTGAGGATGTGCCAATTGTTAGAGACTTTCCCGAAGTCTTTCCGGAAGAACTACCTGGTCTACCTCCGCTTAGACAGGTTGAGTTCTCGATTGATCTTGTGCCGGGTGCCGCACCGGTGGCCCGCGCACCATACCGTTTAGCCCCATCCGAACTTCAGGAGTTGTCCTCTCAGTTACAGGAACTTCTGGATCGAGGATTCATTAGACCGAGTTCTTCGCCTTGGGGAGCTCCGGTCTTATTTGTTAAAAAGAAGGACGGTTCATTCCGAATGTGCATTGACTACCGAGAATTGAACAAGTTGACCGTCAAGAACCGTTATCCACTTCCTCGCATTGATGATCTATTCGACCAACTTCAGGGTTCAAGTTTTTACTCAAAAATCGACCTGCGATCAGGTTATCATCAGTTACGAGTTCGCGACGCCGATATTCCAAAAACTGCTTTCAGAACTCGCTACGGGCACTACGAATTCCAAGTGATGCCCTTTGGTCTAACCAACGCACCGGCTGTATTCATGGATCTCATGAACCGGGTGTGCAAACCTTACCTCGACAAGTTTGTCATTGTCTTTATCGATGACATACTCATTTACTCGCGCAACGAGCAGGAACATGCGCAACATCTCAGAACCATTCTAGAACTACTCAGACACGAGGAGCTTTATGCCAAATTCTCTAAGTGTGAGTTCTGGATTCAAACCGTTCAATTTCTTGGTCACGTGATCGACAGTCAGGGAATTCACGTGGACCCATCAAAGATCGAAGCAATCAAAGACTGGCAAGCACCCACCTCTGCAACTGAAGTACGACAATTCTTGGGTCTTGCTGGGTATTATCGACGATTTATTGAAAATTTCTCAAAAATAGCTCAACCACTCACGGTACTGACTCAGAAAGACAAAAGGTTCGATTGGACCGATAAACAAGAGTCAGCGTTCCAGCTTCTGAAACAAAAGCTTTGCAGTGCTCCAATTCTATCACTACCCGAAGGCACCGATGACTTCGTGGTATACTGCGATGCTTCTCATCAAGGTCTTGGTTGCGTGCTGATGCAACGAGACAAAGTTATTGCCTATGCCTCTCGACAGCTGAAAATTCACGAAAAGAACTACACCACTCATGATCTCGAACTAGGAGCTGTCGTTTTTGCTCTCAAAATCTGGAGACATTATCTCTACGGCACTAAGTGCACCATCTTTACCGATCACAAAAGTCTCCAACATATCTTCGATCAGAAGGATCTCAATATGAGGCAACGTCGTTGGGTCGAGTTGCTTACCGATTACGATTGCGAGATCAAGTACCATCCAGGGAAGGCTAATGTTGTAGCCGATGCCCTCAGCCGAAAGGAACGATCAAAACCACTTCGAGTCCGAGCCCTCAGTATGACCATTCATAACGATCTTACCATTCAAATTCATACCGCTCAGATCGAAGCCCTGAAACCGGAGAATATCAAAAATGAAGCCTTGCGGGGCATTGACAAACAATTCGAAATCAGACCTAACGGGATTAGGTATTTCTCAAACCGAATATGGTTACCTAGTTTTGGGAACCTAAGAGACTTGGTGATGGACGAGGCTCACAAGTCTAAATATTCTGTTCATCCGGGATCCGATAAGATGTACCACGGTATCAAGGAATTTTATTGGTGGCCAAACATGAAAGCCGAAATCGCCACTTATGTCAGCAAGTGTCTTACTTGCTCGAAAGTCAAAACCGAACATCAGAAACCTCCTGGTTTACTCCAACAACCTGAAATCCCTGAATGGAAATGGGATCAAATTGCCATGGATTTCATAACCAAACTACCCAAGTCATCGAACGGTTGCGATACCATTTGGGTGATCGTTGACCGCCTCACTAAATCAGCTCATTTCCTGGCAATCAAGGAAAGCGATAAAATGGAACGCCTTACACAAATCTACATCAAGGAAATCGTTTCTCATCACGGTGTTCCAATCTCGATCATCTCTGATAGAGATGCCCGTTTCACTTCTCACTTTTGGCAATCACTTCAGAAAGCTTTGGGTACCCGTCTCGATATGAGTACCGCGTACCATCCTCAAACCGATGGCCAAAGTGAACGAACCATTCAAACACTGGAAGACATGCTACGAGCTTGCGTAGTTGATTTCGGTACAAACTGGGAAAAACATCTACCGTTGTGCGAATTTTCGTACAATAACAGTTATCACGCCAGCATTAAGGCTGCACCCTTTGAGGCACTGTACGGTCGTAAGTGCCGATCACCGATCTGTTGGACTGAGGTGGGAGATAGTCAACTCACTGGTCCTGAACTCATACACGCCACCACTGAGAAAATTGTGGAAATCCAAAACAGACTCAAAGCCGCACGTGATCGTCAGAAAAGTTATGCTGACGTGAGACGCAAACCACTCGAGTTCCAAGTTGGGGGTCGAGTTCTCTTAAAAGTATCGCCTTGGAAAGGCGTCATCCGTTTTGGCAAACGCGGGAAGTTAAATCCCAGATACATCGGGCCTTTTGAGATCCTTGAAAGGATTGGCCCCGTAGCTTATCGATTGCAGCTGCCATCCGAACTCAGCAGCGTGCACCCTACTTTTCATATCTCAAATTTGAAGAAGTGTCTGTCTGATGAGACACTTATTATTCCATTAGATGAAATTCGTGTTGACGATAAACTTCATTTCGTTGAGGAACCCGCTGAAATTATGGACCGTGAGGTCAAACAACTGAAACAAAGTCGTATTCCCATTGTAAAGGTCAGATGGAATTCGCGGCGTGGTCCGGAATTCACCTGGGAACGAGAAGACCAAATGCGACTCAAATATCCTCAACTCTTCACTGATTCCACATCAAACACGACCTCGAGCTAAATTTCGGGACGAAATTCTTCTAACAGGGGGAGAATGTAACACCCGCCAAATTAGGACTAGTAATTAGTACCTAATCATATGTTAATACATGTAATTAGTTCCTGGTTAGGCTAATTAATGTATCGAATTATATATATTGTTGAATATATACGAAAATGCGATTTGATTAAATCGTACGCAATTTAAATCGGATGCATTTCGATTCAATTTAATACGGACGTTGGTGATCAACTTTATTAAATAGCACTTTTATATCCAAAATATTATTTTGATAATATTTCGTATTCATTCGTATCGTACAAACCGAACTTACACGATTTAAAACATTAAACCGCGCAAACCAAATAAACAAGCTTACATCTTATAACTCATATAAATTAGTTTGTAAAATATTCAAACAATATATCGCGTAATAAATCGTATTTTAAAACTTGTAATTAAAATGTAAATAATTATTTAACGATTAAACGACGGAGCAAACGAACACCGCACGGAGTGGGAACGCGGGGCGAAAATGGGAGGATAACCTCCCATTCCCACCTCTTCTTTCTTTCATTTCACCCATCACTTCTCTCTCTCTCCTTCCTTTTCTCTCTTTCACCAAAACACCCAAAACTATTAAAATCACAAAATACTACCACGAAACACGACCGGATCACAAATATTTTTAGAGATTCACGACCACCTCGCGACGATCTACAACGCTACCTTTCCGGATTTTCATTTCGGCAAATTGTAAGTTTCCGACAAAATCCCGAAATCTCTCGATTCTTAGTATTTTTCAATTGTGGTTGTTTATATAACTAGTATATGTCCATTACAATGTATAGAACACGAAATTACAGCTTGAAAACGGGTTAAAAACGGATTTTTGGCCGGAAAATGATGAACAGCCGGACTTTCTGGGCTGGTGTTCATCCATGCGACACAAGCATTGTGTCGCATGTTGTGTCGTATTTTGGCCTTTATGTCGCATAACTACCCTTGTGTCGCATATTGTGTCGCAAAACACAGAAAACTCAGATTTTTACTAAGTGTCGAGACTCGAAATTTATCACTCGATTTTGCCCGAAATCAGATCCCAGATGCGTTTTTCGTCAAAGCAATATAGTAGAAATAAAAATTTTCCAAGCTGACCTGGCAGCTCGACCCCAGCCAGGGGCTCTGCCCCTTGGACCCCGCCAGGGGCTGCCGCCCCTTGGACCCCGCTACCAGGGGCGCTGCCCCCGGACCCCCGTACTTAGATTCCGTAACGGCTTCTAAAACACAATCGAAACACATTGTTCAAAGTAAAACGCCACGAAATCACAATAATAATAGTTGAGATTATTATTACAAATCCGTCACCAACGGGCCGTACATGTTTTCAAACACTTAACAAATCAACCAAATCGTAGTAATTTGGACATATATATAGTTGTGTAACAACTACAAGGGTGATCTTTTGAGATACCCAATCATGATTATAACCATCGCGTGTCGTGGACACCCTCAGGTTACAAGTCGTTGGACTTCATTATTCGCTAATCAACTTACGTTTGTTTAAACGCTCTCAGACTCAGGTGAGTTTCATAGCCCCTCTTTTACTGTTTTACTCAGGGGTGTGATATACTGCTCAACTTTTAACATGTGAACGCAAGTACCAACTTTTCATATACTACATGAGTTTTTCGAAACTAATCATTTAAAGTCCTCCGTCAGCATAGTTGTTAATACGTTGTAGCGTGAATATTAGTATATGGTACCATATAGGATTGACCCTCCTCGTTCGGGTTAGCAAGCACTAACCGGGTAAACGGACGTACTAATATTTGGGAAGACGAATGTTGATTAGGCATTCGTGGAGGCACCTCGCCCGGAATTCTCTATAGGGGACCCGGCCCTCGAGTTAAGCTCAACTATGTGCTCATGGCTGTATACACGATGATTATTATTTAATTGCTGGATGCAATTCATTATTTAATTGCTGGATGCAATTCATTATTTAATTGCTGGATGCAATTCATTATTTAATTGCTGGATGCAATTCATTATTTAAATCTTGCGGTTCATACTATAATAACTGATTTCAAACCTGTGAGCTCACCAGCTTTATAGCTGACCTTTTAGCATATATCGCAGGTACCCAGCAGTAGGATGTTTCTGCTTTCAGGACTTAGCTCGAGTCAGCATACAGACGATTGAGATTTTCTTGCATTAGTATATTTTGTATAAGTACTTATGTACTGAAATCTCATTATATTTAACTCGAGCTATGTAAAGCTTTAAATGTTGTAAACATTTCAATTATCAATATATTTTGTTAAAACGACGCATATAGAGTCGTTTGCTATTTATCTTTGTGCTTTGTTATTGATTAGTAACACCCAATTCAAGCTTCCGCAAAACATTAAATTTGGGGGTGTTACACATTTGTTGTCTAATTCCCATAACAGTTGTGAAATAATATTTCATGTCAAACAGTTGTATAAAGCAATAAAGCATTTATATGAATTTGCTGCATGTGTTTGCATGCAGTTTCTATGTTTACACCCCTATGTTTAAAAGCATAAAACATTTGTAAAGTAGGGGCTGTGAACTCACTGTAGTTTGCTCGGTATGAAAGCTAGCTGCCAAACAGATAATAGCCCAAGGTTTGTTAACCTATATAAAATAAATATATTAACATAAGTACGTTTGATTTGTTTTAATCACTTATGTTAACAGTTTGTTTTGTTTGAAGAAATGGTTGATTTCTTATTAATGTAAGTTATTAACTTTGCTAGTGACATGGTGTGGAAATAACGTTATTATTTCTCAGTCGTACACTTGTAAGTGTACAAACCAATATGTAATTGTTTATTTATCGGAAGGTCGTTTTGTTTCATTTGTACATATACTTTGTTTACAGTTGTACGTATAATTCGAATGTTATTCCAATATCGTTGTATGTACATATATTTGTTCTATATATGTATACTTATGTAATATACTTGTCGTATATTATTAGATTACACGTTCGTTAAATGTGAAATTCATTGTGTATATATATTTGTGAATATATATTCTTAAGTGTCGTATGTATATCAAAATATATGTAAGTTTTCATTTGTTTAAGAAAACGTATACATTAGTGTCTATATATCTCGTGTGTTCTCGTATATATATATATATATATTGTAATACGTTGTTTCGTATTTAAAAAGTGTCGAGTTTTATTTGTTATAAAACTTGATAATATATTTATCCCGTTTAATAAATATCATTTGTTTTTAATATCTTTACGTTTGTTTAATAAGTGTTAAATATCCCGATAATGTAATCGTATTCAAATTGTATAGTTCATAAAGTTCATATATATATATGTCATATATCGTTTGTTCGTACGAATTAAATAAGTCCAATGTCCGTATTCATAGTTTGTCTCGGTTTATAATGTCATTTAACAATTTATCAAGTCTCGTATACGTCTTGCACAAATAATATCGTTAACGGAAACGTTTTGTGTTTTAAAATAAAAGTCGAGTGTTTTATAGTTTGTTGGGCTCGGCCCGATTCGTTGGCCCACTAATAATAATGTAACTCGTTTGGTCCGTTAACTCGTTTATATAACCCATTTATTTAATCTTTGGTTTAACCCATTACTTTGGCCCAAAAGACCACCGGCCCAGCCTGAAGCCCAGCCCAGTATGTGAATCCGCCGGATTCTATTTGAATCCGCCGGATTCTCGTTAATAGATAAGGTGTTGCCGGATCTTCGGTTCAAGCCGCCGGGTCGGGTCAAGAATAGGTGAATCCGCCGGATTTAGTTGAATCCGCCGGATTCTTTTGTGTTCACAAAATGTTCATGTGAAGCTTTGGGAATCCGCCGGATTTAGGTGAATCCGCCGGATTCGAGCGTGTCTTTTACTCGTTCATCGTTTTAGCCGAAGGTTTGTGTGCGGGTGGGACACGGGAATCCGCCAGATTCGAGTGAATCCGCCGGATTCATCTGATTTTCAGAACCTGTTCGTAGCAGAGCATATATATACATGTTTGATTTTTGTTCCAACTTGTTATAAGACAATCCCAAACACAAATAACAACTTAATATAGCATATTAACTCGTTTTATATGTTAAATTTCGGATTCAAGATTATGGTTTTTATAAAACCCATTTCAAGAATAACTCCTCAAATCTTCAAATTTATGTGATATATGTTTAGATTATGATGTATAAACAAGTTGTATAACGAGATTTAAGTATAAAATTCAAATAAAAGTTAGTTTCTTACAATGAGGTAAATGATGGAGATGATGATACAAGGAAGAAGAAGAAGATGATGTTCCTGGTTTGTTGGTTCTGCTGCTACTCCTTTGCTACCACTGTATGTGCTCCTGATCTTGTTAACATTTTAGAGAGGAAGAGAAAAGAGATATATGATTGTGGGTGTGTGTTTACAGAAGAAAAATGAGAACGGAGGGAGTATTTTATTTAAACGATTATGGTCAGTGTCTCCTCAATTATTGAGGTTTGGTGACCATTTTTGGTACATCAATTTCGAGTACGGGTATAATTTTAGCAATATAAAAATTAACAATTTATATTTTTATTTTGTAGGTGTTCTCCTGGTTCGTTATTTGTAATCAGTATAATAATGTTATCATTATTTTAAATAGATGTACAATTTTGTACATTTTACTGCGCGCAGTTATTTGAGCGCAAAATTTCAGTTAATTTAGGATTTCATATTTTGAGGTAATGTTCTAACTTCCTCCAAACGAATGAGAAAATTTGTATTTTTATGATTCGACCTTTTATGAGCGTTTTAAAATTGTTTCTGTTCGTGTTATAATACGTTTTATGTTAAACGTATATTTAGACCATTTTATCTATATGTTATAGATATATAAATACTCGTAATTAATAATTACATTATTAATTATTTTTGTGTCACGAAACTTTTGTTATTTATTTTTGTCGGGTTCGTTCTGATATATTTGTACGTAACTAATAATTACTTACGTATTACGTATTACTTTTTGTTTTAAAAGTATTGGGCTTGCTAGGCTTACATCACATCAAATAGTTTTGTTAAAACTTAATCAGGAAATTAGCGTAAGAATGCACATGCTTAAATGTTAATTAATACCTAATTTGGAGAGTTGTCACATTCTCCCCCCGTTAGGGAAATCTCGTCCCAAGATTTAATTTGTGTCGTGAGTCGTGGTCACGGGTTCAAATAGGTGAGGGTACTTTTTGCGTATCTCGTCCTCACGTTCCCAGGTGTACTCTGGGCCCCTTTTAGAGTTCCATCGAATTTTGATAAGTTTGATCCGACTGTTTCGGAGTTTCTGTGTTTTCGTGTCCATTACTTCAAGCGGTTCCTCCACGAAATTGAGTTTTGAGTCGACATAAATTTCGTCGGGAGGTATGATTTACGCTTCGTCGGATAGACACTTCTTAAGATTACTCACGTGAAACGTGTCGTGAATATTACTAAGCTCTTGCGGAAGTTTAAGCTTATAAGCTACAGGACCAATCCTTGCTAGGATCTCAAAAGGTCCAATGTAACGTGGATTCAATTTACCGCGTTTTCCAAATCGCACAACTCCTTTCCAAGGAGATACTTTAAGTAGGACTTTGTCACCTACTTGAAATTCCAAAGGTTTTCGTCTATTGTCTGCATAACTCTTTTGTCGGTCTCGTGCCGTTTTCAATCGATTAAGCACTTGAGATATCTTGTCCGTTGTCTCTTGGACTATCTCAGGACCTGATAACTGTCTGTCATCCATTTCTGCCCAACAAAGTGGGGATCGGCACTTGCGTCCGTACAACGCCTGGAAAGGTGCCATTTGAATGCTCGTATGATAACTATTCTTGTATGAGAATTCGGCTAAAGGGAGATGAACATCCCAGTTTCCTCCAAAATCAATCACGCAAGCTCGTAGCAAGTCCTCAAGCGTTTGTATCGTTCGCTCGCTTTGACCATCGGTTTGTGGATGGTAGGCGGTACTCATGTCAAGTCTAGTACCCAATGCTTGCTGCAGTGTTTGCCAGAAGCGAGAGGTGAAACGTGCATCTCTATCAGAGATGATAGATAATGGAACTCCATGTCTAGAAACAACTTCTTTTATGTAAATTCTAGACAGCTTTTCCATCTTATCTGTTTCCTTAATGGCAAGAAAGTGAGCTGACTTTGTCAGTCGGTCGACAATCACCCATATGGAGTCCATCCCAGATGATGTTTTCCGTAACTTCGTAATGAAATCCATCGTGATGTGTTCCCATTTCCATTTGGGCAGCTCAGGTTGTTGCAAAAGTCCGGACGGCTTTTGGTACTCAGTCTTAACTTTTGCACAAGTCAGACATCTACTAACATAGGTGGCAATGTCTCTTTTCATGCCAGGCCACCAATAAAATCCTTTCAGATCGTGGTACATCTTATCCGCACCAGGATGTATCGAGTAATTGGACTTATGAGCTTCGTCTAATACTAGGCTACGTAGCTTATCAACACAAGGAATCCAAATTCAATTCATGAAGTACAATACTCCATTTTCCTTAGACTCCAGTTGCTTCTCCATCCCTTTGAGGGATTCGTCCTTCATACGTTCTGGGGTAGAGGCTGCTTGTTGAGCTTCACGAATTTGGGTAATAAGATCCAAGTGGATTGTCAGTCCTAAAGCTCGAACTCTTCGAGGCTTTACTCGTTCCTTACGACTCAAGGCATCCGCTACTACATTAGCTTTGCATGGATGGTACTTGATTTCACAGTCGTAATCATTCAGCAATTCAACCCAACGTCTCTGTCTCATGTTGAGTTCTTTCTGATCAAATATATGTTGGAGACTTTTGTGATCTGTAAAGATCGTACACTTCGTACCGTATAGGTAGTGCCTCCAAATCTTAAGTGCAAAAACGACTGCTCCTAGCTCTAAGTCATGCGTCGTATAGTTCTTCTCGTGAATCTTCAATTGACGAGACGCATAAGCAATGACTTTGTCGTTTTGCATTAACACGCAACCTAATCCTTGATGTGAGGCATCACAGTAGACAACAAAGTTTTCTACTCCTTCTGGTAAGGACAGGATAGGTGCGGTGCTCAATTTCTCCTTCAACAATTGGAAAGCATTCTCTTGCTTCTCGCCCCAATCAAACTTCTTGTCTTTTTGCGTTAGGGCAGTAATTGGTTGAGCTATCTTTGAGAAATTCTCGATGAATCTTCGGTAGTAACCGGCTAGCCCAAGGAATTGTCGTATCTCAGTTGGGGTTTTTGGGGCTTCCCAATTCTTAATCGCCTCTATTTTGGATGGGTCCACGTGAATTCCTTTGTTATTGATCACGTGACCAAGGAAATGAACCTCACGCATCCAAAACTCGCATTTAGAGAACTTTGCATAAAGCTTCTCTTTCTCCAGTAACTCCAGAATCATTCTCAGATGTTGTTCATGGTCTTCCTTTGTTCGCGAGTATATCAAAATATCGTCAATGAACACTATGACGAACTTATCCAAGTAAAGTTTACATACTCTATTCATTAGATCCATGAATACTGCTGGCGCATTCGTTAGTCCAAGTGGCATAACTAGGAACTCGTAATGACCATATCGAGTCCTAAACGCAGTCTTAGGGATATCTTCATCCCGTACCTTCAGTTGATGGTAGCCCGATCTCAAGTCGATCTTTGAGTAATAACTTGACCCTTGCAGCTGGTCAAACAAATCATCAATGCGTGGCAGTGGGTATCGGTTCTTAATCGTCACTTTGTTCAGTTCTCGATAATCGATACACATCCGCATTGATCCATCCTTCTTTTTGACGAATAAAACCGGAGCTCCCCACGGTGAAAAGCTCGGTCGGATGAATCCTAAATCCAACAGTTCTTGCAATTGTGCAGACAGTTCCTGCATTTCTGATGGAGCTAGACGATAAGGCGCACGAGCAATCGGTGCAGCTCCCGGCACTAGGTCGATATGAAATTCAACCTACCGCAGAGGTGGTAATATTGGTAGCTCGTCAGGAAATACTCCTGGGTAGTCACGTACTACGGCCACGTCGTCTATGCGTCGCTCCTCGGGTTTCTTGTCCACAACATGTACCAAAAATGCTTGGTACCCTTTTCGTAGATACTTATTTGCCTTCATGCATGTAATCGTTTTCACCATACGATTACTCTTTTCTCCTTGAATCATCAACATTTCTCCTGACGGTAAAGGTAACCGTACAATCTTCTCATGACAGATGATCTCCGCGCGGTTCAGTGACAACCAATCCATGCCAACCACTATATCGAAGCTCCCTAGTTCTACCGGTAGTAAGTCTATTTTGAAAGAATGACCTTCTAACGTTAAGGTGCATCCTGGTACTATTTCTCCTGATTCAATCAACTTACCATCGGCTAGCTCTACAGTATATTTGTTATCTAGCTTTAGGGATTCGATCTCTAATAGTGGTCTAAACTCAGTGGACACAAAGCTTAAATCAGCACCGGAATCAAATAACACAGAAGCAAAGTGGTTGTTTACAAGAAACGTACCAGTGACTGTGTTAGGATCCTGACGTGCCTCTGGTGCTCCTAACATGAACACGCGTCCACGAGCTGGTTGATTGTTGTTGTTGTTTGTACGGTTGTTGTTGTTGGCTCGGTTGTTGTTGTTTCCACGGTTGTTTCCATTGTTGTTGCGGTTACGAGCGTTGTTGGCGTTACTATTTTGATTATTGAGTCGAGGGCAACGGTTCCGATAATGCCTCGTGTCGCCACACTCAAAACATCCTTGGTTTTGACGAGTAGTGTTTTCCTTAGGGGTAGGGTTTACCTTACAGTTTTGGGCTTTGTGACCCCATCCCTTACAGCTGTCGCAAAACCAACATTCACCCTCATGGTGTTTGCTACACTTATCACACTTAGGTTTGTTACCCAAGTATGGCTTTGGTTCTACAATGGTGGCAGCGTAAGACTTAGGATTTCCAGATCCTTTCTTGTTGGATTGACTCTGGCGGTCATTCCATTTACGCTTCTTACCTCCAGAACTACCAGCTTCAGTACTGATCGGCTCAACCTTGGCCGGCACAGTTTTCTGTGTCAGCGTCCCCATTCTAACTGCTTCATCAGTCAAACTCTGCGCTAGAGTAACAGCGCTCCTGAAGGTGTCAGGTTTGGAGGACGTAATTAACTCCTGATCTGTGGTGCCAGTCCATACACATAGCGTTCAATACGCTTATACTCAGGTGTTACCATATGTGGCACAAGACGAGCTAGTTCTTGGAACCTAGTTGTGTAACCAGTGATATCAGCACCAATCATAGCAATGTTCCACAGCTCAGTCTCAATTTTCTGCATCTCACTGCGAGGGCAGAATTCTTCCATCATCATATGCTTCAATGTTTCCCATGTCATGGAATAAGCAGTTGGTCGTCCCATCGACTGGACTTGACTGTTCCACCAAGTCAAAGCTTTATCAGCTAGTGTGCAGGCGACATATTTCACCGCAGTGTCTGGTAGACAATCACTGATGTCCAACACAGAATCCATCTTTTCTATCCAGTGTATAATACCAATAGCACCTTCAGTGCCATAGAAGGGAGGTGGTTTACAAGCCTGAAATGTCTTATATGAACACCCTCGGCGAGTATTCACAACAGTCTCAGCATTAACAGGGGTCGATCCACTGTTATGAATCCCATTCTCACGGTTTCGACTTGCCTCATACTCGGCAATACCTTCAGCTATGCGTCTAGCTATCAACTGCTCAGTAGTTTCCTCAGTGTTAGGGGGTGGAATGGTTTCAGATGTAGGGGGTACAGTTGTCTTCTGACTGTTCCTAGTAATTCGTAGTTTTGGCGGCATAGTTCAGTTCTGCGATGAATAGAATGCAGAAGTCAATGCCAAAATAATGAATGTGATGAACAAGATTTCACATTGTCTATCAAATGAATAGTATGGAGAATTTGAAAGAATAAGGTTTCACATTGAATGTCGCACGACTTTGAAACACCCATATGTACTTTGTACAATATAATCACGTTGGCCAGGCGTCATTATATAATGCCAATTACATATTTCTTTTCATCATCGATCAAGCGCAAACAATGTTTTAGGGAATTCAAGATAAAATCAATAATTCAAGGCGTAGTAGGTTTTCAAAGTTTGCAAGAAATGGTTTCAACAATTATTACGTGGTAACTTTTCTATCACATGTATATAGAGATGAATATCATTCGCACGAAATTTCGAATCGAACCTAGTTTATAATATACATTAACTAGAACGTTCTTATATTGTTTCATACAAAACTTGATGATATCTTCTATATCCATCAAGAGTGGTTTCCAATACAACACGAGTTGCTACAGTACTAATTAGACTAAACTTAGCTATACCAAGATCTTAACAAAATAGTTATATTCCTACGACAGTTCTTCATCAGTTCATTATTAAGCTATCTTTAGCTATGTTCTCTGTCGTAGTGTATATCTTCCACTTTTACTCCTGATTCAGATTGGGAGAGAAGTAGCGTGTTTCCAGTATAGTTTTGTATCGCAGAGTCGGATAATAGTCCAGATCATTCTCAGTTGAGCATTTGCACAAACGTTTGATCCAAGACTTAACTCTTTTCTTGCGATTACTAGCCACTTTCTTCCAGAAGCGTATTTTATCCTTAACTCGGACAATCATAGGCCTCTTTAGGATTCTCAATTCTAGCTCATGGTTCCTACATTTGACCACAAGCTCCCAATTTTGACCATCCAATCTTTCAGCCTGGTCTCGTACTCTTTCGTACTCCTCTTTGTCAACCATGCCGAATTGGTGGTTTTCAATTTCTTCTTCCACAAGTTCCACTATCGGAATTGTTTCGGTATCGACATATACATATTGTATCTGCTCGTCGATGGTTATGTCCTCATCTGAGGAGTATTCACTTATAACAGGTTCTGCCATTTTTCCAGTTTCAAGAGATCTATAGGTTACAAAGACATTTTTCAGTATCCACAGTTATGTAGTCTCTATTGTCAATATATAATCCAATCACAACGCACAGTAACATAAACAATAATAATAAACCAAATACATATGTCATATCATATAACTGATCGTAGTTAGTTCACAGGTTTTTATACAAAACACGATGGATCTATCCTAGATACCCATCGATCCAGAAACTAATCAAAGCATGACGGGTCTGTCTACACACCGTCGATCCAAATGATATACAAAACATGACAGGTCTGTCTATACCCATCGAACCAAAGTTCCAAGTCTAATACATAGTATATATACAATCCTAAGTAGGCACAACCCGCCCTACATAGGTCTAACGAAAATACGGTAGAAATGATCCCACGGCTGTCCTCAACACAGCCATCACTACACAAACACCAACCACAAGCCCTGCAATCCTAACACGTCTCTCAAGTGTCCTCACACGAGCACATGCGGACTCAGCTATCTTCTGGGCAGTAAACACATGGTTCAACAGAAAGTGATGATGCTCATGTATACCAGCCATGTCGCCATACAGACGGGAGACCTCATCCTGTACCTGTCCAAGGTGAGAACTCCTGCTAGAGGTAATACAGAACAATGTACGCATAACAGCAACTAATGTAGGGAGAGTCTGCTCTATCGGCTCTCCAGTGGTAGGCAGTGGTGCTGGGGGTCGTGAGGACTCTCCTGTCTCAAATGTGGAGGGAAAACCCTCTAATGACCTCCAGTGCCTCAACATAGGAGTCATCCACTCTAGATGAGCAAACCTGGGTGCCCTCTGTGGAGACTCAACAGACTCGTCCGCTGGTGCTAACGGACCAATAGGAAGATCTCGGACACACATCCTCGGTGTCCTCCTATACACAGGCCTGCGAGAAGTCTCAGCAGCCTGGTGGTGAATACCTGTAGTGATAGGGGTAACCTCATGTGCTGTCGGTGGTGGTGCGATGTAAGCGTCACTAGTGTCATCTGACATGTCTCTCAAATGAACAGATGACTCATCCCCTACAGTGATCGCGGGACCCTCAAAAGTAGCCTCGGTCAGCTCCTCATCCGAAGCATAAACATGGTAAAGTGATTGACTAGACATACTGTGACAATTGAAATTGTGTGTGACGTGTCAGTCGTATGTTAGATGTATGCAAACGTATGTATGTATGAATGCATGAATGTTCTAGCCAAGGCTATAGTCTAGGTCTCTAAGGTTTTCAGTCACCTAAAGACTTCTAGTTCGCTATAACCAATGTCTCTGATACCAAGTCTGTCACACCCCAAAAATCGGTAATTGTGTTTATTTAATGTTTAGCGGAAGCAAGTTAAGATTTAGCGGAAGCATCTTGTTTAAACAGTTTAACAACGGGGGTGATGACGTTACAATTGTGCATTCATCGTATCAGAGCATATGATCATACAGAACATAATATATAAAGGATGCCAATTTAAAATAGTTATTACAAAAGTAATACGACTATGTAAGTCGTACAGTAGTAATAAAGTTTAAAACATTTAGGTTTTACAATACATATGTTAAGATAAGATTTCATGAGTATAACTGCAATGTCTGCAGTAATACAGAGGAAATCCTCAAAAGCTGTCCCAAAATATATGGCATCCTAAGTAGTCCAGGGTTGTCCATCCTGAATGCATGCGATTCTTACTTACGTAGCTAATTTCCTGTAAAACATAGAAAGAAAGTCGTCAACAAATATGTTGAGTGAATTCACAGGTTTTGTATAAATGTAAGGTATGTTAAACCATTTATGTGTAGATTATTGAATTGTTATTCAATAAATAAATGTTTGCAGGTTTTGCAAAATATAAGTTTGTAGGGATAGTTACCCTAAAATATAGTATTATGTGGGTTGTTACCCAAGTATGTATATCTGGTAGTTTACCACCATATAAATATGACCAGTAGGTATTCTGGTATAAAACAGTTGTAGGATACGTTCATCCTAAATAATAAGTGGGAATGATTAGACTATAATCCCCTGAAAGGTGAGCTAAACCTCGCAGGTTAAAGTAACGCGACCTAACCCTATAACCAAACCATAACCAAAACTTATGTTTCTTGCCTGAAGGACAGTTAAGTATACGCTCCATCCACAGGAGGGTCGTCACGGCAATAGTACTATTCGTATACTCAGTGGCTAGAGTCACCTAGCTAATGGTTATAGTCTGCATGACATAAGGTCTTTCATGCACACATCTCAAGTCTGGTCCGTACTAGGATTTGTTGTCTAATTCCCATAACAGTTGTGAAATAATATTTCATGTCAAACAGTTGTATAAAGCAATAAAGCATTTATATGAATTTGCTGCATGTGTTTGCATGCAGTTTCTATGTTTACACCCCTATGTTTAAAAGCATAAAACATTTGTAAAGTAGGGGCTGTGAACTCACTGTAGTTTGCTCGGTATGAAAGCTAGCTGCCAAACAGATAATAGCCCAAGGTTTGTTAACCTATATAAAATAAATATATTAACATAAGTACGTTTGATTTGTTTTAATCACTTATGTTAACAGTTTGTTTTGTTTGAAGAAATAGTTGATTTCTTATTAATGTAAGTTATTAACTTTGCTAGTGACATGGTGTGGAAATAACGTTATTATTTCTCAGTCGTACACTTGTAAGTGTACAAACCAATATGTAATTGTTTATTTATCGGAAGGTCGTTTTGTTTCATTTGTACATATACTTTGTTTACAGTTGTACGTATAATTCGAATGTTATTCCAATATCGTTGTATGTACATATATTTGTTCTATATATGTATACTTATGTAATATACTTGTCGTATATTATTAGATTACACGTTCGTTAAATGTGAAATTCATTGTGTATATATATTTGTGAATATATATTCTTAAGTGTCGTATGTATATCAAAATATATGTAAGTTTTCATTTGTTTAAGAAAACGTATACATTAGTGTCTATATATCTCGTGTGTTCTCGTATATATATATATATTGTAATACGTTGTTTCGTATTTAAAAAGTGTCGAGTTTTATTTGTTATAAAACTTGATAATATATTTATCCCGTTTAATAAATATCATTTTTTTTTAATATCTTTACGTTTGTTTAATAAGTGTTAAATATCCCGATAATGTAATCGTATTCAAATTGTATAGTTCATAAAGTTCATATATATATATGTCATATATCGTTTGTTCGTACGAATTAAATAAGTCCAATGTCCGTATTCATAGTTTGTCTCGGTTTATAATGTCATTTAACAATTTATCAAGTCTCGTATACGTCTTGCACAAATAATATCGTTAACGGAAACGTTTTGTGTTTTAAAATAAAAGTCGAGTGTTTTATAGTTTGTTGGGCTCGGCCCGGTTCGTTGGCCCACTAATAATAATGTAACTCGTTTGGTCCGTTAACTCGTTTATATAACCCATTTATTTAATCTTTGGTTTAACCCATTACTTTGGCCCAAAAGACCACCGGCCCAGCCTGAAGCCCAGCCCAGTATGTGAATCCGCCGGATTCTATTTGAATCCGCCGGATTCTCGTTAATAGATAAGGTGTTGCCGGATCTTCGGTTCAAGCCGCCGGGTCGGGTCAAGAATAGGTGAATCCGCCGGATTTAGTTGAATCCGCCGGATTCTTTTGTGTTCACAAAACGTTCATGTGAAGCTTTGGGAATCCGCCGGATTTAGGTGAATCCGCCGGATTCGAGCGTGTCTTTTACTCGTTCATCGTTTTAGCCAAAGGTTTGTGTGCGGGTGGGACACGGGAATCCGCCAGATTCGAGTGAATCCGCCGGATTCATCTGGTTTTCAGAACCTGTTCGTAGCAGAGCATATATATACATGTTTGATTTTTGTTCCAACTTGTTATAAGACAATCCCAAACACAAATAACAACTTAATATAGCATATTAACTCGTTTTATATGTTAAATTTCGGATTCAAGATTATGGTTTTTATAAAACCCATTTCAAGAATAACTCCTCAAATCTTCAAATTTATGTGATATATGTTTAGATTATGATGTATAAACAAGTTGTATAACGAGATTTAAGTATAAAATTCAAATAAAAGTTAGTTTCTTACAATGAGGTAAATGATGGAGATGATGATACAAGGAAGAAGAAGAAGATGATGTTCCTGGTTTGTTGGTTCTGCTGCTACTCCTTTGCTACCACTGTATGTGCTCCTGATCTTGTTAACATTTTAGAGAGGAAGAGAAAAGAGATATATGATTGTGGGTGTGTGTTTACAGAAGAAAAATGAGGACGGAGGAAGTATTTTATTTAAACGAGTATGGTCAGTGTCTCCTCAATTATTGAGGTTTGGTGACCATTTTTGGTACATCAATTTCGAGTACGGGTATAATTTTAGCAATATAAAAATTAACAATTTATATTTTTATTTTGTAGGTGTTCTCCTGGTTCGTTATTTATAATCAGTATAATGATGTTATCATTATTTTAAATAGATGTACAATTTTGTACATTTTACTGCGCGCAGTTATTTGAGCGCAAAATTTCAGTTAATTTAGGATTTCATATTTTGAGGTAATGTTCTAACTTCCTCCAAACGAATGAGAAAATTTGTATTTTTATGATTCGACCTTTTATGAGCGTTTTAAAATTGTTTCTGTTCGTGTTATAATACGTTTTATGTTAAACGTATATTTAGATCATTTTATCTATATGTTATAGATATATAAATACTCGTAATTAATAATTACATTATTAATTATTTTTGTGTCACGAAACTTTTGTTATTTATTTTTGTCGGGTTCGTTCTGATATATGTATTACTTACGTATTACGTATTACTTTTTGTTTTAAAAGTACTGGGCTTGCTAGGCTTACATCACATCAAATAGTTTTGTTAAAACTTAATCAGGAAATTAGCGTAAGAATGCACATGCTTAAATGTTAATTAATACCTAATTTGGAGAGTTGTCACACCCTGGATCCTTCATTTTTGGTGGTAACTTGATATTGCATCATAGCTGAGCATCGCTCATTCATCGTTACCGTAGTTGCCTCTGCCAACTTGCTTTTATTAGTCAAAAGCTCATTCAAGTATTTCGCATACTTAGGCATTTGGGCAATAGCTTCCACAAACGGAATGTTGATATGAAGCTGCTTCAAGTTTTCAAGAAATTGTTGGTAATGAGCTTCATCCTTTCCTCTTCTCAAAGCTGCAGGGTATGGCGGGGGTGGCGCATGATCCTTCACATATTGCTTATCCCTAGCAAATTGATCAGCCTTCGTGTCCTCCTTAGGACTTTGAACAACCTCCGCCTCCTTCTCCTTTTCCAACAACAGCTCAGACACTGGATTCTTTGCAAAATTAGGGTCTTCATGAACTTTCCCACTTCTAGTGGTAACCGCTTTTGCTTGATCACGTGGGTTGGTCTCGGTGAAACCCTGTAGAGTTCCCGGAAACCTCTTTTGAGGAACCTTAGCGATGTTAGAAACGGTCCCCTCAATTTGTTTGAGCGCGGCACCTTGATTACATACTAACGCTTCGGTGGTATCCATCCGTTGACTAGAACTAGCAATAAATTGCTCATTAGTGACCAAAAACTTCCCCATCATCTCTTCCAAGTTGGTTTTCTTCTCGGGAAAGGGTGCCGACGTCTGTTCCTTAGAGTAAAGCCCAGGCTGAGCTTGGCAGAATTGACGGCCTCCTTCTTGGTATGGTCTTCGGAAAAAGGTTCCACCGCCTTGCCGGTAGGTTGCTTGAGCTTCTCCAAACTTAACTTCCTCTTTTGCTTCTCCAGAATCCATTTCAGGGCAATCTGTCACACCCCGTCTAAAGCGGAAACAACGGGGTACGACGGTGATAGGATCATAACACATCATTATAAAGAAATCTATATGAAATACAATATCCAATGTGTCATGATGCCATTAACATGAATAACGGTTCATGTCATGCATACATTTCAGCAATGAATTCAAAATCTTACAATCAAACGTACCCTACAATGTTAAAGTAAAACAAGCCTTCACAAACAACCTTAATGATGCACCACAAGTCTTGAATAACTCTTAATGCAACCCTAAAGGTCCACTAAGTTCTCTTGTCCTCTACTTTAAGTCCACTAGTATAACCTGAAAAGATATGCTCAAAAACGTCAACACGAATGTTGGTGAGTTTCGTAGGTTTGAAACTAGACACCAGAAAATAAACATTTTGCTGTGATGATAATAGTTAGGACAATGCATATAGAAATGGCACACGAGTGAAATAATACAACCAACAATCCACAAACCGTCATCACCCCACGAAGGAGTATGACCCAACCAAATCCTGCGTATGCGGTAGCTACCCATAAATGACCTTCAATGTACACCTAAACATACATTAGGTATACACTCCCGAAAGAGTGCAGCCTTGTAAATAAATATGTCCTTCAGTGTATACAAAGCATATGCACTAAGTATACACTCCCGAAGGAGTGCAGCCTTTCAACAAAACAAATCCAACAACCAATGCATATAAGTCACATAGTGTCACACATTTCAAGCATATGTTCGAAAATGAAAATGAATACGTTTCACAGCATAAAAACAATTGATAAGACATGTGAGCATACTTTTCCCCCAATTTGAAAACATGTATATGAAAAAGGGGCCACGAAAACTCACCTTGAATACCAAAGTAAGTATCTCCCTCAAAAGAATCCACCAAACAACTCGCAATCTACAAACGAATATATACGTATACGGGTTACAACCTAGACATATCTATATCCTTCCATTGTATCCCAAGTCCAAATCACCTTTACTAGGTTTCCTCACAACCAATCCTCAAGTATCTTTACAAAATTTAATCCTCGTTTATTCAAAATATTAGTAACTTTACTCTATCTTGCATTTCAGAATCTGCACAAAAATTTCATACCACTTCACGAATTTTAAACCATGACTTAATAAAATCATTTGACTCTATAAATTTTACCAATGACATTTCATGGTGTTAAGAACATCCTGTAATTTTTCCAGAACTTATTTCAATAGTTTACTATTTTTAAAAATTCATCAAAATAATCTGCTCCAAACCGACAACACTTTCTGACTTCACAAAAGTTATAATTTATTTAAAATACTTAAAAACTTACAAAGACTATGGTATTTTTACAGAACATTTTTGACACTTTAAAGTTACTCCAGTAAAATTTTAAAGACTCAATTCTTAGTTTAACATACGTTTCAAAAATCGACAAGTTAACCAAAACAATGAACCGAAAAACTCAGATTTGACATTCATTTTTATAAAATCATTTTGACCAACTTATACTCAACATTTGGACACAAAATCAACGCAATTTGAAAGTAGACTTCTAGTACTTATGTTTAGACTCAAGTTTCATCAAAAATCATTGTAAAACGACCAAGTTATGCCCTTCCCAATCCGACACATAAATCTGTCCATATTAGGGTTTATGTTCCAATCCAATTTTTCACGAATCAAAATGTCTAAATCGCTTATATGATCTCAAAAACTCATTCTAACAATTATTACACAAGTTTCTTAGACCCTCAAATGGTCACAATGATGGGATACCAATGGATCGAATCGAAAGAATCGAAATAACGCGATAGATCAAAAATACGTATGAAAGAACATATTGAAATAAAGATTATACCAACTAACGAATGAATACGCGAGAATCCTCCTTTAGAATCTGTAAATAATGAGAGTATAAATCCTTAGAATTCGTTTTTAAGAATAGTGTAAATGTATGGAAGAATTATAGAAGCAAGATTCTTACCATCGTATACGAAATCAAACGTTTTCGGTTGATTGATTGAATAAGAAGATCAAAACTTGAGTTCTTGAGGTTTAGTTTTCGTATTTAGGGTTTGAGAGGCTCAGAAATCGTCTGGGATTCGTAATATGGGGTTTACAACTCATTTTTAGGGTTAAAATACGTTTATATATGGGTCTGGGCCGACTTAGAATCGCGTCGCGACCAATATAGAATCGCGTCGCTAAAATGGGTAAATCGCGTCGCTAAATGGGGTGAATCGCGTCGCTAAATAAGTTAAATCGCGTCTCAGTTTTCAGCCCAAGTTTCATTTACGTTTTGCTTCATAACTTCTTCGTTACACGTCGGATTGAGTTGATTCTTTTTGCGTTGGATTCGTTTTTCAAAAACGAAGACTTTGATGTAAATAAATCTCAAAAACAAGTAGTTTCACACAAATGAGTTTATACGGTTTGAACTACGATAACGGTTTGGTGACGGTTGTCACAGTATCCCTCAGTTGAGAGAATTTCGTCCCGAAATTCAGTTGGAGCTATACTGTCAACACGATCAGTTAATAGGTACGTAAAATTAAGCTTTGTACACTCTTTTTGTTTAGAAGTATATTCAAATCATCACTAAGCGTTCGATCAACTAATGATAAATTAAAACTTTCCGTGCTTCAACATTTGACCTCTCGCTCCATGGTTTCTACCAGTTTCTCTACACAATATCATTGGTGATTCCCTGAAATTTCCTTCTAGAAATACGTGTAATACATTATCGGCCAACCCTTTCTTAGATTTGACCCATGAAATACTTCGTGAACACCACTGTACTTTTGTGACAACTTTCAACCGATATGTGAATGAACCCATACGTTCAACAATTTATAACGTTTCTACAACACATATACTAATATTTCAAACTTCCCAAAATGTTCAACACCTTCCCAAAGTAACATTTAGAACAATATATGATTCCCAACACACAACTCTAACTGCTGTCGGCATTTGTTTGCATAACTCATTTTCCTAACTCGTACTATTTCCAACCTCTCCTTGATTTGAAAGATCTTGTCAATAGCTTCATGGACTATTTCAATCCAATCAACCGACTCTATTCCAACTTCAGCCCACACTGCAATTGAACGACTCTTACACTCCTGAAGTACTTCAAATAGCGCACATTGAATACTAGAATGATAACTGTGATGTATGAGAACTCAACTAGTGGTAAGTGAGTATCACAACTTCTACCAAAATCGGTAACACAACTCTAAGCATATTCTCCAACATTTGAATGGTTTGCTCACTCCGTCCATCAGTACGAGAATGATAACTCATCCTCATATCAAAACGCGTTCTCAAAGACTTCCGTAACACTTTCCAAAATTGTAAAGTAAAGTAATCATCAAAAATCAAATATAATTGATACAAACACTCCAAGCCTTGCTACTACTTTGTCGATGTAATGCCTTACCAAAATCCCCATCTTGTAATCCTCGTGGACAGCTAAGAAATAAGCTAAATTAGTCATTTTATCCCTAGATCGAGCCATGCTCACTACTAGTTATAAGAAACTTCATAACGTAATCCATAGTCATATTTGGACTTGTGAGCTTCATCCATCACCAAGTCTCGTAGGTTCCCAAATTTAGGCAACCAGATTCGGTTTGAGAAATACCTAATCCCGTTAGGTCTGATTTCGAATTGTTTATCCATGCCCCGTAAGGCTTCATCTTTGACATTTTCGGGTTTTAAAGCTTCGAGTTGAGCAGTGAGGATTTGAATGTTTAAATTGTTGTGAATGGTCATACTGAGGGCTCTAACCCGAAGTGGTTTCACTCGCTCCTTTCGACTGAGGGCGTCAGCAACAACATTGGCTTTGCCTGGATGATATTTGAGTTCGCAGTCGTAATCGGTAAGCAACTCTACCCATCGACGTTGCCTCATGTTGAGATCCTTCTGATCGAATATGTGTTGAAGGCTTTTATGGTCGGTAAAGATTGTACATCTGGTACCGTAAAGGTAATGTCTCCAGATTTTGAGGGCAAAAACGACAGCTCCTAGCTCGAGGTCGTGGGTGGTGTAATTCTTTTCATGAATCTTGAGCTGCCGGGAAGCATAAGCTATGACCTTGTCTCGTTGCATGAGTACACAACCGAGACCTTGATGAGAAGCATCGCAGTATACCACGAAGTCATCGGTGCCTTTGGGTAAAGATAGGATTGGAGCACTGCAAAGCTTTTGCTTTAAGAGTTGGAATGCCGACTCTTGTTTATCAGTCCAGTCAAACTTTTTGTCTTTCTGGGTCAAAGTCGTGAGTGGTATGGCTATTTTGGAGAAATTTTCAATGAAGCGTCGATAGTATCCGGCCAGTCCTAAAAACTGCCGTACTTCGGTCGGAGTGGTTGGCGATTGCCAATCTTTGATAGCCTCGATTTTTGATGGGTCAACGTGAATCCCCTGACTGTCAATCACGTGACCAAGGAATTGAACGGTTTTGATCCAGAACTCACACTTAGAGAACTTGGCATAGAGCTCCTCGTGTTTAAGTAGTTCAAGGATGGTTTTGAGGTGTTGCGCGTGTTCTTCTTTGTTTCGTGAATATATGAGGATGTCGTCGATGAAGACAATGACAAATTTGTCAAGATAAGGCTTGCACACCCGATTCATAAGATCCATGAATACAGCCGGTGCGTTGGTTAGGCCGAATGGCATCACTTGGAATTCGTAATGCCCGTAACGGGTTCTGAAAGCGGTTTTTGGAATATCGGCATCGCGGACACGCAGTTGGTGATAACCGGATCGGAGATCAATCTTTGAATAACAACTCGACCCTTGAAGTTGGTCGAACAAATCATCGATTCGAGGTAGTGGATACCGATTCTTGACAGTTAACTTGTTCAACTCTCGATAGTCGATACACATTCGAAAAGAACCATCTTTCTTCTTAACAAATAGGACCGGAGCTCCCCAAGGTGAAGAACTCGGCCTGATAAACCCTCGTTCCAGGAGTTCCTGTAACTGAGTGGACAGCTCCTGAAGTTCGGATGGAGCTAAACGGTATGGTGCTCGGGCCACCGGCGCAGCACCTGGTACAAGATCGATTGAGAACTCAACCTGTCTTGGTGGTGGTAGACCAGGCAGTTCCTCAGGAAAGACTTCTGGAAAGTCTCGAACAATTGGAACATCCTCAAGTCGCTTCTCCTCCGACTTTTTCTCCATGATGTGCGCGAGGATTGATGGATAACCCTTTCTCAGAAATTTCCGGGTTTTAAGACAAGAGATGATGTTAAGCCTCGTCCCACCGGTCTCCCCCTGTATGATTAGGGTTCTACCGACGGCGAGAGGTATGCGAACGATTTTATCGTAACAAATGATTTCGGCGCGATGTTTGGATAACCAGTCCATGCCTACGATGACATCGAAACTTCCTATCTCAATAGGCATAAGATCTATGGAGAAGATTTCGTCGGCTAGATTTAAAGTGCATTTAGGCATCACACTATTGGTTTCTATCAATTTGCCATTTGCTAGCTCTACGGTGTACTTAACGTCTAAAGCAACAGGTGTAACGTCAAGTAGAGGGCAAAATTCATCGGAAATAAAACTCCTATCGGCACCAGTATCAAACAGAATGGAAGCAGTTAAATTGTTGAGGAGGAACATACCCGTGACCACATTCGGGTCTAGACGGGCGTCCCCTGAGTTGATCACGAAGGCGGTACTTTTGGCGTTGTTGTTGTTGCGGTGGTTGTTGTTGTTGTTGCCCTTATTCTTCAGTTTTGGGCAAGAATCCCTGAAGTGTCCTGGGTTTCCACATTCGTAGCAGGACTTAGGTTGTCGGGTATTTCTGTCAGAGGGGTTGTTGTTGGATTTGGGGGCTCGGCAATCCTTAGTCAAATGCCTGTACCTCCTGCAGTTGTTGCAAGGAGTACCGCACTGACCAAAATGGTGGTAGTTACACTTGGGACAATAAGGCCTGTCCCCGGTGTAGCTGCGGGTGGTTTCAGAGTTGGTGGTGTAGACTTGGATGGCGTTGTTTTTCTTGTTTGAGTTGTGGTGGTGTTCAGAGGATTTGCGTTTGTTGTTGTTGGAGGATGAGGTGTTGGAGGTCTCACGGCTGACAACTAGAGCCATGAGTTCGTGGGCCAATCGAATGGCACTTTCAGTAGTGGTTGGTTTGGATGAGGCGACGTTTCCTTGGATGTTCTCGGGGAGTCCACGAATGTATTTCTTAATGCCCTTACTTTCTGGTTCGACCAAACCCGGGCATAATAGGGCGAACTGCTGAAACTTGGTGGTATATTCAGCAACATCATTTCCCTGCACCTCCAGATGCCAGAATTCTTCCTCCAGCCTGTGCAATTCTTCTTCAGGACAGTACTTTTCTGTCAGTTTCTTCTTCAGTTCGACCCAAGGAAGTCGGTTTGCAATCTCGAGGCCTACAGAGTTTGCGTGGGTTTTCCACCACGTGAGTGCACCTTCCTGAAAGGTGTAAGCAGCGAATTTGACTTTGTTGTTCTCAGTACAGTCGCAAAGACTGAAAACAGATTCCATGCGCTCAATCCAACGGATCAAGCCAATGGCACCTTCCGTGCCCTTGAAGTACAGTGGTTTACAGCTAAGAAAGTCCTTATAGGAGCAAGGTTTGGGTGGTGGAGTATTGGTTGCTGTGTCCTCGCTACCAGGTGGTGTTCGGGTAGCCAAGGCTTCGGTCACACTGCGGGCAATGATTCCCGCGATCTCAGCTTCGCTAAGGGTAATTTGACGACGTGGAGGCATGATGCTGAGTAAGAAAGAACAAGGAAATGAAATAAGATACTAGTCCGAGTATGATGAACTAGTGGTGTGTTTGTCATTTCGAGACAAAACGTTTGAAAGAAAGAGGCCTATATTCATATAATATAATATAGCCTAAAGTTGTAAGTGAGGTCTATTCATGTAAATATATGTATATCACATAATAACCTATTGGGTGTCTAGCATAGACGTGTTTTGAGTCCCGTTTCTCTCGAGGTCAGAGTCAACTAATGCATTCCTGTTCAACATAACTCTTTCAGATTTCACATCATCTTTCTTTAATTGTACATAGTTGATCAGGCTATGTTAAATTAAAGTTGTATGATGAAATCCCTGAACTAGTCACAACTAATAAGGAATACTGCCTAACGGTCATAGTCTAGGCCCACTAAATGCAACCTAGTTCACTATAACCTTAGGCTCTGATACCAATCTGTGACACCCCCAAATTTAATGATTTGCGGAAGCTTGATTTGGGTGTCACTAATCAATATACAAAGCACATAAGATATAATGAACGACCACTATATGCGTCGTTTTAAACTTGTATAGATAAAGTAAATGTTTACATCATAATATTGTTACATTAGCTCGGTTCCTGAAATTGAGAGATTACATAGCATAATTACTTTTACAAAATATAATAATGCAGTCCAATCTCTAGTTGTATGTATGCTGACTCGAGCTAATAATTCCTGCTTGTGCAGCCAAACTACTGCTGGGTACCTGTGATAAATACTAAAATGGGTCAGCGAAAACGCTGGTGAGCTCACAGGTTTGTATGTCAATGTATAGTTGTAAGAACCGCAAGATTTATATTGAATTTAAAATGCAATTAAGCAAAATAAAAGTTATACTGTCCATGAGCACATAGTCTGAGCTTAACTTGATTTGTCAGGCCCAATTAAGGAAACCTAACTTGAAATGCCTCCTACGAGTGCCTAATCAACACTCGTCTTCCCAAATGCTAATACATCCGTTTGACCGGTTAGTGCGTGCTAACCCGGATGAGGATTGTCAATCCCATATGATATCATATACTAACATTCACGCTATAAAATACTAGAGACTATGCTTATGGAGGACTTTAAATTGATTAGCTTGAAACTCATGTAGTATTTGAAGTTTGGCACTTGCGTTCTACTTGTAAAACAAAATCGAGTAGTAATATCACACCCCTAGTTGTAAAGCAGTGAAAATGGGGCTATGAAACTCACCTGAGTCTTGAAGTGTTTAATTTAATAAACTTGAAGTTATTAGTGGTGAATTGAAGTCCAAAGGCTTGAAACCTGAATGTGTCCACGACACTTGAATTGTTATTAATTGTATCGGTATCTCGAAAGACTACCATTTTAAATTGTTTGTTTAACTTGATGTCCAAATTACCCCGATTTGGTTGATTGTATTGTTACAAGTTACTACGACTTGTTTGATTGACTTGATACAAGTTACAACGACTTGTTTGATCTTTGAAGTATGTTTTGAAAACGTGTACGGTCCGTTGGTGATTACATGCAACAATAGTCTTGAAGTTATCTCATTGATTTAGAAGTGTTATACTTGAAAAGTAAATTCCAATTATGATTGAAAAGTTGTATCGCGTAAGCGTTTTGAAGTTGTACAAGTTTGACATTTGGTGTAAAATGTGCTTACGGAATCTAAGTACGGGGGTCCGGGGGCAGCGCCCCTGGTTAGCGGGGTCCAAGGGGCGGCAGCCCCTGGCGGGGTCCAAGGGGCAGAGCCCCTGGCTGGGGTCGAGCTGCCAGGTCAGCTTGGAAAATTTTTATTTCTACTATATTGCTTTAAGGAAAAACGCATCCGGACTTGAATTTGAGTGAAATCAAGTGATAAAATTTCGAGCCTCGACACTTAGTAAAAATCTGAGTTTTTGAGGTTCTGGTTTGTGCGACGTAGCCTGCGACGTAGTCTGCGACGTAGGGTTTTGCGACGAAGAGGGTTGCGTCGCTAAAGTCGACAGTGCTAAATCAATAGCGACGTAGGGTGCTACGTCGCTAATGCGACGTAGGTTCGATTTGCGACGTTAAGGTCTGCGTCGCTATGTGCGACGTTCGCAAGTCAATGCGACGTAGTAAGCTGCGTCGCTATATGCGACGTGGGGGTATAGTGCGACGTAGGTCGCTACGTCGCATTTGCTCCAGGCCAAATGCGACGTACGGGGTCTGATCGGAGTTTCAACTCCAAAAACGCGTTTTCCGGCCATCGATCGGCCTAATATTTTTACCCAACCCATTTTAGGACATTACAAGGTTATACAAACAACTAGTAAGTTATAAAACTTAAAAACGAGAGTTTTCGGAGTTGTGTCGGAAACTTACAAATCGCCGAAATGAAATTCCGGAAAGGTAGGATTGTAGATCGTCGCGAGGTGGTCGTTTATTTATAAAGGGGCTTGAAGATCCGAGGTTGTTTAGTATGTTTATTTTGCGTTTTTCGTTGATTTTTGGTGTTGGTTGTTTGAGAGAAATAAGAGAGGAGAGAGATAGAGAAAAAGAGAAATGAAGGAAAAGTGGGTGGAAGTGGGAGGTTAAATCCCCATTTTCGCCCCGCGTCTCCGCTCCGTGCGGTGTTCGTTTGTTCCGTCGTTTAAACGTTAAATAATTATTTTAAATATTGATTGGAACATTTTAAAATACAATTTATTACGCCATATTTTATTTAGATATTTTACTAATCACATTATATTTGAATTATAAAAAGGTAAGTTAATTTGTTTGCGCGTTTTACATTTTAAATTGTGTGATAAAACTTGGATACAAAATATTATTGACATAATATTTTTAAGTACAAAAACTTTATTAAAAAAAATCCTTGTATTACTTAGATCAATTGTTCACCAACGTCCGTATTTATTGTATCGAAATTCATTCGATTTGAAACTCGTACGATTTAAACAAATCGCATAATTGTAGATATATATTCAACAATATATATAATAATTGATACATTAATTAGCCTAACACAGAACTAATTACACGTGTTAAAACTTGATTAGGCACTAAATTATAGTCCTAAATTGACGGTTGTCACATTCTCCCCCTGTTAGAAGAATTTCGTCCCGAAATTTATGTTGAAGTTGTGTTTGACGTTGAATCAGTGAAGAGTTGAGGATACTTGAGTCGCATTTGGTCTTCTCGTTCCCAGGTGAATTCCGGACCGCGCCGCGAATTCCACCTAACCTTGACAATGGGAATACGACTTTGTTTAAGTTGTTTGACCTCACGGTCCATGATCTCGGCGGGTTCCTCAACAAAGTGAAGTTTCTCGTCAACTCGAATTTCATCGAGTGGAATGATAAGTGCCTCATCAGACAGACACTTCTTCAGATTTGAAACATGAAATGTGGGATGCACGCTGCTGAGTTCGGATGGCAGCTGCAATCGATAAGCCACTGGACCAATCCTTTCGAGGATCTCGAATGGTCCAATGTATCTGGGATTCAACTTCCCTCGTTTGCCAAATCGGATTACGCCTTTCCAAGGCGATACTTTGAGTAAAACTCGATCCCCAACCTGGAACTCGAGTGGTTTGCGTCTCACGTCAGCATAACTTTTCTGACGATCACGCGCGGCTTTGAGTTTGTTTTGAATTTCAACGATTCTCTCGGTCGTCTCGTGAATGATTTCTGGACCTGTGAGTTGGCTATCCCCAACTTCGGTCCAACAGATAGGTGACCGGCACTTACGACCGTACAGTGCCTCGAAAGGTGCAGCTTTGATGCTGGTATGATAACTGTTGTTGTACGAGAACTCGCACAATGGTAGATGTTTTTCCCAGTTTACACCGAAGTCTACTACGCAGGCTCGTAGCATGTCTTCCAGTGTTTGAATGGTTCGTTCACTTTGGCCGTCGGTTTGAGGATGATATGCGGTACTCATATCAAGTCGAGTACCCAGAGATTTTTGAAGTGATTGCCAAAATTGTGAAGTGAAACGACTATCTCTATCGGAGATAATTGAGATTGGAACACCGTGTTTGGTCACGATTTCCTTCAGATAAATGTTGGTGAGGCGTTCCATTTTGTCGGATTCCTTGATTGCCAGGAAGTGAGCAGATTTTGTGAGACGATCCACGATCACCCAAATGGAATCGCAACCGTTCGAGGATTTGGGTAGTTTGGTTATGAAGTCCATGGCAATTTGTTCCCATTTCCATTCAGGAAGACTGGGTTGTTGAAGTAAACCAGAAGGTTTTTGATATTCGATTTTGACCTTGGAGCAAGTAAGGCACTTGCTGACATAGGTGGCGATTTCAGCTTTCATATTCGGCCACCAGTAGAAATCCTTGATACCGTGGTTCATTTTATCGGATCCCGGATGGATAGAATATTTGGACTTGTGAGCTTCATCCATCACCAAGTCTCGTAGGTTCCCAAATTTAGGCAACCAGATTCGGTTTGAGAAATACCTAATCCCGTTAGGTCTGATTTCGAATTGTTTATCCATGCCCCGTAAGGCTTCATCTTTGACATTTTCGGGTTTTAAAGCTTCGAGTTGAGCAGTGAGGATTTGAATGTTTAAATTGTTGTGAATGGTCATACTGAGGGCTCTAACCCGAAGTGGTTTCACTCGCTCCTTTCGACTGAGGGCGTCAGCAACAACATTGGCTTTGCCTGGATGATATTTGAGTTCGCAGTCGTAATCGGTAAGCAACTCTACCCATCGACGTTGCCTCATGTTGAGATCCTTCTGATCGAATATGTGTTGAAGGCTTTTATGGTCGGTAAAGATTGTACATCTGGTACCGTAAAGGTAATGTCTCCAGATTTTGAGGGCAAAAACGACAGCTCCTAGCTCGAGGTCGTGGGTGGTGTAATTCTTTTCATGAATCTTGAGCTGCCGGGAAGCATAAGCTATGACCTTGTCTCGTTGCATGAGTACACAACCGAGACCTTGATGAGAAGCATCGCAGTATACCACGAAGTCATCGGTGCCTTTGGGTAAAGATAGGATTGGAGCACTGCAAAGCTTTTGCTTTAAGAGTTGGAATGCCGACTCTTGTTTATCAGTCCAGTCAAACTTTTTGTCTTTCTGGGTCAAAGTCGTGAGTGGTATGGCTATTTTGGAGAAATTTTCAATGAAGCGTCGATAGTATCCGGCCAGTCCTAAAAACTGCCGTACTTCGGTCGGAGTGGTTGGCGATTGCCAATCTTTGATAGCCTCGATTTTTGATGGGTCAACGTGAATCCCCTGACTGTCAATCACGTGACCAAGGAATTGAACGGTTTTGATCCAGAACTCACACTTAGAGAACTTGGCATAGAGCTCCTCGTGTTTAAGTAGTTCAAGGATGGTTTTGAGGTGTTGCGCGTGTTCTTCTTTGTTTCGTGAATATATGAGGATGTCGTCGATGAAGACAATGACAAATTTGTCAAGATAAGGCTTGCACACCCGATTCATAAGATCCATGAATACAGCCGGTGCGTTGGTTAGGCCGAATGGCATCACTTGGAATTCGTAATGCCCGTAACGGGTTCTGAAAGCGGTTTTTGGAATATCGGCATCGCGGACACGCAGTTGGTGATAACCGGATCGGAGATCAATCTTTGAATAACAACTCGACCCTTGAAGTTGGTCGAACAAATCATCGATTCGAGGTAGTGGATACCGATTCTTGACAGTTAACTTGTTCAACTCTCGATAGTCGATACACATTCGAAAAGAACCATCTTTCTTCTTAACAAATAGGACCGGAGCTCCCCAAGGTGAAGAACTCGGCCTGATAAACCCTCGTTCCAGGAGTTCCTGTAACTGAGTGGACAGCTCCTGAAGTTCGGATGGAGCTAAACGGTATGGTGCTCGGGCCACCGGCGCAGCACCTGGTACAAGATCGATTGAGAACTCAACCTGTCTTGGTGGTGGTAGACCAGGCAGTTCCTCAGGAAAGACTTCTGGAAAGTCTCGAACAATTGGAACATCCTCAAGTCGCTTCTCCTCCGACTTTTTCTCCATGATGTGCGCGAGGATTGATGGATAACCCTTTCTCAGAAATTTCCGGGTTTTAAGACAAGAGATGATGTTAAGCCTCGTCCCACCGGTCTCCCCCTGTATGATTAGGGTTCTACCGACGGCGAGAGGTATGCGAACGATTTTATCGTAACAAATGATTTCGGCGCGATGTTTGGATAACCAGTCCATGCCTACGATGACATCGAAACTTCCTATCTCAATAGGCATAAGATCTATGGAGAAGATTTCGTCGGCTAGATTTAAAGTGCATTTAGGCATCACACTATTGGTTTCTATCAATTTGCCATTTGCTAGCTCTACGGTGTACTTAACGTCTAAAGCAACAGGTGTAACGTCAAGTAGAGGGCAAAATTCATCGGAAATAAAACTCCTATCGGCACCAGTATCAAACAGAATGGAAGCAGTTAAATTGTTGAGGAGGAACATACCCGTGACCACATTCGGGTCTAGACGGGCGTCCCCTGAGTTGATCACGAAGGCGGTACTTTTGGCGTTGTTGTTGTTGCGGTGGTTGTTGTTGTTGTTGCCCTTATTCTTCAGTTTTGGGCAAGAATCCCTGAAGTGTCCTGGGTTTCCACATTCGTAGCAGGACTTAGGTTGTCGGGTATTTCTGTCAGAGGGGTTGTTGTTGGATTTGGGGGCTCGGCAATCCTTAGTCAAATGCCCGTACCTCCTGCAGTTGTTGCAAGGAGTACCGCACTGACCAAAATGGTGGTAGTTACACTTGGGACAATAAGGCCTGTCCCCGGTGTAGCTGCGGGTGGTTTCAGAGTTGGTGGTGTAGACTTGGATGGCGTTGTTTTTCTTGTTTGAGTTGTGGTGGTGTTCAGAGGATTTGCGTTTGTTGTTGTTGGAGGATGAGGTGTTGGAGGTCTCACGGCTGACAACTAGAGCCATGAGTTCGTGGGCCAATCGAATGGCACTTTCAGTAGTGGTTGGTTTGGATGAGGCGACGTTTCCTTGGATGTTCTCGGGGAGTCCACGAATGTATTTCTTAATGCCCTTACTTTCTGGTTCGACCAAACCCGGGCATAATAGGGCGAACTGCTGAAACTTGGTGGTATATTCAGCAACATCATTTCCCTGCACCTCCAGATGCCAGAATTCTTCCTCCAGCCTGTGCAATTCTTCTTCAGGACAGTACTTTTCTGTCAGTTTCTTCTTCAGTTCGACCCAAGGAAGTCGGTTTGCAATCTCGAGGCCTACAGAGTTTGCGTGGGTTTTCCACCACGTGAGTGCACCTTCCTGAAAGGTGTAAGCAGCGAATTTGACTTTGTTGTTCTCAGTACAGTCGCAAAGACTGAAAACAGATTCCATGCGCTCAATCCAACGGATCAAGCCAATGGCACCTTCCGTGCCCTTGAAGTACAGTGGTTTACAGCTAAGAAAGTCCTTATAGGAGCAAGGTTTGGGTGGTGGAGTATTGGTTGCTGTGTCCTCGCTACCAGGTGGTGTTCGGGTAGCCAAGGCTTCGGTCACACTGCGGGCAATGATTCCCGCGATCTCAGCTTCGCTAAGGGTAATTTGACGACGTGGAGGCATGATGCTGAGTAAGAAAGAACAAGGAAATGAAATAAGATACTAGTCCGAGTATGATGAACTAGTGGTGTGTTTGTCATTTCGAGACAAAACGTTTGAAAGAAAGAGGCCTATATTCATATAATATAATATAGCCTAAAGTTGTAAGTGAGGTCTATTCATGTAAATATATGTATATCACATAATAACCTATTGGGTGTCTAGCATAGACGTGTTTTGAGTCCCGTTTCTCTCGAGGTCAGAGTCAACTAATGCATTCCTGTTCAACATAACTCTTTCAGATTTCACATCATCTTTCTTTAATTGTACATAGTTGATCAGGCTATGTTAAATTAAAGTTGTATGATGAAATCCCTGAACTAGTCACAACTAATAAGGAATACTGCCTAACGGTCATAGTCTAGGCCCACTAAATGCAACCTAGTTCACTATAACCTTAGGCTCTGATACCAATCTGTGACACCCCCAAATTTAATGATTTGCGGAAGCTTGATTTGGGTGTCACTAATCAATATACAAAGCACATAAGATATAATGAACGACCACTATATGCGTCGTTTTAAACTTGTATAGATAAAGTAAATGTTTACATCATAATATTGTTACATTAGCTCGGTTCCTGAAATTGAGAGATTACATAGCATAATTACTTTTACAAAATATAATAATGCAGTCCAATCTCTAGTTGTATGTATGCTGACTCGAGCTAATAATTCCTGCTTGTGCAGCCAAACTACTGCTGGGTACCTGTGATAAATACTAAAATGGGTCAGCGAAAACGCTGGTGAGCTCACAGGTTTGTATGTCAATGTATAGTTGTAAGAACCGCAAGATTTATATTGAATTTAAAATGCAATTAAGCAAAATAAAAGTTATACTGTCCATGAGCACATAGTCTGAGCTTAACTTGATTTGTCAGGCCCAATTAAGGAAACCTAACTTGAAATGCCTCCTACGAGTGCCTAATCAACACTCGTCTTCCCAAATGCTAATACATCCGTTTGACCGGTTAGTGCGTGCTAACCCGGATGAGGATTGTCAATCCCATATGATATCATATACTAACATTCACGCTATAAAATACTAGAGACTATGCTTATGGAGGACTTTAAATTGATTAGCTTGAAACTCATGTAGTATTTGAAGTTTGGCACTTGCGTTCTACTTGTAAAACAAAATCGAGTAGTAATATCACACCCCTAGTTGTAAAGCAGTGAAAATGGGGCTATGAAACTCACCTGAGTCTTGAAGTGTTTAATTTAATAAACTTGAAGTTATTAGTGGTGAATTGAAGTCCAAAGGCTTGAAACCTGAATGTGTCCACGACACTTGAATTGTTATTAATTGTATCGGTATCTCGAAAGACTACCATTTTAAATTGTTTGTTTAACTTGATGTCCAAATTACCCCGATTTGGTTGATTGTATTGTTACAAGTTACTACGACTTGTTTGATTGACTTGATACAAGTTACAACGACTTGTTTGATCTTTGAAGTATGTTTTGAAAACGTGTACGGTCCGTTGGTGATTACATGCAACAATAGTCTTGAAGTTATCTCATTGATTTAGAAGTGTTATACTTGAAAAGTAAATTCCAATTATGATTGAAAAGTTGTATCGCGTAAGCGTTTTGAAGTTGTACAAGTTTGACATTTGGTGTAAAATGTGCTTACGGAATCTAAGTACGGGGGTCCGAGGGCAGCGCCCCTGGTTAGCGGGGTCCAAGGGGCGGCAGCCCCTGGCGGGGTCCAAGGGGCAGAGCCCCTGGCTGGGGTCGAGCTGCCAGGTCAGCTTGGAAAATTTTTATTTCTACTATATTGCTTTAAGGAAAAACGCATCCGGACTTGAATTTGAGTGAAATCAAGTGATAAAATTTCGAGCCTCGACACTTAGTAAAAATCTGAGTTTTTGAGGTTCTGGTTTGTGCGACGTAGCCTGCGACGTAGTCTGCGACGTAGGGTTTTGCGACGAAGAGGGTTGCGTCGCTAAAGTCGACAGTGCTAAATCAATAGCGACGTAGGGTGCTACGTCGCTAATGCGACGTAGGTTCGATTTGCGACGTTAAGGTCTGCGTCGCTATGTGCGACGTTCGCAAGTCAATGCGACGTAGTAAGCTGCGTCGCTATATGCGACGTGGGGGTATAGTGCGACGTAGGTCGCTACGTCGCATTTGCTCCAGGCCAAATGCGACGTACGGGGTCTGATCGGAGTTTCAACTCCAAAAACGCGTTTTCCGGCCATCGATCGGCCTAATATTTTTACCCAACCCATTTTAGGACATTACAAGGTTATACAAACAACTAGTAAGTTATAAAACTTAAAAACGAGAGTTTTCGGAGTTGTGTCGGAAACTTACAAATCGCCGAAATGAAATTCCGGAAAGGTAGGATTGTAGATCGTCGCGAGGTGGTCGTTTATTTATAAAGGGGCTTGAAGATCCGAGGTTGTTTAGTATGTTTATTTTGCGTTTTTCGTTGATTTTTGGTGTTGGTTGTTTGAGAGAAATAAGAGAGGAGAGAGATAGAGAAAAAGAGAAATGAAGGAAAAGTGGGTGGAAGTGGGAGGTTAAATCCCCATTTTCGCCCCGCGTCTCCGCTCCGTGCGGTGTTCGTTTGTTCCGTCGTTTAAACGTTAAATAATTATTTTAAATATTGATTGGAACATTTTAAAATACAATTTATTACGCCATATTTTATTTAGATATTTTACTAATCACATTATATTTGAATTATAAAAAGGTAAGTTAATTTGTTTGCGCGTTTTACATTTTAAATTGTGTGATAAAACTTGGATACAAAATATTATTGACATAATATTTTTAAGTACAAAAACTTTATTAAAAAAAATCCTTGTATTACTTAGATCAATTGTTCACCAACGTCCGTATTTATTGTATCGAAATTCATTCGATTTGAAACTCGTACGATTTAAACAAATCGCATAATTGTAGATATATATTCAACAATATATATAATAATTGATACATTAATTAGCCTAACACAGAACTAATTACACGTGTTAAAACTTGATTAGGCACTAAATTATAGTCCTAAATTGACGGTTGTCACAATATATATATATATATATATATATATATATATATATATATATATATATATATATATATATATATATATATATGTGTGTGTGTGTGAGTAGTTGAGCGATCTTTGTAAAACCTTCATTAAGATGCTGATAATAGCCTGTAGATCCTAAATGTCTTACGAACCTCCGATGGTAACTGTGGGACCTTTTATCCCTTTATAGCTTCTATTTTGCTAAAATTCACAAAAATAATTTCTTTGTTCACAACGTGCCCAAGCAAAACAAACCTCTTGTAGTCAAATTTCGAACTCTGAATATATTGCATAGACCTTTTCTTTCAAAAGAAATTTCAGGATTAGTCTTGAAGGAACTTCATACTCCTTCTTAGTTTTAGAATAAATTTGAATGTCGCAGATGAAAAGGTATGATAAATTCGTCGAGATGCGGTTTACATACACATTCGTTAAATATATGAATGTTATAGTCGCATTAGGAAGATCGAAATACATAACGAGAAATTTGAAATGTTCGTAACGAGTACTAAACGCAGTCCTTGGTATATCTGATTCATGTACCATCAATTGATGATAACCAGAACAAAGATTGATTTTTGAAAACCACTGAACACCTTGAAGTTGATCAAACAAATCGTCTATCCTTGTAAGAGGACAGTGATTATTGACCGTAAATTTATTAAGTTCACGATAATCGATGCACAAATGAAAACAACCATCTTTCTTTCTGACAAACAAACCAGGTGCTCCCAACGGAAAAAAAAGACTAGGGCAATTAAAACCCTTGTCTTGGTGCATCTTAAAGAGAATTAAATAACTCTTGCATTCAAATAGTGTTAAGCGATTTGGAGCTTTTGCAACTGGAGTTGCTCCAAGAATAAGATCAATACAAAATTTTTCGAGTAAGGAGGGATAAAGTCCTTCTAAGTTTTCCTGGAAGACCTCTAGGAAATCGTCGATAACAGAATATTTTGAAATTTTATATTATTAGCCTTTATGCTCATGAGTTGTTTCTTTTCGTCTTTGAAGTGTTCTATGAAAATCCCAGGTATTACACCACCACCTAAGTGGTATCCGAAATACTTTCTCAAACATACAATTTCTACCTAAATTTTGTCAACTAATCCATCCCCACAACTACACCAAAACTTCCAAGTCCGAAGGGTAACAAGTCAATGCTAAAAGAGAAATCTTCTAGCACTAGAGTATACCCTTATGTAACGTCTTTTAGTCTCTATACACACTCATTAATAAAATTATTTCAAAGTCTCCCACTCAAAACAAGCCATCGAGTTTCCTACTGTGTTGATTGGTGCCACTTGACGAGCTGTCATCCGACATTCAATTGTAAAGCGGCCTCTTAAGTTGCAGTTTGAATAAATATAACATGATGCAGATGTGTGATGATAGTAGTTACATCTTACTCACAGAAGATGTGAACCAATGTAACCCTCTCTTCGTACGTTAGTATTTACGAATTTCTTGAATATCCTCTCGTTCTTGGTATTGTTTCTACATTCCAAACCTTAATGGTTTCATCGATTAACAAACCACCCATCAGTATTGCGCCTTGGATAGTAGGAGGCTCAATCACTTATACTGTCCTGCGAGTTTCCATAAACAAAGCTTTTGGTGTACTTCTCAATTCTCTTAGCTTCGAGTGCCACACGATGAGGTATAATCCTTACCAACTAATAAAATTGTCCGATATATGTTGCATGCTTAACTCCCATCGTAGAGAAATTCCAAAACTTGTTCACTAACTTCTTCATTTCGTTATTGAAAGAATATTTCTCCTTAAACAGTTCCTTTATTTATTTTATTTATTTATCTATTTATTTATTTATATATTTTATTATTATTGTTATTTTTATTTTATTTATTTATTTATTTATTTATTTATTTATTTATTTATTTTTCGCGCCTTCACCACTTCTATCATTTGAATTCTCGACTATTAATTCCATTTTCGTCTTCGGTGTCGTTAGCTCTACCATGATTCAATATGTTGTTACTAACTTCCATGACAACTTTGAATATTAAGGCCCACCATTGTCGTGCAATGATTGCAATCAACATTGGAGTTCTTGCCTTCAATACAACAAATTCCTCCAGTTCAATCATCAGCTCAATCACCACTATCACTTGTATAACCACCACCGAGTGCTTCTCCTCCATGAGTAAAATTTACGGGTAATGCGTCTTAGTAGTATGCTTGCTATACTTTCGAATTAATATAAGTTTAGAATAGATGAATACTTTGGAGTTTGTCAAGGCATAAATGCACAAGACTCACAAACATAAGAATGATTCGGTAAGGAATATAATTGGGATTTTATTACCATACGACACGAAGATAGCACATGAGACACGCAAACCTGGTCGGATAAACACACATACGTCGGAACACCTTTGTCAATTACGTCTGCAGCCGTAATTGTAAAAGTATTCTTTCATACACATACTTATCTTCCAAGTCTTTGTATCACAATAAGCTTTGTATTTACGGAAATAGATCAGATAGTTATGGAATCCTAAGCAACATGTAGGCGAACCACATAAAGAGTCGTAAGATGATGAAGAAACGCTTACAACGTCCTTCTTATTTGAAATGGTTAAGATGAATGATCAACACTAGCTACAACTAGCTTCACGGAATTATATGCACACATAACTTCCTAACTCATGTTCTATATGTGGGTTCCTTATTTATAGTCTAGGCCAATCCACCTAGATCTCTATAAACAATGGCTCTGATACCAATCTGTCACACCCCGTCTAAAGAGGAAACAACGGGGTACGACGGTGATAGGATCATAACACATCACTATAAAGAAATTTATATGAAATACAATATCCAATGTGTCATGATGCCATTAACATGAATAACGGTTCATGTCATGCATACATTTCAACAATGAATTCAAAATCTTACAATCAAACGTACCCTACAATGTTAAAGTAAAACAAGCCTTCACAAACAACCTTAATGATGCACCACAAGTCTTGAATAACTCTTAATGCAACCCTAAAGGTCCACTAAGTTCTCTTGTCCTCTGCTTTAAGTCCACTAGTATAACCTGAAAAGATATGCTCAAAAACGTCAACACGAATGTTGGTGAGTTTCGTAGGTTTGAAACCAGACACCAGAAAATAAACATTTTTCTGTGATGATAATAGTTAGGAAAATGCATATAGAAATGGCACACGAGTGAAATAATACAACCAACAATCCACAAACCGTCATCACCTCACGAAGGAGTATGACCCAACCAAATCCTGCGTATGCGGTGGCTACCCATAAATGACCTTCAATGTACACCTAAGCATACATTAGGTATACACTCCCGAAAGAGTGCAGCCTTGTAAATAAATATGTCCTTCAGTGTATACAAAGCATATACACTAGGTATACACTCCCGAAGGAGGGCAGCCTTTTAACAAAACAAATCCAACAACCAATGCATATAAGTCACATAGTGTCACACATTTCAAGCATATGTCCAAAAATGAAAATGAATACGTTTCACAGCATAAAAACAATTGATAAAACATGTGAGCATACTTTTCCCCCAATTTGAAAACATGTATATGAAAAAGGGGCCAGGAAAACTCACCTTGAATACCAAAGTAAGTATCTCCCTCAAAAGAATCCACCAAACAACTCGCAATCTACAAACGAATATATACGTATACGGGTTACAACCTAGACATATCTATATCCTTCCATTGTATCCCAAGTCCAAATCACCTTTACTAGGTTTCCTCACAACCAATCCTCAAGTATCTTTACAAAATTTAATCCTCGTTTATTCAAAATATTAGTAACTTTATTCTATCTTGCATTTCAGAATCTGCCCAAAAATTTTATACTACTTCACGAATTTTAAACCATGACTTAATTAAATCATTTGACTCTATAAATTTTACCAATGACATTTCATGGTGTTAGGAACATCCTTTAATTTTTCATGAACTTATTTCAATAGTTTACTATTTTTAAAAATTCATCAAAGTAATCTGCTCCAAACCGACAACACTTTCTGACTTCTCAAAAGTTATAATTTATTTAAAATACTTAAAAACTTACAAAGACTATGGTATTTTTACAGAACATTTTTGACACTTTAAAGTTACTCCAGTAAAATTTTAAAGACTCAATTCTTAGTTTAACATACGTTTCAAAAATCGACAAGTTAACCAAAACAATGAACCGAAAAACTCAGATTTGACATTCATTTTTATAAAATCATTTTGACCAACTTATACTCAACATTTGGACACGAAATCAACGCAATTTGAAAGTAGACTTCTAGTACTTATGTTTAGACTCAAGTTTCATCAAAAATCATTGTAAAACGACCAAGTTATGCCCTTCCCAATCCGACACATAAATCTGTCCAGATTAGGGTTTATGTTCCAATCCAATTTTTCACGAATCAAAATGTCTAAATCGCTTATATGATCTCAAAAACTCATTCTAACAATTATTACACAAGTTTCTTAGACCCTCAAATGGTCACAATGATGGGATACCAATGGATCGAATCGAAAGAATCGAAATAACGCGATAGATCAAAAATACGTATGAAAGAACATATTGAAATAAAGATTATATCAACTAACGAATGAATACGCGAGAATCCTCCTTTAGAATTTGTAAATAATGAGAGTATAAATCCTTAGAATTCGTTTTTAAGAATAGTGTAAATGTATGGAAGAATTATAGAAGCAAGATTCTTACCATCGTATACGAAATCAAACGTTTTCGGTTGATAGATTGAATAAGAAGATCAAAACTTGAGTTCTTGAGGTTTAGTTTTCGTATTTAGGGTTTGAGAGGCTCAGAAATCGTCTGGGATTCATAATATGGGGTTTACAACTCATTTTTAGGGTTAAAATACGTTTATATATGGGTCTGGGCCGACTTAGAATCGCGTCGCGACCAATATAGAATCGCGTCGCTAAAATGGGTAAATCGCGTCGCTAAATGGGGTGAATCGCGTCGCTAAATAAGTTAAATCGCGTCTCTATTTACCCCAAATCGCGTCTCAGTTTTCAGCCCAAGTTTCATTTACGTTTTGCTTCATAACTTCTTCGTTGCACGTCGGATTGAGTTGATTCTTTTTGCGTTGGATTCGTTTTTCAAAAACGAAGACTTTGATGTAAATAAATCTCAAAAACAAGTAGTTTCACACAAATGAGTTTATACGGTTTGAACTACGATAACGGTTTAGTGACGGTTGTCACACAATCCTTGACCAAATGCGTTCCTCCACAGTTGTCACACCCTACTTGGATTGCATGAACAGTCACAGTCACCTTCTTTATGTCTCTTCCCATACTGTCAAGCTTAGCAGTGATGGCGGCTAGACCATCATCACTGCTTACTGACCTCTTTCTCCGAGAAGTGCCATCATCCCAAAGCTGAGAATGCTTTGCTTGGTCACGTATGGCTTCCAAGGCATCCCTTGGAATCTTCTTAGGAAGAGATCCTTGTGAATCCAGTTGCTGCCTTGTAGCACGGTCTACACCTTTGTAGAACACCATTACGATCTGTTGGTCGTTTAGGTCATGCTGTGGGCACTTATGCATTAAGTCCTTATACCTTTCCCACGCTTGGTGGAGTGACTCATCGATATCTTGCTTGAAGTTTCTGATCTCGTCAATCATCTTCGACGTTTTGGATGGTGGGCAGTACATCTTCAGAAATTTCGTACGAAGATCTTCCCAAGTGGTGATGGATCCGGCTGGTTCATTTGAAATCCATCTCTTAGCAGCTCCCTTGAGTGTTATAGGAAACACTCGGAGCATGATTTGATCGTGCGTAACGTTCGGAACGTTGAACATATCGGCGATCTCCAGGATCTTCTCGACGTGCTCGTTAGCATCTTCCTTGTCTTCTCCTCGAAAGGGGTTCTCTCTAAGCTCCTTGAGGAACTGTCCCTTAATTTCGAACTCCACTTCACGCGCAATAGCGGGCCTCACTACTCCTGGCCCAAGGTCAGTGCGCATTCTGCTCGAATACTCTTCGAGAGTCATGTTGGCGATGTTGTCCGCCATTTCACGATCTGGTTCCGATTGATCACTGGGGTATTCGGTTAGTGGTCTTTCGTGATATTCTCCGTATTCTCCCTCGAAATCCGAATTGTAGTTGGATGCCAGCGAGGTGTGAAGATTATAATCAAACACCTCATCCTCTCCGTCAGAAAATGGATTGTGAACTAGTGAATTAGGCGGTGCAGAAGAAGCGCGTCTTCTTTGATGAAATGTACGCTCGGGTTCTGCAAAAGGATTAGCAGTGAATGGCTCCGAAGTTCGGGTCATGTACGTCCTGCAATAAACTTATCAAGTCAGTAGAACAGGCTACTTAGATATCACAGCACAAAACTACTTATCCTAAAAATCACAACTCTTAACCACTAAACAACAGCACAAAACAAAACTAGCAACTACTAATCAATTCACAAATGAAACAAACTAAACAACTAAACAAGTTCCAATTTATTGAATTGAAGCAAACCGCTCCCCGGCAGCGGCACCAAAAACTTGATGTCATGTAAACGGGGCTTTAGTTTTAAAATGAAAATTACCTTTACTTGCTAATACACAACTCAGGCAAGAATACCTGATCGTATAATAGTATAGTATGATAAGTCCGGATCGAACACAAGGAACGGATGTCAATTCTAATAAAATGGAATTTGCTACAAACAATTAAAGCTGTAAATAAGGGGAACGTTTTAGTTCCGTTCGAACAATTGACTAACAATTATGAAAAGTGAATTTAATAATAAAACTTAAATTGAAAAGAAATAAGTGATGAAACAATTAATCAAATAAAATACTTGATTCAAATGGTAGAAAGAATGTATTCACTTAGACTACTTTCCTTAGAATCCGGTTATCACTTTATTGATTTACTCAAACAATGGATTTTATTGTGACATGACAAATAAGACAACCCCCTTTCCGAGGAAGGTTAATATAACACAATCAAGAAAGACACAAGGTTGTTTTCAACACGCAATTTATTCAACTAACGTTGCCCACCGGATTGTGTTCTAAATTAAACCTACACCATTTATGTGATTTACTCTTGTGACTTGAATCAACAAAGTCTATAACTAATAATAGTTATCTTGTTCATTAATGATTAATACCGATTATTAACCCTAACCTGTCAAACTCAATATATTCAGCAATAATTGTCAATCGAAATTAACAATCATCAATAATTTTATGATCAAAAGGAACTCAATCTCAATTAATCATAAAACCACGTTAGGTAATCACTAATAATCAATCAATAACCAAGGATCGTCAAATAAACACATAAACATTTATAAAATCCAATAGTTTTCGCAAATCAATAATCAAACCATCATCTAAGTATCATCATCCAAGTAAATACATAAAAGACTTAGCCAATCATATTGTTACAGAAACTCAGAAACAAAAGTGAAACCGAAATCATAATCAAATGAAAAGGATTAATGTATTCGAACCGAGAAACCGAAGAAATGATTGAACTAACGAAAACCTTCGATTTTTCTTGCTTCCTATCCTTCAAAATGCTCCTGGAATGAGGTTGAAATGAATGGAAATCGGCTGGAGAGAAAACTAAGGTGATAACCCTAAAAATGAAGTGAATTAGGGTTTTTAAGTATTCTGTCAAATCAATCCATACGCCGTATGGAAATTCCATACGCCGTATGGATTGAAAAAGCCCAGCAGGCTCGGCCCACTATCTGTCAGTCCGGCTCAAGTGATCCATACGCCGTATGGAAATTCCGTACGCCGTATGGATGTAAATTACCAACTTTTCACCATTTCGACTTCTTTTCTTCAGGCTTTAACTTTTTAGCTTCTTTTCTTCAATATCAGCTCATTTTCTGATTCTTTTCCAATTCAAGCTAAAATTAACTCCTATATGCAAATATGAACAAAATAAGTATCATATTCAAATAAAATGCATAAGAAATCTATTAAACAAATGGGTAATTAGTACTATAATTTAGTACATTTTGGCGTTCATCAATGTTAAACTTGTGGCGATCCTTATTAGCAAATAGTTCATGAAGCTAAGTACATAAATGAAAACCGTGAGTAATATTCGTCAGGTAATTGAATATCAAAATGTTCGCTTTGTAATAGAAAACAGTAAGGCGTGTATGAAAAAGGTAATCGCATCAAGTTGGTTGGTGTCCGTGCGGCCTTGCAACCCATATTGTAATAACAACCTGAAGTCTTGAAAAGTATTCTGATATAGCTAGTCATGCCAACGCAGCTTGTCGTGTTGTCAATATCTAATGAATTTCTAATAACATCTTATCCCTAAGATTATCAACCTACACATAGTGAAGTTAACAAAATTTAGTAATGGATTAAAAATTTCAATATAAATAATTGTAATTTAGTCATGCAATCCAACATAACAAAAGGATATTTTAGGAGAAATCAAAATTATACAGTACCTAAAGTACGTAATCTTCTACCGCTCCTAAATTACCCATTGCCTTGGACTTATGATACATTTATGTGTACAATTTTGGGGAAGTGGTGAAAGATGTCACAGTATCCCAAATCATTGTTTATTAGATAAACTTATGCAATCTTGTGATTCTATTTAGTAACACTTTTTCATCAATATTGACTTTATTTAGCAAACAACATATTTTCTTGCATCGTATTTTCTTGTATTAATCATTCGAAGTATCTATTTGTTTTACAGTTAGCTATTTGTAAATTAATTAAAATCACGTACGTCATTGGTATAACCATTTTGTAAGCAATAAATTTGCAATGAAATCACAATATGCACAATGGCAATTTATCAGCAGTTCAGCACAAATCAGATTGGATAAGCTAATTATATGAACACTGGTTAGTATTATAGTTTAAATTCAACCATCTCTGATATCATTATCCCATATAACGAAAAAATTCAACCAATAAAAGAGTCTCATACGAAAAAATCTTTGGTGTATATCGCAGCCACCATATCACTTTGACCAATAGAAGAGTCTCATATGAAAAATCAAGTTTTAATCTAATTTAAGATGCCTTTCAAATAAACCTCGCCTTCATCATAGGCAACATATGACATTTATTGATTAGACCAGCTGACATAACAGTCAATAAGTGTGATCTAGAATACTTTTGAGGCCCTCCTTTTGACGTGCTAACATTTGAATGAGCTCACACCCAAACATTGGCAAACTTTCGATAATAAACTCAGACACTAATATGAAATATATTATTCGAGCTTGAACTCTACACTAATCTCACATTTTTCACTAAACCAAGGATCTATAAATACATATTCTACACACAAAAAAGTTGTGTTCGTATTAATTAGGGACAAGCAGTTAATATGTCGTATTTCTAGTGTAGCTAAGGATTAAATTGTGCCCATTGGAGATGAAGTACAAAACCAATCCACTCATTTATAAATTAACTGGTTTGGAAAACTAAAATATTATTACCCATCATGATCTATCAACGAAAGTCCCGAGCTGCCTCGTTTGCCTTACCTGAGTGGCAGAATATATCCTAATATGTAGAAGGGGAGCATTTGCGGTCAAACAGGGAAACGAACGAAGTGTAAACTTAGCAAGAGTAACTTTTCAGTAACGAATAATATATGGTGGCCAACTGATTTGAAAACCAATTATAATATATGATTGGCAAAGGGGGCTAGTTTAGAATAGAGTGAAAATTAACACAAGAAACTATAATTCTATGTTCGACACTGATACATATTTAGTTTTAGAATTAAAAAATCAACATTCGAACATTTGACTTACTTAAAAGGATTCCAAGGACCGGATGGTACAATCACAGTAACTTAGTTTTACAACACAAAAACAGGTATCCCAGAAAAAAAATCTAAGAAAGTAAGAGGTTCAACATACGCATTGGTACATACAGTTTTAATTTAAACATAAACAAAATGACATAGACCAACTTTGTTAGTGAATACTATAAGCATTGAATAAAATATATGAAAGAGTGTGAAATGTGAACCTCATCTTAGTCAGCTAAATCATATCCCCGAGAAGTGACTTTTCCAATTTCGCCATCAACAATTCCTCACCATCTTCAGAACATTCTTCCGGTTCAATAATAGTCCTGCTTCAAACACACAAACGCTTTCTACCATCGACGTAGATGGAGTGCAACATACTGTATCAACTAAGTGTTGGTTCATAGCCAGTATTTCATCCACCATAAGCTGCAACTCAGATAAAATAAGCAGTTCAGGGATCTTTCTAATCTCTGCCTTGTTGCATCATGCCTACAAGAATACAAGGAAAAACGATAATCAATACAACCTCCCGTATAACACTTGATAAGTGAACTTCATAATTGCATAATATGTTACTGTATTGAATAACTCAAATAGAGCATCTTCAATATTTATAAGGACCCACAATTCTAAACTTCCCCTTGATGCTTATTTCAGGTAAAAGGTCAAATAGAGAACTATAAACTTGACAACTAATCATGAAAAGAGGATTACATTTACAGTTTTTTGTGATGCATATATTGCTGCATCCAACTTGACAACTCATATTTTAAAAAACAATTACCATCTCATACATGAACACAATAATAATACTGTTTTTTCATAGCATGATATATTCAAAAAAACTTCAAAAATCATAACGATTTTCTTGTAATTCGGAGGTGGCAATTTTGACCCATTTACTAATGAATGAGCCAATTCAGGTTTATGCTATATCTCTTATGGGTCAAATGGGTAATGCAATTTATAAAACTTTTTATAACATTCTATGTTGAAAACTATACTATTATAGAAATGATATGATATTGGTTATTAAAGTTGACACATTAACTATTTATAGAATGCTTTGGAAAAAAGGATTTCGGCTGCAATATGCCCATTTTTATCCATTATTAGACTGGACCAGCCACCCTCCAATTCTTTTGCCTACATTTATTATCAACTGACACCGGTGGAAATTTAAGTTATGCCCAACAGATACAAGATATAAAGTCAACAACAATTACATTACTCGATGTTTTAGCCCCATGGATTAGAAATATATATTGGGAACGCTGACCCATATCAGATGTTGCTAACACGTACATAAATAACCATCATAGAGCATGCAGAGCAAACGAAATATAATAAAAACATGTGGATGTAATATTAATGATGGATATCCTAATCAAGTTATAGCAATCATTTAAACGTACAAAAAGATCGTACCAATGTTTTTCATTAAAGCACATAGAGCAAACGACATAAACCCCTGATTTTGAATATGAATCCACGATGTCAGTTGCTGCAAGTATTAGTCCCTGCAAACTTATCCCATAATACAGTCAAATAAACAAATCACTTCAGTGCACCATATACAGAAGAATAAACAAATTCAAACATATCACATTAAAAATCTAAAATAAAATTAGTTCTTATAAATATTGGGGGTCAGTAGACTTGAGTGATTATCTACATCAACAACATTTTTAGAGGTCTTGAAGTACTCGTGTTCAGATATAACATGTACATTTGAAAATTCCTTATTACTATTATTCAGTAGAAAAGAAAGAAATGAACACAGATACGAATGTTAGATACATGTTAACATTGAATGGCTTACACCAGTACCACTACCCTTTCTGTTGTGTTGTTCCCTAGAACTTTGGACAGCTGAAGAGGGTTTATGCCTTTTACCTGAAAGTTATAATTTTGATAATCAATGAATTAGTGATTTTAACAAAAACTTAATCCCATGAAACACTCCTTGAATGGCAAGCAAAAGTATAGCAGCAGGAGCACCAGGTTCTCTAAGCAATAGCATTTGTTTTGTCTCTAACTAGGATCCATATGCTATTCTTATGAAGGGAGTGATAGAAAATTCACGAACATTACCAACTGATGATTAAATATAACACACAAGATCTAAATGGTAAACCATCTCTCTTTACGATAAGTGAGTACAAACAAAAAGGTCAAATGTGGAAGAGAATATTTCTGAAAAAGAGGGAAGACTTTAATTTTAATGGTAGAATTTGATAAACAAAGTATGTTGTTTTCAGCCTATCCACTCTATTAAATCAAAGATCAAACCTTCAGAGCAACACCACCAGCAGAAAGCTTTGCTAAACTTAGATGTGCTTTTTCCAACCACGGTCCATATGCTATTCATAAGGATCATCTTCAAATTCCCAATGCATACACAGCGATAATAGGTTATATATTTCATAAAAAGTATTCATTGTATTCAATGGAACCACTTGTATACTAAAAACATAAAATTCATATACCAAAAATATATCAAATTCATGAGTTGTTAATAAAATAACCAAAACATTAATTAGGGTTTTAAAATGGATCAGTGGAAAGTAGAAAATACATATATAAACATCAAAGCTGTAAATCATACAGAAGAAGCAAACTCTTTCATCCCCATCATCTATATTTTTGAGTTGCAAACGAAAACCCTACATACATTTTCAGACGATTCCATCTTTCATTCACAACAAAAGATTAATTAAGGTTTATGAATGGATCAATGGAAAGTATAAATTATATATAAACATCAAACCTGGTAAAATCATACAGAAGAAGCAAGGGGATCTTTGGTAGCCATTGGCGATTGTTTCCTCTGCTGTACAAATACTAATACTCCAACAAAATGGAACTAATCATATAAACCCTAATCTGAAATCAAATTAAAGTAAGCAAGAATCGCAATACCTTGTGGTGACGATGATCAAATTAAGAATCGGGATAGCAGGAAACAAAAATCGTAATGTATATTGCTATAATTCTTACAACCTCTCAAATCAAAACCATCATACCTGCATAAGAATCACCACTTGAATTGAAATCATCATACCTGTATGACAAATTTGAATCGAGGCAGAGAGAAGGAGGCCCATGTAATGCGTAATTTTGGATTTGAAATTTGAAATTGAAATTATACAGCATGTGATGTAGGTCGAATTTGAATTGGGTTTCAAAGAGGGGCCATTAGGGTAATTAGATAATACACCTAGAGATTAATTGGCTAATCCTAGTGAAGCTTAGTTATAATTTGGAAAAGCTAATGCATAAGTGATTAGCAAATCAATGCCTCTTTTAATATGTAAGAGGGAAGAGGGAAGAGGGAAGGGGGAGGAGGGAAGAGGGATTTGCAATACGTAAGTAATAAACATACTAACCGACGCTGTATTTTGATCGTGCATATGACTATTGCTGAATGCTGAGTTGTACAACTCTAACAAATACTTCTTTTGATATACAAACCAACTCAAGGCGTTACAGTTAAGTGAAACACGGGGATAACCACTGTGATTCAACTTCAAAGAATAATAAGCTTGGGTAATTTGACATGGAATTAGTATTTAAAGTACACTTGAGATATTGAATGTACCTTAATACCTAAGAGGTGAGCTCTCTATTTATAGTAATGTGATTTTTTAGGTCTCTCATCATCCGATTACAAGGTATTTATTCAACGAATGAGATGATTCGAAGGCTTCATTTGGCCAATGAGAATGAAGGAGGTTACGTGGGGGACATAATCATTCCTCCGCATAACAGTCCCCGCATATATATCTCCTTCGAGTTTGTTAGAAATTACAAGATAATTCGATATAGAGTTCATGATAAGAGTAAATATGGAATTTTCCATGAATGACTTTTAAAGTTTAATGTAATTCAGTGGCGATTATCCTAAAGTAAAACATAGACCGAAATAAGTGTTTGTTATACGCCACATGACTATGTAGCCTAGTGTGTTAGTCCTTTTTCACGTGGAATGCAAATATAAGTTTTGTGCCTATTGGCCTGGAGATATGAAAGTTGGTTTTGTCTATTGGGATAATGCTCGTGTTTCTGTGAACCCTTAGCTTTTGATCCCGTTAAGCTAAGTTTGTGATGAACAACTAAGCTCTGATACACAGGTTAACACACTTCGGAAAAAGTTGTACCAACACAAATTTTGTGACCGGTTACATGCTTACATTCATTACACTTGTGGTTTGTCACATTCCGAATTTTGGAACCTTAATTGTTATAAATAGTTGCCAATGAATCTATATGTTAGTTTAAGGGTATATATAGTACTCACTATATTGGGCTAAAATTTTGATATATAAAAAAGTTGTAAAATATAATAATACTTCTATCACATATATTATGAAAATTGGGCTGAGCCCATTTGTGTCTGAACTACAAATTTGGGGTTTGCGTAACATGTAAAAACCACAATCAGTAAAGGGCTGATTTAATATATAGACATTGTAACTTCGTAAGTAGGCATGAACAAAAAACCCGAACCCGAAACCGAACCCGAAAAAAAACCCGGAACCGAACCCGGAAAAAACCGGTTTTTTTGAACCCGGTTCGGGTTTTTTTCGTACCCGCCGGGTACGGAACCGGTTTGGGTTTTCGGATCTCACAATCGGGTTGGGACCGGGTAGGAAGCGGGTCGGATTGGAAAACCCGGTATAAAACCCGAAAAAACCCGGTTTAAAAACCGGTATTCGTGGGTCAAAAACCCGGTTCGGGTCGGGTCGGGTTGGTCAACAACCCGGTTCTCATCGTTTGACCTAGTACCCCGGTTCGGGTTCCGGGTACGGGTCGGGTAGGCCCAGTACCCGGTTTTGTTCACGGCTATTCGTAAGTCCGTGGTTAGACCATTTGCAATGGGCCGTTCAGGAACCTATTTCCAAGTGAGAACGCCCGCAATAGGCGGCGTGCATGCGGGGCGTTGTGGTGAAACCACGGGCATATTAACGCCCTTTTGTGAGCCCAAATCGGATTTTATTTCCTTTTTCATTTTCTTTTCTTCCTCTTTTAGTTTACACAAAATAAATTTAGTAGGACCTAGGGGTAAAAAAATGGGCATGCTGGTGTTACTATTGCTAGTGGCAAAAATGATGATTCGGTGTTGTACTGACGTGGCGCTTAAAAAAAGGCGTTATGATGTTACGACTGTAGGTGATCTTAATGGTTACCGCGGCTGCGATTGTACCTAGTAATTGTATCATTACCTTATGTGGTCTGTGAACCCGCTTGACCTTAATTTCGAAGTTGACTTATCAAAGAAGAAACATAATATCATCCCAAGTCTCAACCGTTCTATGATAGAGATGGGGCAAAATTTTGAAATTCGCCTACAACTTTGATATCTATTTTTTAGCAATAAGCTAACTAGCTTAATCAAAGAGTAAACTTAGTTTCATATAAATACAAGTACAACTAATTGAAGCAAGTCTTTTTACCTTGAATCAATAGTTCAATACCCAAATTTATATAACACGAGACCATTAATTGTAGATACCTTAATAATTCAACCAATATACTTTGGGCAAATATTCTGAAAATGTATCGAACTTGTCATGAAATCCTATTGTATGCATTCTACTTTCAAAACTCCTATTGTGTGTACTAAACTTACAAATCCCTCCTATTGTGTGTAGTCACTGACCTTAAACCCTGATTACTAATAATAGTTAGCTTAGGTGGCTTGAGTAGCTGACGTCGCATTGCCACGTCAGTGCCATCTCTCCAAAAGTTCGATACATTTTTTCCACGTCATCATCTTTATCAACTTCGCCATCTTTAATTTTCTGATAACACCATTTTTTTCGGCGACACCATTTTTTCTGACAACACCATCATAACCAACTTACACTTCACTAACCACCAACCTTTTATCAACTCTAAGTCCAAAACATGACCATCTACGATGTCAACTCCATCTTTACCAATTTTTCCGGCGAAACCACTACAACCAATTTACAACTCCTTAACCACCAACCCCTATCATCTCCACCTCACCACTACCTCTAAATCATCACCATCTCCGACGTCACCATTTTTTCCGGCGACACCATTTTTTCCGGTGACACCATTTTTCCGGCGACCCCACTAGAAACAATTTACACCTTCTTAACCACCAACCTCTATCATCTCCACCTTACTACTATCTCCAAAACATCTCCAACTCCAACTCCAACATCACTTCATCTCCACCATTTTTCCGGTGACACCATATATTCCGGCAACACCACCACAACCATTTACATGACGTTAATCATCAAACCTATCATCTGCACTTCAAAGCCATTTCTAAAGATCACCACTTTTTTTTTGGTGTCACCACCCTCTTTAACTCACTATGATCTCGAACATTTCCATCATCTCTGACGTCTTCACCATTTAACCGTGGCTAAATGTTGATGGAGGTTCTGGAAGAAGATGAAAGCATGGTGGTGTGACTGGTTGAAAGTTACGAGCTTTGATAAAGAAATGTTATAAATAAAAGTTCGATACATTTTTGTGGTCTTACATGGCTCCTACATGGATGGTGACATGGAGAAAAGAGTGATTAACCAGGTAGACATAAGCAAATAATAGGTTTAAGGTTAATGACTACACACAATAGGAGAGATTAGTAAGTTGAGTACACACAATAGAAGTTTTGAAAGTTAAATGCATACAATAGGATTTCATGACAAATTCGATACATTTTCAGACTATTTGCCCAATATACTTTATGGTAAAATGATATATCAGTGTAAAACCACTCTCAATGATGAAAAAAGATTTCAAAATTTTCCTACATGTCACATCATTTTTTATATAAAAAGTTTTTCGTGAAAGATTTCACTCTAATGTTTGAACTTTTTTCTAAAATTTATATGAACAAAAGAAGGGGAGTAATATGGAAATTGTATAGCAAAAAAGTCTGACACCAAAAACTTGAAAAAATCTTTGACGTTTTGGTTAAAAACCTTTTTTTTATCCTTTCCAATTATTATCCTTAAAAGGAAAATAATACTTACGAAGAACTCTTCATTGAGGATAGACTAAATACTTAAAATTGATCTAAAGTTAAACCTAAAACATGTATTAACTGATATTTTTATTTATATTAATTAGATGTTTATGTTTGTTTATTTTAAAATCTATCTGCTACTACTCCGTACTTATAATACACTTTGCAGTCCCTATTTATTATTGGTAATCATACAAGACATGCTTGACTTGGACCTTAACGTGTGAAAATTATTAGAATGTTAATTGCATCCCAACTCGGTAGAAGTTTAGCAAATTTTAATCATACGTAAAATTAATTAAGCTAATACAAAACGTGTAAGATCACTACATTGGTCGGTAGCACTAACCTTATTTCCATATGTAAGTTTAGTAAACATTTGGTTGCTAGCAGTAACCCCTTATTATGGTAATACAATCAATGTAGAGATGTCATACGTAATATCAACTCGAATTAATCCCACACTACATGAAAAATGCTAACAATAACCCTAAGGGCTACTGTTAAGCATATCATTTTTGTAGAAACTAACGACGATGACTTTATTAAACAAATCGAATGCGATTACAAAAGGCTTAACATAAACCGAATACAAAGTGCGTTTAAATAGTAAACTAATAAACCCTAAAAGTAATTAACCGGCCTAAAATAAACCAATAAAATATGGGCCTAAACTAATATGCTAACATCCCCTCTCAAACTCACAATGCTACATCAAGATGCATTGAGAGTTTGTCAAACAAAATTTCGAACTAAAACACGAAACAAAGCAAAACGAAGTGAAGCCTTGGATATTGATGTCGAGAGTCCAATCCAAAACCAATGTCAATGCGAAGATTACCAATGCCAATACCAATGCGAAACCAAATCCAAATCCAAAGCGATACCGAAACCAAACCAATGCAAAGTCGATACTGTAACATCCTCGATTTGGGCCTACTAGAAATACGGTATTTTCCTATTTTAATTGATTATTTAATTGTTGGAAATAATTTATATTGTTTGTATAATTGAAAATAAATAGGTTAATTGGTCAAATGACTTATTGTGGTAAATAAATTATTACTTGTTTTAAGATAATTGAGTTGACGGTATAATAAAACTTATTTCTTGCAAATGGTTTTTAAGTCCCAGACAATAGATTTAGAACGGGTATACTATTACACTGTACTTGAGTTGTGTTAAATGAATTAGTCGACCCTTATTTCCTCATTTCCTGACTTTGGTCTAAAACCACCAAGAACACACACACCTTCAATTAGAAATCAAAGTGAAATCCTCAAACAAATCATCAATTGAAGCTGTGATTCTGTGCTATAATCTGACTTTCATCATCTTCTTCCTTCTAGCATCTCCATTGTAAGTATGTCTAACCCATTTTTATGTTTGTGCTTGAATTGGTGAAATTAGGTTAGACTAATGATGAAATGGAGTGAATTCATGCTTGAATGTGGTTGTGTGATGATTCTTAACTGATTACATGCTCATTTAAGAATGAATCAAAGGTGTTTTCATGTTTCAATTGAATGAATTGGGTTTGGTTAGAAATTAGGTTAGATTTCATGTGCATGTCTAGGATTTGAAGCTTGATGATGTTAATTGTTGTTGTTATATGTTTACAGATGATACTTGATGTAAATTACTGAATAAATTCGTGTTTTATGACTAAATTGTGTGAAAATGTGTTTTTAGTTCGAGCTCAAAGTTGTTGCAGGTCTGATACTCTGTTTTAAAACTGAGGAACGCGATCCAGCTTCATGGCCAGGATCGCGTTGCTATGTGTTATTTCATTACAGCATGATTTGTTCTTTGAAACGCGATCCTAAAACACCTTGCCCGGATCGCGTTAGCTAGTGTTATTTTGGGTCGGTCACGTTTTGTTCTTGGGAACGCGATCCCAATACCTTATCCGGATCGCGTTTGCAAGTGTAAATTGTTAACAGAATGTTTTGTACTGTGGAACGCGATCTAGCTCACTCCTTCCAGGATCGCGTTTGCTAGTTATAATCTGACGAATTTGACAACTTTTAACTTGTGCACTTATGTTATTTAACTAATATTGAAAGTGTAGTATATGCAATTATTTGACATTATATACATGATTAAATTGTAACAAACTTGATACGAGAATCTAATTCGGGTTTTGATTGTGTTCTCAGATAAACCGAAGACTCAATAAAATAAGACCATTGAGTGGAGACGGTGATCGTCAAGGGTGAGTGGATCTTGGACTTTCAGTCTACATTAGTTGTAGCAAGTTGGTTACAACGGGTAAACTTGGTTTATTGATATTGAAATTGATTGTGTCTTTTATATATATATATATATATATATATATATATATATATATATATATATATATATATATATATATATATATATATATATTGCCATGATGGCTGTGGACTATTTGAATGTCGGGGGTCAACATGGATTGGGTTTGGATACTAATACTTTGAACAACATAAATGCTTTGTACATGTGTTGTTTATTGTGGGTATGTTGTATGTAGTATTAGTAGCCAAACTATCGGTTTAACCACTGTTTGGCCTTCAGTTGGTTTTAAGTGTTACTTGGGGACTACCGCGGCATGAGGGTACCTCAAGGACCACCGATCCTCTTGATTTGTTTGTTTACTATGCTTTGTTGTAGACAATTGTTAAGCTATGTTTAGATTGTTGGTTAGAGATCTATTCACTTAGCTTTGTGTTAATCCCTCCTCCTCACTTCTTGCAGGTTAAGCTTTTGAATGTGGGTTGGCAAGAAGTCGGGTATTGATGGAATGTTTGACAGCTCACTCTGTTTATAAACATGTTATGGGTTTACCATTATGTTTTGAATTAAATAACACCTATCTTAATATTTGTAATTATTATGGTACTTGGATTTCAAACCATGTAATTGTAGATTGCCATTTTGGTTTGTAATACATGCAATCTATAACGTATGAATTTCAATATACGCTTCCGATATGTAAAAAAAAAAATTGATCTTGAAATTGTAGGGTGTTATAGATACCAAGCCAATGAAGTATCAATGCAAAATCAAAACAAACTGAACTGGAGTCGTACATAACCAAAACACAACCAAAGTGATATCGTGAGCGGAAGCCAAACATTGTTGAACCAAACAAAAACTAAATATCGAACCAAAGTCGATCCAAAACTGTACGGAAGCAAACAAACTAAACCAATAACCTCCAAAACGAACCCTTAAACAAAACAAAGAAAATCAATCCATTGAAATAGCGCCAACCAAGAACTGATAAACCGAACCAAAACCGAACACATTCAAAAAATTCAGCAAATCAACAGGTACTTCGACAATGTGTATATTTCAAACGATAAATCCAATGAAAAATCGTAACGGTTAAATCTTGTAACTGTGTGTTATAAATCTATAGTTCAAAATTCATGACGATCCAACGGCTAACGAATTCGGTACACCAATTCTTCTACAGCTGCGCAGAAAGTGACGAACGGAAACTGCAGCAACTTCGACTAATTGCTGGAAGTTTATCAAAACTCGGAAGACAAATCTGAACGGTCAAAAGCTAGATCAATGTGTCTAGAACCTAGAGTACAATTTTGAGGGTAATCCAACGGTTAACGAGTTTTTGATCTCGATTCTCCCACAAGTGTGCAGATTATGACGAAACAGAAAACAAAACAACGAAGAACAAACTAGATCAAACAGAAACGGGATCCCGACAGCCAGAGGATGACTAACTCACGAGATCGTATACCTAAAGCTCTGATACCATGTAGAAACTAACGATGACTTTATTAAACAAATCGAATGCGATTACAAAAGGCTTAACATAAACCGAATACAAAGTGCGTTTAAATAGTAAACTAATAAACCTTAAAAGTAATTAACCGGCCTAAAATAAACCAATAAAATATGGGCCTAAACTAATATGCTAACAATTTTCATCTTAATTCTAAATTTATAACTCAAAATTACTATGAATAAACACTATTAACAAATTTAATATAGGAAAATGAGTATTAAAAATGAATGTTCATACTTAGTAATTAATTCAACTTAGTTTTAAATTCTATATATAAAAATCTTAACCAACTTTTACATATTTGCAAAATTAGATAACAAAACCAACATTTCAAACAACAATTCTTCGGTTAACCATGTACCGACCAATGTTTCGGGCAACCACTGCAACTATATCATTGTCACCTACCACCACCCGCTACCACCACCCGCTTCTACGTATCATTGAGCGGGTATTGTGTTTCTTTAATTAAATTTATATATGTCACTTTTCAATGCTTAAATAAAAAAATTTACGGTCGATCCTGACGTGATACACGTTAAGAATTTTTAATAAATTGATGTGATATCGAATACGGAGTGAAGTCAGAAAATTAAATTTTTAATTAAAGATATTAGTTCATGATCCATGTGTCTCCAAACACATTGTATAAAAATAATGGCCATGCTTCCAGCATTATTATTATGTTTTTTGTATTCTAATTTCATTTAAAAATAATTACGTCATAATCAATTAAGAACAATGTTAATTAATCATTAAAAAGTGAAAGATAAATAATATCCGCATAATGAAGTTGAATTTTTGTATATATAAAAAAAGTAATTAATTAATAAAGATTGTCCTTCCGTCCCAAAATTATTGTCACCAGACAAGAAACACACAGATTAAGAAAACTATATTTGTTACTATTGACCACCAATAGAATCCACCCTTACCATTTTCTTACATTTTGATTGGTTGATTTTGAAAGATGACAATTATTTTGGAACATACCAAAATGGAAAGGTGGACAAATAAATTGGGACGAAGGGAGTATAATTGAAAATTAGTAGGTTTAATAAATGAATTTTGTAATATATTTAGAAAATTTTAGTACATTTAATAAAGTTTAGCTTGTACCCTAAAGACACAAATTAGCCAAAGGCATCAATGCAAAACGTACCAGAACAAACCTTATGAACCAATTACTAGCCTAAACTAATTATATAATGGTTTGTGATAATTAAAAAAAAAAAAAGTTTAGGATGACAAATTAATCTACATTTTTTCTAAGTGCTTTGTGAAAAAATAATATAAAAATAACAATAATAATTAATGAAAAATAATAAGATATAAATACAAATAAAAAATACTCCATCTGTCCTATTACAAGTGTTCGGTTTGGACTTTTTGAAGTTTTTTTCTTTTTCAATTTTGACCTTAAATATTTTTGTTTGTGTTATATAATACTTGATACAAAGTATATGAATGGATTGAGTTTTAAATGTATTTTCATTGGTATAATTTTCATCAAATATTATATACCACAAATAAAAATATTTAAGGTCAAAATTGAAAAAGAAAGACTTTGAAAAGTCAAAATAGAACACTTATAATGGAACAAAAATACTAAATAACAATATGAGACTGGCCAAGCAAAGGGCATAATAAATAATTTATTAATTAATTAAAAGCAATAAGTACTCCGTATCATTTATTAAGTTTCACTTACAGTTGACCAATCATTATTATTATTATTATTATTATTATTATTATATATTGATTGATCAAATACAGCATAGACAGATGATATATGGATCACCATCGATCATCACTTCACTAATAATTAATTATATTTTTTTTTTTTTTTTTTGGAACGGCAAATAACTCCTTCGGATCAGTAATGGAGTATCATCGTGCCACCACTACTGAACCCACCTTTTGCCTCACCTAAGAAGAAACCCTCTGGAGAGGCTCGAACCCGAGACCTCTCCATCATTGGGAAAACTCCTTACCTCACTCTTCCCATTTTTCTTGAGCTCAAACTTTCAAACCATGGCGATTTCAATATCTTCTTTCTCCTTTTTACCCGTCTTACTTGTGTTATTCACTTCTACCTTGCATGCTAATGGGTGTTACACGTCTATCATTAGCTTCGGTGACTCGTTAGCCGATACCGGAAACTTGAAACAATTTGTTTCTAAAACGAAGAGCGAACCATTCCATTTCTTGTTCCTACCCTATGGCGAAACCTTCTTTCATAAAGCCACCGGTCGATGCTCTAATGGCCGTCTCATCATTGATTTCATTGGTACGTTTAAACGCTCGATTTGTAATCTCCATCTTGTCAACATTCCTTAATTATTACTCCGTATATGTTTAAGATACATTTGAATAATCTACACTTAATTTAGTCCTATTACTTTTAGTAATTAGTACTTTTATTAATCATGGTTTTCGAATTGAAGCTGAGAGTCTTGGGATGCACATATTACCATACGAGAAAATGAAGATGAACAACGTGATGAAGATAGGGCAAGGAGTGAATTTCGCTGTAGTTGGTGCAACCGCATTAGATACGTCGTTCTTTGAAGCTCAAGGGGTTTATAATCCATATACGAATACGTCTTTGAATGTTCAATTGCAAGCTTTCAAAAAAATGTTTGCTTCTATCTGCGAAACTAACTCAGGTAATCGATTAAATTCCAACCTAAGCTCACCAAACTTAACTTGACATGTCTATTTATTCATCAGTATAAAATTCTACAATAATTTGCAAACGTCAGCTAGGTAGCAAGCTAATTATATTACCAGATGTTGAATTCAATAATTCAAAACTTAATACGGAGTACTATAATAAGAAGTTTGTACAAAATGAGACGCTTTAGAGATGAAACCACGCAAATCATGACATGTATCAAGTACTTTTTTTATATTTGTTCAAAAAAATTTTGACTGGTACACATACACTCTGAGTGTCCCACTCTTTAGTTGAAGAAAAAATTGGTAATTTTTTAGAAAATTATCTAAGAAAAATGGAAAATTAGAAAACGTGTTCAAAATGGGTATTTTCAAGAAATTTTTTTCACGAAAATGGAAAAACCACTTCTCCATTTATAATTAGGAGATGGAAAACAAGAAACTCTTTCCATTTTTTAGAAAATTAGAGATGAAAAATTTGGGAAAATTTTCCACAGCTAAACACACCCTAATATTTTTTCCAAGTATATTTACAATAGTTCAACCCTAGGACTTGAACCAACAATCTCAAGATTGTTAGGTTATCACAATAAAGGTAAGCCAATGTCTCTTTGGTGAATCAAGTAAATTAGAATCATGTGAAAAAAACACTGATTCAACCAAATTTTGACTTTGAATATATACGAAAAATGATACGTAAGCATAAGTTGGTAAGTTTAAAGATAGACTTAAAAATTTGTTTGTTTGGTTAATGTAAAAAGTGATAGCTAGAAGTTAAGAGACGGAAGATTCATAATTAATTTGTCAAATAATGAATGACTTAAATTTGTTTTGACGTATATATATTTAGGTCCATTTAATCAATGTTTTAAAAACTGATTTTTTAAGCGAACCGGTTTTTTGTCTGGACCCGGTTCAATCCGTTTGAATTGATTTTGTGTCCGGTTGAACCGTCCATTTTGTATTGTATGAGTTGAACCCGTTTTGTATCCGAATCCGGTCTAACCAGTTTAACCGGACCGGTTCAACCGGTTTTCAAAACATTGCATTTAACACGCATTACACTTGTTTATACACATATAAATAAATTTAATTATATTACACATCATTACATATATACACACACACACACGTGTTTGTTTGTGTGTATTAATAGGGCGGAGATGTGGCGGGGGTAGCTTAGGCAGTCGCCCCCGCAAGAGCTTTGAAATTACGTTAAAAAAAAGAAATTTTTTTAAGGTATTAATAACATTTTAAAATTTTCGCCCCAACTAAACTACAAATGGAATAAAAATAATTTTTTCCGTCCCCTCTAATTGGATTTCCTGGTTCCGCACGTATTAATGATGTAACTTATGATATATTCCGTAATACATTCCTAGCTAAAGGCCATTTAATTATTCTTTAGAAAAGAAAAGGCACAAACTTTATTTTTAAGAGACCATTTATTTATTAAAACACGTAAGTCCTAAATTGACCACCTAACTACCAAATTCAATATCAAATGGTTTAGAACTGAACTTGCTTTAATTTAAATGTTTGAGGGTGAGGATGTGAACGGCACTTACATTCTGAAGAAAATATGATAGATGATCTTAGCTGTTGATTATGTGAATAACGTTCTGATTCGATACATCTTAACAATATTACATGTTACGTTAAATTAAGTAGTGTTATGAATCTAAACGGTTGATAAGAGAAATCAATATCTCAAATTGTATGTTCCTCATTTCTCTCGCACTTACATCACTTATCCTACACAAATAAACGTGGACCCAAGTGTCTAGATATCACATAAAAATTAAATCTTTAATAGGTGTGTGCGTATTGTCTATTTATGCAACCCACCCACCTACTCCCTAATGACACCGATCGCTAATTATTATAATTAGAAAATAGAAATTATTATTATTATTATTATTATTATTATTATTATTATTATTATTATTATTATTATATAATAAAATGAGATTACGAATCACTTTATCTGCCCTTAATTAATTACTAATTAAAATTAAATCCTTTTCCTCGTCAAGCACTGTATATATCGTAATAAAAAATGAAATCACGTGGATTCACTTTATAATTAATTAATCCTTCAAAAAGTACATAATTAATAAACATAATCACAAACTTCTTTTTTTTTTTTTGCTATTATTGTCCGATCTTATGAAATCCAAACGTTTACATACAGATTGCAAAAACTTGCTTGGAAGTTCCTTAATTCTTATGGGTGAGATCGGAGGTAACGATTATAATCATCCGATAATCGCTGGAAAGCCTTATAGTGAGCTCAGATCATATGTTCCTCTTGTTATTAACACCATAATCTCAGTTATCAATGTAAGCTTACACAAACGGGACAAAGTTAACGCGTAAAGTACTTTATATGTTTGACGCTAAACGTAACAAAACGATCTATATATATGGATAATGCAGGAGTTGATTGAGCTTGGGGCGCAGACGCTTGTTGTTCCTGGAAACTTACCTATTGGATGCTCGACTACTTATTTAACAATTTACTATGGTTCTGATAAAGAAAAATACGATAATACAACAGGTTGTTTGGTTGAGCTAAACAAGTTTGCTGAGTACCACAATGGGTTGCTACAGACATCATTAAATCGGATTCGGGAGCTTCATCCTAATGTTAACATCATTTATGCTGATTACTACAATGCTGCCATGCAATTTTATCGTTCACCAAGAGAATACGGTACTAAGTACTAACTATTAATCGAATTATATACATCCACTTTGTTTGACTTTTAAGTGTCGGAACATTTAGTTAAATCGCTTAAAAATAAAGTATAACTCGATCAACTAATCCATTTTTAGTACATACGGGACTAATTTTTTTTGTGGGTCTCGATCTGAAATACCACAGGCTTCACAAACGGGGCATTAAGAGCTTGTTGCGGAGGGGAAGGACCATATAACTACAATTTACTTGTTGCATGTGCGGATCCATCATCGACGACTTGTGATCAGCCAGAAACATATGCTAACTGGGATGGATTACACTTAACAGAAAACGCATATCGTGTGATTTACCAAAGTTTATTTCAAGGAACATATACCACTCCGCGTTTTAATTCCTTGTGCCCAACATCAATTTCACAAGAAATATATGCATCATCAAGTTTGGTTCGAAGCTCCTAGTCCAAGTCAACCAAGATTGTAAAGGAGTTGTGTTTTTGTCATGTTTATGATCCATTTGCTACATGCAAGGCATTATGCATGATTTGTGTAGTTTGATGTATGTTAGCATATATCCTTAGCTATACTTTTTTTTTGTGCACATAAATTTTAAGATTTTTAGTTATTTTGTGTATGATTGTGCACATTCGATTTCATAATATTAAAGTATTTAAAAATAATTCAACTAGCATAAAAAGTAAACTTATCTTCATATCTTTACACCCTTATAAAAGGTTTAGTACTTTTCTTTAGTGCCTTAATATTTAAAGAACGGAAATTACTTGAATACCCCTATATTCAATAAAATAGACTAAACTACCCGTAGCTAATTTTAGAAATAATTTACAATATTAGTAAATAATTTCCATAAATAAATAAGTGTACATTTTGGAAATAACCCAAACTCATAAATAAAATGAATTGTGAATAAGAGAATGCAATTATACGTAAAACTAAAAAATTTGGACAACATATAATGAAATTTAATTTATTTATAGAGTAATACTTATATAATGATATTAAACGAAATAAGTACTCCGCTGCTTTGCGCGGGTATCTGCTAGTAATATATAATATAATACAATGAAGCAGGTCTTTTTTACCTTGAATCAATACTTAAAAATTTATAAAGAAAGAGACCACTTATTGAAGCTTTAACACATTCAACTAATCAACTTCATACAAAAAGTATTTTAAACAACTTTTTAATTAGAACTTATTGTTTGGTTATGTATTAAACTTTACACTTTTTACTATTGTATGAGTTGAATTTTGAAAACTACTATTGTATGTATTAAACTTGTAAATATCGTCTATTGTATGTAAACTTTCCTTTTTGGGTAAGGTCAAAATAGGAAAGTTTTCTTTTTTAATTTGACCAAAAAAAATAAAATTACATACAATAGACGATGTATACAAATACAAATCCAATACATACAATAGAAAAAATGAAAGTATGTTTTATACAATAATAAAAAAATGTAAAGTTTAATAGGTAACAAAACAATAATAAACCCTTTTAATTAACTGGGTCTACATTATACCCTACCTTATCATGTGTTGTTGTCCATTAAACAACTAAAATTGATACCCAGGCCCACGCCCCGGCCCCAGGCGCCCAGGCGGCATGTTAGCAGGTCCATTACACAGGGCCATTGCCCTGCCCAAGTGCCCAGTTCTTTTCTAATATAAATGCATGTGTATATATATGCAACTTGCAAGCCCGGTCCTTTTCTAACTTTTCTTTAATTTAGCTTAGCGGCAAAAAGTCCATTGTGAGAACATCTGGAGGTCATTTTTGGTTTAAAAGTGGTGAATGAGAACGGCAATGAAAATAGTCATGGGATAGAATAAGGAAATACTAATCAACTAAACTATGATTAAAAGTTTCTATTGCGTATCCGGCTTCATTTAAGTCTACTATGTGTATCAAGTTTTCCGTATCTCTATGTTATGTATATGATGATTTATTCATTTTGGTTTATTGTCAGGGGCGGAGCTCTTTAGGAAGGAGTGGGGGCTCGTGCCCTCTATGACCAATCAAATATTAGTGCAAATATTGGTGTAAATTGAAGTCTGCCACCGACCCAAAACAGATATTGCCCTCAGTGGCTGGGCCAAAATAAGAAATTACCCTTGAGCCCAAGAAATACTCCCTGTTACTCTGTTAGCATTATCTTTTACTTTTTTTTTAATCAAAATATCTCTAGCTCACGTTTAGTTTTTTCCATTTAAAAATCTATATTACATCCTTCAAAATTATAATGTTTCACACCACTTATCTTCTCAAGTCTTGGTGATTAATTAAATTGCGTCATCTAAGACTTTCGAATATCTTAGGATTGGGTAAATTTATGTTAAATTTGAAATATATCTAAAATCATGCTATCTTGTAGTTATAGTTGTTATTACATTATAATAGATTAATAGTTGCCATTATATTAAATCGGAATCTAAGTTTAGTTTTCTATCTTATAATTTTATCGTTTTAGTTGTTATTAGGATAGGTTAATTAATTGATAGTGATGATATTTTTCTACTGGATTTTAAGGCAATTTTTTTACTTATGTAATATATTGTTTTTTAGCCTGTTTTTGCTTCTAATATATGATGATCTTTTGTTATTGTTTGTTTTGTTGATGTTATATGAAGTTTGTTGTTATTATTATATTTTGCAATTGTGATAAGACATTTTTTTCTTGAGTTTTTGTTGTTAATATGCACTTTTTTGTTGTCTTTTGTTGCGTTTCTTTTTCCGTTTACGCCCCCCACAATTCAAATTTCTAGATCCGCCACTGTTTATTGTGTGCGTATAAATTTACAAGCTACTCCCTCTGTAATCAATAGACTATATTTTTCGATGTGGGACATTGTTGCATCCAATGATTCACGTCTAGTTTGCATGCTAATAAGTGTTGTACATTGAATATAAGATTTGATGACTCGTTAGGATGATACGGGAGACGTTAGAGAAATGATTTACAACTCGAAGAAGCCATATCTTGTTTCCACCCTATATATGGCAAAACTTTGTGTCATAAAGCCAGTATTGGCTGGTCGATACACCAATGGCCGCCTTGATCATTGATTTCGATACGTACGGTCTCTAAGTTATCCATATTCGTCTATGAGATTCTATTAGCATGAATCATTGAATCAGTTATATTTGCACATGAATGAAACATATATCTAAGGGCCAAAATCTATTTTGGTACCCCGAATTTGACCAACCGGGTTGAACTTGTAAAGATGTAGCATGGTACCCTCAACTTGAAAAATAGGTTAAATTACTACCTCCACTTGGTTGACTCAGTCATGTGCTTGGCACATGACATATGTTTCGTTAGATTTGACGGAACTTTCAAAATCTTTCGTTAAGTGGCAAAAGTAAATGGATGCCATCTTAAATTCTTCATAATCAAAATCAAATTCCTGTCACCAGCAAGATTTCTTATAGGTAACAATCTTCATTTATTTTTATACTAGACTTTAAACCCGTGTATACTCATGGGACCGTTGATTTTTAATATGAAGTTTCATATTTAGTATCTAGTTTCTAATAATAAAATGTTTAAGTTAATATGTATATTAAGCATTTAGTTGGATTCATGATAATATTACTTTATGTAAATTGATTTAAATAAGTAGACATTAAAAAATTATAAGATTTTGTAACCAAGTTAATGAAAAAAAATTAATAATTTTAAATCTATATTAACCTTTTCAGATAATTTTATTCCTACTCAGTGAATTAATAATAGGAATATTACAGATCGATTTGGATAAAGTTTTAATTAATGAATGTAGTTAATTAGAAAAAATCTTTTTTAATAAGTTAGGGATCTTATTTTAAAATTGAGTAAAATTAAATGACTTAATTAACAAATTGAAACTTAATTAGAATGATGACATCATAAAGATGTTTCATATATATAATTTAAGATAATTGTTTTTCGATCCAAACCCTGGTTCAATTTCGTTTGGATCTGAATTTTACTTTTTGTGAATAGGAACCCTAAAATTTAAAATAGTAACTGAGTTCTGTTTGGGATTTCTTTTCTTTTTTATTATCGGGTGTTGGTATAATACTATAATCCCATATACAAAACTTTGGGTGGTGATTTGTACACCATCAAAATTTAGTCATACACCACTAACATGCATTAGCATGTTGTACTGTACAACATTTTAATGCAAAATTAGTGGTGCATGGCAAAATTTTGGTGGTGCACAAATCACAACCCCAAAACTTTTGTATCAACTACTCATATAATTTGTTTTATTACATAAATATAACTGGAACAGTAGAGTAATTGTTTTATCGGGAGAATTGCATATATCCCTTCCATAAACACCCTAAATAACATATATACCCAAACACATTTTTAAATTACATATATACCCACATCTCTAATTTAAATATATTTAACTTAAACAAAAACAGTATAAATTGTTAGAGCTAAACAAAATTTTCAAATCAACAATTGGTTATATTTAAAATAGATAATATTTACTGTTTTTTTTTAATTTTAATTATATTTAAAATAGGTATGTGGGTATATATGTAATTTAAAATTGTGTTTGGGTATATATGTTATTTAGGGTGTTTGCGGAGGGGATATATGTAATTCTCCCTTGTTTTATCTTATGCAGGTCGAATTGAAGAGAATCAATTAATAAGAAGTGCGTTAAATTGAAGATGTTAATGGACTAAGTGGCGATGAATATTTAATTTTTATAATATATGATTATGTTTTTTTTTTTTGTTGTTGATGTTATAATTTTGTAAGTATATGCATATGGAGTATAAGTGGGAAAATAGATGGGTCGCGTCGGGTCGGGTCACAGGTCTAGTTGGGTTTGGATCTAAATGGGTCCGGATTTAGATGGGTCATTTAGAAGGATGGGTCTAAACGGGTCCGGATCAAATGGGTCTTGGGTCGGGTCATCGGATTTTTCCAAACTTTTTTTTAATTTGAGTGAAAAATGAAAAAAATGAAATGAGGTGAAAAATATTTTTTTTACCCGCTAGACCCGTCTAGACCCGTTGGTTAATTGTTACACAATTAGAGGTTGTATTGAAAAACTCATTTAGACCCATCCAAAAAATAAGGAGGAGACCTAACAAACCCATCCTCTCCTAAATATTAACCAAATTGACCAATAGTTAACCAATTGGTCTAAAATTGCCACCTCTAATATGGAGTATTTGATTATGACTATCGGTGTTCGAGTGTTTACTGATAGTGCTCATCTTTATCCATGAAGATTTTTAATTGGAAGATTCTATGAGGACCAGAAAGATGTGCAAGTTCCGTCAAATTTAACGAACCATATGTCATGTGCCATGCACATGACTGAGTCAACAGAGTGAAGGTAGTAATTTAAACAATTTTCCAAATTTAAGGTACCATGCTATACCTTTACAAGTTTAGGGTGGTTGCAGATCCAGTTAGTCAAGTTCAGGGTATCAAAATAGATTTTTGCCTATATCTATTATCAATTATCTATTACTACGAATAAAGCGTATCCGATGTTGAATCTTAAAATACTTAAAAATAATGAAAGTTCCTAAAAAACCCCTATCACCTATATACCTATTAATTAATGCATATAATATATGACCAAATCTTTTCTATTAATATGTTGATTACTATAAACAAATCAGATTTCTTTCTATTATATTTATCATACATATAAAATAAAATAATATATAACACAAGAATCATACAATAAATCTTCAAAATATTTATATTTATTTTCATTTTAAAAAAATGTCACTCGCCGCTCCATCCACGGTCACCATTTTAACCGACGTATTGCGCGGGTAGTGTGGTATCTAAGTTATCCATATTCACCAACCTTGTACACTGCCAAGTAGCCAACTTTATGTGATATTGTTGGGTATAAGGTACAAGGTAGCAGAGCCTAAATCTGAAAACTTTTCACTCATGGGCCAAGCCCAACCCGAAGAAACTTTGCAAGCCCAATATAGAATTTAACTTCGCAAGGTTTGAATTATGCAGGCGGATTCCCCTTATAAATCAACTCGCGAACATTTATGAACAGTACATATTCCATTAACTGTCTGACGCGTAGCATTTTCATTTCTTTATTAATATTTAAACAATCTTCAGCCACCTCTTATTACTTTCAAATTTTGATATTTAGTTATTGATTTTTCTAAACATAGCCCTTAGGGGTATCGTTAACGTGCATAAAAGTGTTGTACAATAAAATAACTGTCACCCTAAAATAAATAAATAACCGTCATGTACAACACTTTTATGCGTGTTAACAAAAGCCCTAAGGGTTATGTTTAGAAAATTCCGTTAGTTATTTACGTACATTTTTCCATTACCAATTTACCATAGATGAAATTGTTGTTTGTTGAGGCTGATGGGCTTGCTGGCCCATGGGCTTACTAAATTATACATATCTATTTATACATAAAAAAGGGGGAAATTAATAAAAAAAAGCCCTATTTTTCGCGGGTATAATTCAATATGCCCTTCCCAAAAAAAAAATTGCCGTTTTGCCCTACCCGGACGCAGGTCGCACCATGCGACCTGCGACCCGTACCATGCGACCTGCGACCAACAAAAATCCCGAGTAAAAGACAAGCCGTAGCCGAGCACACCGTCTGGTCGCAAGTCGCACCATGCGACCTGCGACCAATTGTTTGCGACCTGCAACCAATTGTTTGCCCGCTAACTTACAAAGGTTACGCCGTATATCATTTAATATATTATATGTTTCATGTTTAATTAACGTAGTATTTCGTTTTTCTTTGATAACTTTTTACATCAATATATAAAATAATTCTAAATATATATTCATGATCGGTGTAATTTTATCTACATTTCGACATAAATTTTATCGTCATATGTTATATATTTAACAAAAGTATTTTTTTAGTCTCGAAATTAACTTTTTTTTATATCAGAATGTAGATAAAAATAAATTGGTCGTGGTGGTATATTTAGATTTATGTAGTATAACATATAAAGGTGGACTGATAAATGTTATATCATTATTTTTGACCAATAGAGTTCTCACTAATATAACATTTATCAGTCCACCTTTATATGTTATACTACATAAATCTAAATATACCACCATGACTAGTTTATTTTTATCTACATTCTGATATAAAAAAAATTGATTTCGAGACTAAAAAATACTTTCGTTAAATATATAACATATGACGATAAAATTTATGTCGAAATGTAGATAAAATTACGCCGATCATAAATATATATTTAGAATTATTTTATATATTGTATGTAAAAAGTTATCAAAGAAAAACGAAATACTACATTAATTAAACATGAAACATATACTATATTAAATGATATACGGCGTAACCTTTGTAAGTTAGCGGGCAAACAATTGGTCGCACGTCGCAAACAATTGGTCGCACGTCGCATGGTGCTACTTGCGACCAGACGGTGTGCTCGGCTACGGCTTGTCTTTTACTCGGAAATTTTGTTAGTCGCATGTCGCATGGTACGGGTCGCAGGTCGCATGGTGCGACCTGCATCCGGATAGGGCAAAACGACAATTTTTTTTTGGGAAGGGCATATTGAATTATACCCGCGAAAAATAGGGCTTTTTTATTAATTTCCCTAAAAAAGGGACTTTTGGACTATTTGTTAGTAACATCAGTCATATTATATATTTAAAACATTCAATATTAGTCCAAATGGTTAATACACAAATTTGTTACTCTACTTCGTAAAAATGATCAAGTAAGTTACTGGACTATTAGTTTCTTTAATTGAATCACTTAACTATTTCCATATCTAAATTAGACTTTTTTACGTTGTTATCTTTATAAGTTTAGTAACTCAATTAAAATCTTAAGGTGAGTAAAATGATATAAGTATTAACATTTACCAGTTGAGTACCATCGCGTTGCAACGGTGAAGATTTTAACATTGACCAAAAATGATCTACTCATGTGTTTGCGAACAACGTGTTTTAAATTAAACATATGATAATGTAACTATAGTACTCATACATGAGGATGTTACCTTGTCGATAGTGTTGGGAGCAAGGTCAACGGGAGTAGGAACATGAGCAATTGTAAACATGCCAACATGAGCAACATCAAGAACAACAACATGATCCGTTCCTTCAATCATATTAGCAGGAAAATGAGTAGAATTTGAAGACATATAGTATTTGTTTAGTGTGTATATAAATATAAATAGATCAAAATTTTAAAAGTCTCCTATTTAAGTGGTCAAATTTCTAGTGATAGATCAAATATGCAACCTCAAATTTTTAGCGTGTAATGTTAGAAAAAATTATTTCTAAAAGTAACAAAAGTGGTCTAAGTTTAAAAAAGTCTCCTATTTTTAAAAAAAATTATAAAGTGTCAGTTTTAAAAAGTCTCCTATTTAAAAAAAAAAAATTTATAAAGTGTGACCTAAGTTTATAGCTTCTATAGACATTGCAATTAGTATAGATCAATTATAGCTTTCCTATTTTAATAGGGAGCTTTCCATTTTAGCTATAAATAAAGTATCAATTATATTTTATTGCAATTATAGCTTTTTTATTATAAATCATTTAGGGGGTAATCTTCGGATTTCCCATCTTTAAAATAAAATTCAGCCAAAAATGTATATAAACCAATAATAAGGGTTTATAGATAAGTTATGTAACCTACATATTATGATTTATTAAATTTCGTAAATCAATCGAACCAATTAATAGTTTACTAACTTATTTGAACATTTACGCAAAGTAAGGTAACATGTTTGTATATTAACCCTACTTCAAAATATAAGTTGATCTTAGTCCATACATATTCAAAACAAAGTTAAATAGTTGTGCAAACATTTTTAACAGAAATAAATTAGATAATATAAATCAAAGCTGGTTAATAGAACAATTTCATCCCAGTACGAAGCACGGGGTAAAATATATCTCGTTAGTATCAACTTTTGAATCTATATGAATTTTTTTTCAAAGGTACATTAGCTTAGAAAACAATTATGAGAATTAGAGAGTTTTTGAAATCATTTTCAAAAGTAGTAGAAACCGGGTTTCGATTTCTAAATTTATTGATCATGCTTGAGTAAAGTTAGAAACCGGATTTGCGAAACCCGATTCTACTATTTTTGAAAATATTTAAAAAACCCTCTAGTTCTCGTAATTGTTTTCTAAACTAATATACTTTTGAGAATAATTCATATAAACTATAATCATCCTATAAAGTTCAATCTTATTAATTGGTATTCGGTGGAAATGAGTAGAGGTAAAGTGAGTTAAATGGTAACCGGTGGAGATGAATATGAAAACTGTGAAGTTATTAAAAAGATTCCCACATCTCTATTTTATACTATTGGTATTATACTATTGGTAAGTAGAAACCGAATATGGAAAAATTGCAGCCTCCCACATCGGACCAGTAAGGATTCCCTGTGTACTTGATATACCACGCACAAACAACTATCAACGCCCCCTCGGGGACATCCGATAAAATTGGAACGATACAGAGAAGATTAGCATGGCCCCTGTGCAAGGATGACACGCACAAATTGAGAAATGGTCTAAATTTTTTTTCTCCTTTTTGTTGCCGTTAGAAGATGCATGACCGTGTTTTTAGTCGACGATGATCAGCCTCTGTAATCGAAGGTTCTCTGGGTGATCATTGTTAAGACTTCCTCCTTTTTGTCGCCGCTAGAAGATGCATGACCGTGTTTTTAGTCGACGATGATCAGTCCCTGTAATCGAAGGTTCTCTGGGTGATCATTGTTAAGACTTCCCATAGTAGATTTTTATTTACTTTTCTTAGTATTACTGTTTTTATAGCGATTAGTATTATTACCCTTTTGGTTTAATGTATGATCATAGTTAAGAATCAAACGCATGTGGAAATGGCTGAATTTGCGCCTTGCCACCACTCCCTCTACACATGTATTTTTGATTCTTATACCAGCATTACATTATTGTGAAATTAATTATAAAATAAACATGTCTTTTTTATTTTATATAAAACAAAGAGATTTTTATAAGTTATAGGAAAATGTAAATCTATATATATTGCTACTCTTAACTCTTCCAAATATTCTTGTGATACCAATGGATGAGACAATGCATAATGGATGTGGTACATAATCACACTTGTGTTCCTAGATTTTAGGCAAGTTATAGTGGTACAATGGCTACAATACAATTTGGTAGGGTTTTGATTATGACAATGATTTGAGTTTAATGGTTGTAACAACGTTGGAGATGGTAAGAATGTAAGCCGACACTTGTTTTCTCTAAGATTTTAGCTAATTAAACGTTGGTAAACCCGTTTCGGATCATATATTACTATAGAACCATGACGAAAAAGGTTTAAAGGTACTCGAATGATGATCTTTCAAATAGAATCACGTTACAATGTTCAAATTTCTCATTTATTCGTCTATATGTTTATTCTTAGGTGAGGCATGTAAAATCGTCTACCAATTGGCGATCTTTTAACAGGAAAATTGGTTTGTCAAGTGACAATTTGAGTATGGGATGCTATGTTACCAAAGGGTTTATGACCCAACGGTATATGATGAACACTCCAATGTGGAGGTTGTGAGTTCACGGCTCATTAAATATAATATTTTCTGGTATGTATAGCTGTAAATTTGCCCTTATGGCACAAAAAGAATGTCATGTTATTGAGTTTACTATATGAGATTCTATCAAAAACGTTTTTCTTTTTACCCCCAATTACAAACCCGAATTGCTCAATAGTAATAATTGTTTCAAATTGTTAAAAATCACAATGACCGAATATGATTAGTGCTTTATATTTTTCTAAAAGGACCATATGATTTGTCAATTATTGATTCTTCATTTGGTAATTACTAGCGTCTTACACATGTCACGTCATGTTGATCACATACCACAAAACAGTACCACAAACGTTTTTACTCAGTTATTTGCAATATTATAAATCTTTCAAAAACTTTAGATACATTTAGTTTCGAGTTTAAGATCAGAATCTAAAAACAATAATAAGCAGTAATCAGAAGACATTAAAACCGGGGCAGAATTAGAAGTTCTAAATGAAGGCGTAACGGATTTTGCTAACGGAAGCCCCAAGGGCTTTCTATAAGATTAAATATATGCATTAAATAAAGTTAAATATTCATTTTTTATTCACAATTATATATATGATAAAATTAAATTTTGTATTTAATACACTCGGAACTTTCCTTTTACAACACATGTATTAAATGAGATTTGATACTATTAATAGAAACTTTAAGTGTATTTATGACGTCAGATTATTCTTAACGAAAGCCATTAGGGCTTCCGTTAGCAAAATCTGTAACGTTATAATATTTTTTTTCCACGTATTTATAATTGATGCCCCCTCTACCCCTTCTGGATACGCTCCTGAGCAAAACATCAATATATTCCATAAAATGCATATATTAAAAAATAAAATTCCTAAATTTCAGGTTGACTGTTGACATACTTGTATAGTTGTATTAATAAGAAAGATATGATCGAGTGCTTTGTATACAATCTAATAACATACCACGTCGTTTTGATGATAATTAGCAATAACTAACATAACGTCTTTGTATGACATGATGGAACGTAAATCAACCTCTAACAAACTCAAACAAGATACAGACCACAAAAGTGATAATTTGCATGTTTATGGCTAAAAAAAACCTTGATCAACTTTCTTACAAAATAAATCAGAATCTTTAATCTTGAAGTCTTGATCATACTTTAATAAAAGGGCAGAATAGCATTTGGCAAAGCCAATTATTGAAGCCACAACGTATCGACAACGAAACCAATAATTATGAGCTTAAAGCGAACGATAACGAACCACATGCCGAAATAAGTTCTTCCCAAAACGAATTTCATCTTGAAAATATAAATCATTTTGAATTTGCTCATTGAAATAGAAGTTCTTGAGAGCAACCCTTTGCAATTTGCTAGTGGTCCAAACCATTTCTCATATTCTCTAGACAAGGAGTATATTTTTGGACCCAAAAGTAGGACATAATTCATATGCAACAAGTACACTTCAAGCATCTACTTCTACTTAATGATGTAGATACATATTAGCATTGCAACAAAAGTTAAACCATTTCCTCCTACCACCCAACTAACATTTTTTGTTATTAACCTTGATATATTAATAAAATCAGAGTCATATGTATATTAATAAGACTATTAATGCCAAAATATATAGTTTATATGATTTAGTATATGTAAAATTATTGTAATTTTGGTTTCAAAAGTTTTAAAAATGTTAGATGGGCCTACCAACCAAATATTATTGACATTATATTTCTTTAAAATTTCCTTCTTGATTTACCAACACAAGTAGGTGACTAAATATACTAACTACCCACTTCTAAACTCTACTTCTACATCATCTAAAGCAACCTACCATGGATACATTATACAATTATATGTGATAGAGATATATGGATCATATATGCATTCAATACTTTATAGTAGAATGGTTGAATGTTATTAGCAGAAGAAGAATATGAAGTAAAACAGAGTACATTTGAGGAAACTACCAAAATTAAGTAACATTGATCATACATGCATTTAGTACTTGTACATTTATACATTAAGTAGCAACTATTCTTATAGGATACATTATGTAGAAACTATTCTTGTAGGATATAAACTAGTTAACATATGCTAATAATAGCAATAAACCCTACTTTGTGAGTTGTATTATACAATCAAATGGCACAATATAAAGTTTACCAAATTGTTGAATGAGATTGATATAAGAAGTGAAAGATTGACGAGGTAAAGATAATAAGAATGCAATTTATTTCTTATTTATTCTATTAAAGAAACTTATGGGTACAAAAAGAGAATTGACTTGCCAACGAATGTTTTATGTTCATATTTGTAATGAGATTCACAACATAATATAAACACGTGTCATCACCTGATTTGTAACCTTTAATACATGCTCCGTCTGTATGAGAACTTGCATTCCTTGTGTGTTCTTCTAAAGAATGCAAGCACCGTAGGACTGAATCTCAGTGAATCATGGCAACAAGGTCAGTAAGTCACTTGGTTCTACAATATGTGTTTATATATCCTACGTTCTTCGAGTTCAATCCAATGTGAAAATGTTGCATATACAGGAGCTGGCATTTGAGCCTAATTTGCAGAATCTACACCATACAATGAAAACCGAAAATGAAGCACACCAAGAGTTTTCGACTTTCTGAAGTGTAGCATTATCAAATGTAAAGTTGGTCACACCTTTAGGCAACAAGCCCATTGGCAACCCGTTTGTTTGAAGCAGTTCGTATATCGTTTCGGATGCCGAAATCTTGAAAAGGATGGAACTTGAGATGACCCAGATTAGAAAAACAAGTTGGGTTTGTAAATTAGACATTTTTAGGTGTTTTTGAGGTGAATTTGAGTTGGGTTTTTTAGGGGATGTGAATTTGATGAGTATAGATGTGTAGAACACCTGTAAATGTAAGGTGTTTGATGTTTTTGTGTGTGTAGGGTTTAAGGGAATTAGAGATAGAAATAGAAAAGGGAAGAAGAGAGTGTTGTGTTTATGTTGTTTATTGCCAGCAAGAATACAGAGGAGAATGATGAATTATTGATTGATGCTTGTATTCTAGGGTTTTGTTTGGGTCATTCTTAACCAATTGGGTACATCCATGTGGAAGTTTTCAACCTCATTTAATATGTTTACACATGATAGATTGAAATCCCAATGACACCATATTTAGCAGTTATATTACTCTTTTTTTAACTTTTTACTGTATTTCATTTCAACAATATAAAGCAAATATAACGTTTATTTACATAAATTAATAACTTGCTTTTTTTTTCTTACCATCATCTAAGACCAAATAATGCTCTGTTTTTTTTTATCAGTATAATGCTTTGTTTTTGTAATTGTGAAGTTATGACAGTTGGTTGACTATGATCATATACAGCATAACAAGTTTTAAATTTTGGAAACAGAGCACATATAATTATAATATATGCTTGTTGTCAATTAAGACAAATATTCCAACTAAATATGGAATCATTGCATATGGGTAAGTATAATACATGTGTCGACTTATGGAACCATAGTTGATTAAATAATTTTTTTAATTTTTAGTTTTTAGAAAAACAATAAACTCATGCATCCCAACATGAATATAAACATTTTTCATGTGTATACACATATGTTCACTCGTGAACTTTAACCCAAAACTTTATAATTGCAGAATTACCCGTTAACACCGCTAAGTCAATGACCATTTTGTAGTAATTAAATTATGTGACTACATAAATATAATTTTATGTGTTCACCTTTATCTCGTTTTTCTAAAATTTGAAAGTAAAGGTTGACCTATATAGGTCATTAGCTTAAAAAATACTCCATAAAACGAAAAGGATGCAATTAGCTTTTCCTTTACACTTTGGCCTCTTTCACTCATCATAAAACAAGTTACAAAAATGGAACATCATGTTGCATGAAATTGTTACCTATTCAGAGACATTTAAAAAAAAAAAGTAAACATTAGTGGTCGCATGTCAGATACTAGGAAACTATATCAATCATAATGCCATACTTTTAATCTTCTGAAAACTTGAGATTTCATTACCATGTGTTAAAAAGAAAACCTTGATCATTAATTTATTGGTGTGATCATATAAATAGTTTGTTGATAATAAGCGAGGGCATCCTGAGCTAGTTAGGTAATAGGTACATTTTGATGTTACGAATAGACAGCTGATTGTGAGCCGTTTTAAATCGGTCTTAACCTTCCTCACAAATAAATTGTTGACGTTTATTCAACAATTTATGAGTAGACTAGAAAGCCCATAAATAAATTGCACCTAAAAAATTTTGGTAAACCAGTCAAAAAAGCATGTGCTGATGAGTGATGAGGGGGCTGGCGTAGTGATAATTATGAATTTATTGTAGGTTTGTCTGTACGTGCCGGATCACACGTCACTAACTGATGCCAGTTTTGTTATGGTGATGTGGAGCCACGTGTACACCACTATTGCCACGTCATACAATGTCTCTATACATCCAATTGGAACTTGGAAGCGGGAACTATACATCTCCTTTTAATCCATAAATATTTACACGTACGGATAAGGGTTAATGACGCACATAGGTGATGAAATTTACCTTTTCTATCGAGTCAGGGTATGAATCAAATTTATTATTATGGTAGGTAACAAATTTTCAAATTTTGTGTCGATTTAGGGAAACAACTTTTTTTGACCGGTTTAAGTTATAAAATGATGACGTGTCAGAAAAACTTACACGTGGCGGTTTTATTTGACAATTTAAAAATTGAAAAACCGGCTAATAAATCAAAATGACCGGTTGCTCCGGTCACCCATGGGTATATTCCCTAACTCCATTTTTTTAAAGTTCGTTACCTACCATAGTAATAAATTGGGTTCATAGCCTAACTAGGTAGAATAAGGAAAGTTCGTTGGTGATCTGCTCCATTAACCTTACGGATAGCGTATAAGAAGTTGATAGCTTATAATGTATATTCTGTATAAATATTACTCCCTTAAATTGGGCACAAAGTTTTATATGATTCTCCAGTAACTACAATTTTCACCAATCATATATCATATCTACTCACTAAAATTTATTTTGGTCGGTTAAAATATGAAATTTACAGTTGTGTTCAGACAACTATAAATAGAAAGGAGGAAACTTGGAATGAGACGGAGGGAGTAATAAATTATATGCTGTCAAAGCAAATCACTTATAAAAAGTTCTTTGCAATTCTTACCTTCACAATTTTAATGTATACATGCTTACTCTTTTATTTACGAGTAACACTATTCAGAGTACTTAAATAGATCTAAAAGTAGACATAATGTATTCATTGATTAATACAGTTTTCTTTCTTAATATTATTAGTTAAACTTGATACATGTCAATCTCACATTTTAGACATATTTCAAATATACGTAAAACAGGCCAAGCAAGCATTTTCCTATATTTACTCTTGTTTACACCTAAATTAAAGTGTAACCATGAGTCCATGACACATAAGTTTCGTTCAATGAAGATTGTCAAACCATTACAGGTAAGCATGGATCGATTTTGACTATAAGTTATCCAAACCGAAATTCATATGTAAATTGGACTTTTATTTTTGATGCATTTCAGCCCAACAGATTTTTTATTTTATTGAGATATAGGCCCAACAGCAACATATTTCTCACTTTCTCAGCCTAACATAATTCTAATCCAAACTAGGGGTGCAAACCGAAAACCGGTTTTTTCAAAAACCGAATGAAAAACCAAAACCGGTTTTTATAAAAACCGGTTATTAAAAAACCGAAATCGGTTTCCCAAACCCGAACCGGTTATGACCGGTTATAGGTTTTTTGTCCCATCGGTTTTTTTTCGGTTTTTTAACCGGTTTTTTTCGAAAAAAAGTCACAAACGGCTAGTAGCCGTTGGAGGAGCGGGATTTCGAATTTTTTGGACTTTTTGGGGTGTTTTTGCCCCCTCACTTGCACTATAAATAGACCTAGTTAGTTTGGGTTTAAATCACACCAAATTCTCTTCTTTTCTCTCATATTATATACATTTCTATCATATTCTCTCAAAAACTATATATATATATATATATATACGCTTTTACTTTCCGAAATGGAAAATACATATTCTCAAGCTTCCGGTTCCGGTTCCGTTGCTAGCAATGCACGAAAGAAAGTTTACACAAATGAAGATGTCGTGCATGTTAAAAAAACGACCCGGAACCAAGAAATATGGGTGAATTATGATTTGTGCGTTATGAATGATGGGGGGAGTAAGGCTCGTTGCAAGAGATGTGGGAACTTTTATAACGCCTCATCAAACTCCACATTACGAGCTCACATGACCACGGCTTGTAAATCGGTTAGTCAAGATCCATCACAAGCGACACTTGGTTCGGATGGTGGGGTTTTTATATACGACAATGATGCGCTTCGAGAAGATTTTACAAAGTTTGTCATCCAAGAGGCGCTTCCATTCAACCACTTCGACAACCAACGACTTACAGGTATCATCAAAAAGAGACTACAACCGCGATACCAACAAGTAAGTCGTACTACCCTAAGAAACGATGCTTTTAAATTATGGAAAAATGCTAAAAAGGATATAATTGATGGTTTTCTAAACTATAAACATGGCGTTTCTATTACTTGTGATGTTTGGACCGCACCACATGGTACGGCAAATTCTTATTTAGCCGTTACGGCCCATTGGTTTCATCCCGAATCTTGGTTATTGATGAAACGTACTATTGCTTTTAAATTGTTTGGTTATCCGCATACGGGATGTAACTTGCGGAAAATTTTAAATGACACTTTAATTGAATATAATTTAGACGATAAAGTTTTTACAATTTCACTAGATAATGCATCAAACAATACGAGAGCAATGAATTTACTAAAATTACGTTTAAAACCAATTTTAAATGGCGCTTTTTTTCATTTTCGTTGTGTTGCTCATATTATAAATTTGACCGTACAAGCGGCATTAAAAATATGTGATAATTTACGTCAAAAATTTAAGAGTTTATTAGTAACTATATATAGTTCTAGTAACGAACGTCAAGCTAATTATAGACGTTTTCGTGTACAATGTGGTGAAACTCCCCTAGGACCATGCTATGATAATAATACTAGGTGGAATTCTACTCACGATATGTTTGAAAATATTTTAAGACAACGTGAAACTTTAAATGCTTTTAATACGTTGTTAGTTGATAGAAATAAGTCCGTAGCTATACCCGATTATGAATGGGATCAACTTTATGATTTAACTTCTTTTTTAGTAGTTTTTAAAGATGCTACTACTATCCTTTCGGGTGTATATTACCCAACTAGCTCCTTAGTTCTAAACCAAGTTTTTATAATGACCGAAAAATTAAAAGAATTTGAACTTTCGTCATATCCAATGTTTAGAAAAATGGTTAGAGTTATAAAAAAGAAATTTATAAAATATTTTGGTAACATGCCTTTGGTTTTTACTTGTGCCGCCGCACTAAATCCAACTATAAATGTTGGCGGCGTACAACGTATACTCACAACAATTTTGGAAAATTTGGACTTAAACTTAACCGACGACCCGAACTATATTCCAAATGAAATTACTCGATTTGAAAATGGTTTTACACAATTATTTGAGATTTATGCGTCAAAAATTGGTTACCAACCAAATCCAATTGTTGACTCCATGCGGGCGGGAACATCTCGAGCATCATCTAGTGACATAAGCGTAAACCTTTATAATGCTTTACTTGAAGACGCTTCAAAGCGTCAACGAACATCGGCTCCAACAAGCGAGTTGGGACACTATAAGTCTACAAACTTTTTAACCACTTTAAGTGTTGACCAATTTCGTAATTTTGACATTTTGAGTTGGTGGAAAGAAAGAGAAGTACAATTTTCAATTTTATCCGCTATGGCTCGGGATTTATTAGCCGTCCAAGCTTCGACTGTAGCTTCCGAATCGGCTTTTTCTACTAGCGGTAGAATCATATCGGAAAGAAGGTCAAGACTAACCGCTGAATCCGTGGAAGTATGTGTATGTTTGAAAGATTACTTGGATGGGGTAGATAGGATACAAAATGTAACAACATTGGAAGACCCACTATTAGGTAATGTTGAAGATATTATCCAAGATGAAGAAGTCGCATTAGGGATATCACCTCCAACGACCGAATTAGATGAAGGTGAATTTGAAGAACTTGAAGTTGAATCCGTGGATGAGGATGAAGTTTGGGATGACATAGTCACATAAGTAGTTAAGTGTATCCGGGTGATGGCCATGCCAAAGCTCGATATACTTTACTACACGATTACATTTTCGGGTGATGGCCATGCCGAAGCTCGAAATGTATTTGTATTTTATATTTTTAGTTGTAATTGTATCATTCAAATAAAAGTTATGTTTGTATTTTATATTTTTAGTTGTAATTGTATTACGTGTTTGAATTTTATAGACTTTTTAGATAAAAGTTATGTTTGTATATTTTATTTTCATTTGTATTATTAAAATTTTGTTATACAATTATACCGAATTCGAATCCGGAAAAAAACCGAAAAAAATAACCGATTAAAACCGGGTCAAAACCGAAAAAAACCGATTCCGAACATTTAAAACCGAAAAAAACTGATTCCGAAAAACCGAAACCGAAAAAAACCAAAACCGATAAAAAACCGGTTTTTAAAAAACCGGTTTTTAAAAAACCGAAAACCGAAAAAAACCGATTTTTTCGCACGCCTAATCCAAACTAATAATTTAGGCGAGGATATTTCAACACCAATTTTTATATATTAACCACTAATGTATATATTATTTATTTATACAGTATAATCCATTGATGGATCTATAAAAAATAGTGATAAAAATATTATCACCCAATAATTTAGAATTACCAGTACTAAATATTCAAAACAACTCCACTATAATCATGAGGGGTAAATGAATTCATAAAGAGTGTGATACGAATTTTGCAATTTTAACCAAACACGTGACACTCACGTGTTTCCGTTATAACTCGTATCATTTAGCTTTGGAGTGGAAGTTAGTTACAATAGAAGTGTGGCTGAATAAATAGTGAAGTTAGACCGCATCTAACGGTTTAGTCGGTTTGTCCGTCACTTCTCGTCTCCAAACCGACATGGATGGCACCATCCGTCGGTTTGCTCCGTCGCCAAACCGACGCAGCGTCGGGTTTTTTTTCCTTTTTTTTTTTTTGTTTTTGTGTGAGTATAAGTAAAGGTAAACTGTTAAATGTGGGCCCAAAAATTAAAGTGACGGAGTCACTGATGGCAGGGGTCCTGTAATATCCCCAAATTTACTGTTTAGCGGAAGCATACTTTGGGTGTTACTAATCAATAATCAAAGCACAAAGATATATAGTAAACGACTCTATATGCGTCGTTTTAACAAAATATATAAATGTTAAAATGTTTACAACATTTACAACTAATACATAGCTCGTGTTCGATTAAATGAGAGATTTCAGTACATGAGTACTTGTACAAAATATACTAATGCAAAAAAATCTCTAATATCTGCATGCTGACTCGAGCTAATAGTAATCCTGAGGGCAGTCCAATCTACTGCTTAGTACCTGCGATACATGCTAAAATGGGTCAGCTAAAGCTGGTGAGCTCACAGGTTTGAGTATCAAATAATATTGTATGAATCGCAAGATTTGTCACACCCCGCCAAACGGTAATTACAATTACGTAGAGTGGTTTGCGGAAGCTTAGTGACGTGGCGGGGGTGCGAGCAGTAATAACAACCAACAGTTACATACATACTCAGAGCATATGATTATCGCAGAACGAAATAGATTAAGATGACATTAGTTAAAGTTTTACAAAAGGTTACCACTTGGAAAGTAGTAACAGTAATAGTAGTAGTTGAAATCAGTATTTCATAAAATACATAATATCAAAAGTAGATTTCATAGGTATGACTGCAATAGTTGCAGTTATACAGAGGAAATCCAGGTGTCCCAAAAGTAGTGGCATCCTAACAAGTCCAGGGTAGTCCGTCCTGATATGCATGCAGATCTTACTTACGCTGCTAATTCCCTGAAAAACATAGAGTAAAACGTCAACAAAATTGTTGAGTGAATTCACAAGTTTGCTTGTTATGTAGGAAACACAAGTTAATCATTTAAGAATAACATTTCCAAATAAGTGTTGTTTGTCAAGTAGGAAACACAAGTTATTAACAAATAACATTTCCCAAATCAGTTGTAGTTGTAGTAGGAAACACACGTTATTAACAAATAACATTTCCCAAATCAGTTATCAGTAGGAAACACAAGTTATTAACAAATAACATTTCCCAAATCAGTGTACGTAGGAAATCCTTTCCTAATCATTAGTTTAGTGGGAATATTTAGACGGTGATCCCTTGAAAGGTGAGCTAAACCTGTCAAGTAAGGTAACCCGATCTAACCCTATAACCAAACCACAACCCTAATCTGTTGTTGTTTGCCATGCTGGACAATTAAGTATACGCTCCCAAATCCGTAGGAGGGTCGTCACGGCGATAGTACTATCCGTATACTCAGTGGCTAGAGTCACCTAGCTAATGGTTATAGTCTGTAGCCATAAGGTCTTTTATGCACTACATCGTTCAGCCTAGATCTGTACCAAGATTCGTTGCCTAAATTCCCAAAATAGTTATGAAAAACATTTCATAAAAACATAGTTCAAATAGTTGTGTGAAATACCCTTTCACAAATAGTTCAAGTATGAAGTACCCCTTCATAAACAGTTTAAGCAAATACTTACAGTATTTAATCAGTCACAACATGAAATCTCATTTCATCAATAGTTTAAGTAAATACATCAAGTATTCAAACAGTTGTCGCATGCAATTATACATACGATTTCTATGTTTTCCACCCCGAAGTTTTAAAACATTAAAACATTTAAAAGGGGTTTGTGAACTCACTGTGAGTGCTCGGATGTGAATGCTAGCGAGATAATATAACGAAGCCCAAACGTAGTCAACCTATACACAACAATGTATTAACTATAAGTACTTTGTTTACTTATGTTAATAGTTTATTCGTTTGAAGAAATTATCAATTTCTTAAGTTTGTGTATTTCGTTGATGTTTGTTGTTGGAAAATAAATAATATTTTTCCCAAGTTATGTTTGTTTGTCGAATCGTCCGAAATGTATAAGCATATATGCTTATATAGTTGAATATATATTCTGATATATATATTAGTTGTCGTCGTTGTTGATGTCCATAGATATAAATGTAGTTGTCGTTGTAATTGTCCGAAGTATCATGTCTCAATAATATGTCCGTCTAGTTCTAAGTCCCATGTCGTAGCATTCTGTACCATTAATTGTTTGTACATTATATTACAATGCAAAAGTCAGTGACTGGACCAAAAAGGGTGAATACGCCGTATTCTGGTGAATACGCCGGATTCGGGCCAAATCAGGGGAATACGCCGTATTCTGATGAATACGCCGTATTCATTCGAAAATAGGGGAATACGCCGTATTCTGGTGAATACGCCGTATTCATTCGAGTTTAAAAAGGATCCACCGGATCACCGATGATCCGTCGGATCAAGCGTGTCTTTTACTCGTTCATCGTTTTAGCCGAAGGTTTGGGTGCGGGTCAAGGGTGGGAATACGCCGTATTTAACTGAATACGCCGTATTCGAAGTTTCATAAATTGGGAATCCGCCGTATTCCCGTGAATACGCCGGATTCATCTGGGTTGTTCAAAGTGTTCGAGTTATAAATGGGGAATACGCCGTATTCGTAGGAATACGCCGTATTCGACTTGTTTGAAAATGGGAATACGCCGTATTCAAGAGTTTTAAATGGGGAATACGCCGTATTCGATGGAATACGCCGTATTCACCATTGTTTCAGCTGGGAATCTGCCGGATTCACTTGAATCCGCCGGATTCAATGGTTTTGCAGGTTCTGGTTCGTTCTCTGTTACAACAATTTCGTACGGTTTTGATTTTAGCTTTGTTTTTAACATGATCAAACATCACAATAGGTTGTATAATCACTTAGTAACATGTTTTAACAAGTTTATAACAATAATCATCAACATAAATCATAATTTGAAGAATTTGTATAAATAAAGAAAAATAGATAAAATCCTCACAGTGATGTTAGGAAGAAGATAATGATGATTCTGAGATGTTGATGATGATTATGAACGGAGATGATGAAGATGATTATGTGATCATTTTGTTTGTGAGTTTGATGTGGTGATGATGTTTAAGAAAATGAAGAAGATGAAATGGTGTTGCTTCTTCCTGCTTGTTGTTTCCTCTGCTCTTTTCCAACTCCAAAACCACAGATGAAGAAATGAAGTGAAGTGTGTGAATTTTGAAGATCAAAATGTTGGTAAAGATGTATTATTGGAGATGGAAATTTCAAATGGGAGTATGGAGGGTACTTCAATCTGTCGCCAGATATTTTGAGGTGTACTACATTGGTAGTTTTTAACCCGTTAATTTCGTGTACGAGTATAATTTGTGGTACTTTAATTATAATAAAATTTCGCGTTTTGTTTCTTGATATTTCAGATTTAGAAATACAAAATCGGAATATGAAATACTTTGTTACAAGTATAGTTAAAATTAATTACAGTAAACGTACTGTATAGTCAAAAACGCGTGCCAGATTTCAGTAAAATTCGGAAATCATATTTTGAGGTAATGTTCTATACATTAAAACAGTAACTTACGAAATAATACTTTTATTATTTGAAACCTCTAGGCGCGTTTTAAAATTGTTTCTGTTCGTGTTATAATACGTTTTATGTTAAACGTATATTTAAACCCTTTTGTCTATTCGTTATAGATATATAAGTACTCGTAATTAATAATTTCATTATTAATTATTTTGGTGTCACGAAACTTTTGTTATTTATTTGTCGGCTTCGTTCCGATACGTTCGTACGTAATTTATAAATAACTACGTATCATGTAATACTTTTAGTATTATTGTTTAGGGCTCGCTAGACTCATATCACCTCATAGGTTTTGTTTAAAACAAATGCAGGGAATTAGCGTAAGAAATGCATGTAATTAAGTATAATTATATACCTAATTTGGAAGAGTGTCACATTCTCCCCCCGTTAGTGAAATCTCGTCCCGAGATTTAAGTCGAGCCGTGAGTCTCGGTCACGCTCTCAAATAGGTTGGGGTATTTCTTTCGCATTTCATCCTCTCGTTCCCAGGTAAACTCTGGGCCATGTTTCGAGTTCCAACGAACTTTAACCAGTTTGATTCGTTTGTGTCGAAGTTTCTGCGTTTTAGAATCCATAACTTCAACAGGTTCCTCCACAAAGTTAAGTTTTGAGTCAATGAAGACTTCGTCAGGAGGAATGATAAGTGTTTCATCAGAAAGACACTTTTTGAGGTTGCTAACGTGGAAAGTATCGTGTATGCTACTAAGCTCTTGCGGTAGTTTGAGCTTGTAAGCGACAGGACCAATCCTAGCAAGGATTTCAAACGGTCCGATGTATCGTGGGTTCATTTTTCCTCGTTTGCCAAATCGTGCTACTCCTTTCCAGGGAGATACTTTGAGTAGGACCTTGTCTCCTACTTGAAACTCAAGAGGTTTACGGCGGTTATCAGCGTAACTCTTTTGTCGATCTCGTGCCGCTTTCAGTCGGCTCAATACTTGAGTTATTTTGTCAGTGGTTTCCTGGACAAGTTCGGGTCCAGATAGTTGTCTGTCGTCCAACTCTGCCCAACAGAGTGGTGATCGGAACTTGCGTCCATATAACGCCTCAAATGGTGCCATCTGTATACTCGTGTGATAACTATTGTTGTAAGAGAATTCAGCTAGAGGTAGGTGAGTATCCCAGTTACCTCCAAAGTCTATCACACATGCTCGCAACAAGTCTTCGAGCGTCTGTATTGTTCGCTCACTTTGGCCGTCAGTCTGCGGGTGGTAGGCAGTACTCATATCAAGTCGAGTACCCATTGCCTGTTGTAAGGTTTGCCAAAAGCGAGAAGTAAATCGCGTATCTCTATCAGAGATGATGGATAATGGCACACCATGCCGAGAAACAATCTCTTTAATATAGATTTTAGCTAGTTTCTCCATTCCATCCGTTTCTTTAATAGCTAGAAAGTGGGCTGATTTTGTCAATCGATCGACAATCACCCATATGGCATTTGCTCCAGATGCCGTTCTAGGTAACTTCGTAATGAAGTCCATTGTTATTTGCTCCCATTTCCATTTGGGCATTTCAGGTTGTTGCAAAAGTCCAGACGGCTTTTGGTATTCAACTTTGACTTTAGAACAAGTCAAACATTTGCTTACGTAGGTGGCAATGTCACGTTTCATTCCAGGCCACCAGTAAAAACCTTTCACGTCATGGTACATTTTGTCTGCACCAGGATGTATCGAGTAGTTGGACTTGTGTGCCTCGTCCAAAATCAGCTTGCGTAACTCATCTACGCATGGTACCCAAATTCGGTTCATGAAGTACAACACTCCGTTGTCCTTTTTCTCTAATTGTTTTTCCATCCCCTTCAAGGATTCATTCTTAAGACGTTCGGGAGTGAAAGCAGTTTCTTGTGCATCGCGAATTTGAGTAATGAGATTCGAGTGGATTGTCAATCCCAAGGCTCGAACTCTTCGAGGTTTGATTCGTTCCTTACGACTCAGGGCATCTGCTACTACGTTAGCTTTACCCGGGTGATACTTTATTTCACAGTCGTAATCGTTAAGTAATTCGACCCAACGTCGTTGTCTCATGTTAAGTTCTTTCTGATCGAATATATGTTGTAGGCTTTTATGATCGGTGAAGATCGTACACTTTGTACCGTATAGGTAGTGTCTCCAGATCTTTAGTGCAAAAACAACGGCTCCCAATTCCAGATCATGAGTCGTATAGTTTTTCTCATGCACTTTTAGTTGTCGTGATGCATAAGCAATGACCCTTTCGTTTTGCATCAGTACGCAACCCAATCCCTGATGCGAGGCATCACAGTAAACAACAAAGTTATCTACTCCTTCAGGTAGAGATAGTATGGGTGCGCTGCTCAGTTTCTGCTTCAGTAGTTGAAATGCATTCTCTTGCTTCTCATTCCACTCAAATTTCTTGTCTTTTTGAGTTAATGTGGTAAGTGGCTGGGCTATCTTTGAAAAGTTTGCGATGAATCGCCTGTAATAGCCAGCTAGACCAAGAAATTGTCGTACTTCAGTTGGGGTTTTCGGTGCTTCCCAGTTGTTGATTGCCTCAATTTTGGATGGGTCTACGTGAATTCCCTTGTCATTTATCACATGACCAAGGAATTGGACCTCTCGTATCCAAAATTCGCATTTAGAGAACTTTGCATAAAGCTTCTCTTTTTGTAGTAGTTCGAGAACAAGCTTCAGATGTTGCTCGTGATCCTCTTTCGATCGTGAGTATACTAAGATGTCGTCAATAAACACAATGACGAATTTATCCAAATAGGGTTTGCACACTCTGTTCATCAAATCCATGAATACTGCTGGTGCGTTGGTCAGCCCAAAAGGCATGACTAGAAACTCGTAGTGACCGTAACGAGTCCTAAACGCAGTTTTCGGTACATCCTCTTCTCGTACCTTAAGATGATGTTAACCAGATCGTAGGTCAATTTTTGAATAATAACTTGACCCTTGCAGTTGATCAAACAGATCGTCAATGCGTGGTAGCGGATATCGGTTCTTGATAGTTACCTTGTTCAGTTCTCGGTAATCTATGCACATCCGTATAGATCCATCCTTTTTCTTGACAAATAGAACCGGAGCTCCCCAAGGTGAAAAGCTCGGACGGATGAATCCCAAATCTAGAAGTTCCTGCAGTTGTGTTGATAACTCCTGCATTTCCGAGGGAGCTAGACGATAAGGTGCACGTGCGATAGGTGCGGCTCCTGGCACCAGGTCTATGTGAAACTCAACTTGCCGTGGGGGTGGCAATCCCGGCAACTCATCAGGGAACACTCCTGGATAGTCGCGTACAATGGGCACATCGTCTATACGTCGCTCCTTCGTTTTCTTTTCTACAATGTGTGCCAAAAATGCTTGGTACCCCTTTCGGAGATACTTACTGGCTTTCAAACACGAAATCATTTTAGTGGCACTCTTTCGTTTCTCGCCTTGAATCATTAAAGTTTCTCCGGTCGTTAACGGTAAGCGAACCATCTTATCATGACATATGATCTCGGCGCGGTTCTTAGATAACCAATCCATACCGACTACAATGTCAAAACTTCCCAACTTAACCGGTAGTAAGTCTATTTCGAAGAGATGACCTTCTAATTCCAAGGTACATCCCGGTACTATTTCTCCTGATTCGATCAACTCACCATCGGCTAATTCTATGGTATACTTGTTGTCTAACTTACGGGATTCAAGTTCTAATAGTGGTCTAAACTCAGTAGACACAAAACTTAAATCAGCACCCGAATCAATTAACACAGAGGCATAATGATTGTTTACAAGAAACGTACCAGTGACGGTGTTAGGGTCCTGGCGTGCCTCTTGTGCTCCGATCACGAATGCCCTTCCTTGAGCCGGTTGATGGTTGATGTTGTTGGCTCGGTTATTGTTGTTGTTGCGGTTTTGGTTGTTGTTGAGCTTAGGGCATCGGTTACGGTAGTGTCCTTGCTCACCACATTCAAAACATCCCTGGTTTTGACGCTCAGTGTTTGCTCGTGGGGGAGGGTTAGTTTTGCATTCTCGGGTTCTATGTCCCCATGCCCTACAGTTTCCACAATACCCACACCCACCTTCGTGGTGTCGGTTACACTTACCACATTTGGGTTTGTTACCCAGGTATGGTTTCGATTCGGTGGTAGTGGCAACATATGCTTTCGCATTTCCAGTAGATTTCTTGTTCTGTTGACCCTGACGATCAGTACCACTACCGTTCCACTTTCGCTTTGCACCACCAGAACTACTAACATCAGTACTGTTCGGTTCACCTTTTCCCGACACAGCTTTCTTAGTCAGATTTCCCATCCTGACTGCCTCCTCGGTCAAACTTTGTGCTAGAGTAACAGCACTCCTGAATGAGTCCGGTTTAGATGATGTTACCAGACTGCGGATTTGCGGTACCAGACCGAATATGTAGCGTTCGATACGCTTATACTCGGGAGTCACCATATGTGGCACTAGACGTGCAAGTTCCTGAAACTTAGTGGTGTACCCAGTAATATCAGCACCAATCATGGTGATGTTCCACAACTCTGTTTCTATTTTCTGCATCTCACTGCGAGGGCAGAATTCCTCCAATATCAGATTCTTAAATGTTCCCCATGACATTGAATAAGCAGCTGGTCGACCAAGTGATTGGATCTGACTGTTCCACCAAGTGAGCGCTTTGTCAGCCAAAGTGCAAGCAGCATACTTCACCATACAGTCAGGTGAACAGTCACTAATATCCAATACCGACTCAGTTTTCTCTATCCAGTGAATCATACCAATTGCACCCTCGGTGCCACGAAAAGAAATCGGCTTACAAGCCTGAAATGTTTTGTATGAACACCCTCGGCCAGCATTCACGGTTGTCTCAGTATTAACAGGAGTAGATCCACTGTTGTTAACTACGGGTTCGCGATTACGGCTTGCCTCATATTCAGCAATACCTTCAGCTATTCTTCGTGCGATCATTTGTTCGGTGGTTTCAGTAGGTGGTGGTGGAGGCGCAGTCGTCTTTTGACTGTTTCTAGTAGCTCGTCGTTTGGGAGGCATGATTCAGCTCTGCGATGAATAAAATGCAGAGTGTTAATGTTGAGATGTTGAATGTGAATAGATCAAAGATTCACATTTGATAGAAATGAATAACATGAAGAGATGAATGAATAGAGTTTTACAACACGTGCCATACAACTTTGAAACACCCACATGTATTCAGCATAATATAATCACGTTGGCCAGGCGTCATTATATAATGTCCGATACATATTTCTTTTCATTGTCGTTTAGCACCGTTAATTTCAGAGGTTCTCAAGAATAATCAATCATCAAGCTGTAATATGTTTCAGGGTTTACAAGAATTGATCACAAAGTTATCGATAACGTATAGTTTTAAATCACCAATCGACAGTTGTAAGAGGAAATAATATTGTTGATAACAAGCATAATGAACACGAGATGTAAACCAAGCATACATTATATATTAAAGATCATAACGCTGTTACACGAGTTTAGTACAAAATGAGATGGGATTTCTAATATATCCATCGATGGTTAGCGTTATACAAAAGAGGATGGGTTTCCTATACATATACCCATTCTACTAACAAAGTCCCATCTAACATACAACTAGTCCATAACTAATACATACATATGTGATCCCCCAAAAGTAATAGTCTAATATGATGCAGGCACAAACTGCCATACACATACCTAACGGAACCATGGTAAATACATCCTAACCGCAACCATCACTGCTGCAGTCATCACACAAACACTAGCTACGATCTCTGACACCCTAGCACGCCTCTCTAAAGCTGCAACGCGTGCACGGGTGGATGCTAGACTCTGCCAGTCTGTCTGACGGTGAGTCTCCACAAAATCCATTCTCTGATGGAGCATAGCCATATCCATGTCAGTGCGGGAGGCATCACTCAGTAGCTCCATCAAATCTCTGCTCCTGCTAGATGATATCCTAAACATGGTGTGGACCACAGCCACAAGGGTAGGCACAGTGAGCTCCAGAGGCTCACCAGTGAGATATGCAGATGGTGGTGAGTGGGAGGACTCTCCAAACTCAAAGGTCGAGGGAATACCCTCTAGTGATCTCCACTCTCTCAATACTCGAGGCATCCAGTCCAGATGAGAAGGTCGGAGCCTCTTCTGTGGCGGCTCGACAACTGGAACCTCAGACTCAGTCACTGGCGCCTTATCGCGCGGCGCGAGTGGTCCCCTGGGAAAATCCCGAACACAGATCCTAGCTGTCATCCGAGGTACAGGCACACGAGAGGTACTCGCAACAGGTGGTGTAGGGGTAGGAGTGACCACAGGTGCGGTCGGAGGTGGTACTAAGTAAGCATCACTAGTGTCATCAGACATAGCTCTCACATGAACTGATGACTCATCCCCTACTGAAATCGCGGGACCCTCAAAAGTAGCCTCGGTCGGCTCTTCATCCGAAGCGTAAACATGGTAATGTGATTGACTAGACATACTGTGACAAAAGAAATTGAGTGTGGTGTGTCAGTCGTATGTTAGTTGTATGCAAATTATGTATGCATGAATGCACAAATGTTCTAGCCAAGGCTATAGTCTAGGTCTCTAAGGTTTTCAGTCACCTAAAGACTTCTAGTTCGCTATAACCAATGGCTCTGATACCAAGTCTGTCACACCCCGCCAAACGGTAATTACAATTACGTAGAGTGGTTTGCGGAAGCTTAGTGACGTGGCGGGGGTGCGAGCAGTAATAACAACCAACAGTTACATACATACTCAGAGCATATGATTATCACAGAACGAAATAGATTAAGATGCCATTAGTTAAAGTTTTACAAAAGGTTACCACTTGGAAAGTAGTAACAGTAATAGTAGTAGTTGAAATCAGTATTTCATAAAATACATAATATCAAAAGTAGATTTCATAGGTATGACTGCAATAGTTGCAGTTATACAGAGGAAATCCAGGTGTCCCAAAAGTAGTGGCATCCTAACAAGTCCAGGGTAGTCCGTCCTGATATGCATGCAGATCTTACTTACGCTGCTAATTCCCTGAAAAACATAGAGTAAAACGTCAACAAAATTGTTGAGTGAATTCACAAGTTTGTTTGTTATGTAGGAAACACAAGTTAATCATTTAAGAATAACATTTCCAAATAAGTGTTGTTTGTCAAGTAGGAAACACAAGTTATTAACAAATAACATTTCCCAAATCAGTTGTAGTTGTAGTAGGAAACACAAGTTATTAACAAATAACATTTCCCAAATCAGTTATCAGTAGGAAACACAAGTTATTAACAAATAACATTTCCCAAATCAGTGTACGTAGGAAATCCTTTCCTAATCATTAGTTTAGTGGGAATATTTAGACGGTGATCCCTTGAAAGGTGAGCTAAACCTGTCAAGTAAGGTAACCCGATCTAACCCTATAACCAAACCACAACCCTAATCTGTTGTTGTTTGCCATGCTGGACAATTAAGTATACGCTCCCAAATCCGTAGGAGGGTCGTCACGGCGATAGTACTATCCGTATACTCAGTGGCTAGAGTCACCTAGCTAATGGTTATAGTCTGTAGCCATAAGGTCTTTTATGCACTACATCGTTCAGCCTAGATCTGTACCAAGATTCGTTGCCTAAATTCCCAAAATAGTTATGAAAAACATTTCATAAAAACATAGTTCAAATAGTTGTGTGAAATACCCTTTCACAAATAGTTCAAGTATGAAGTACCCCTTCATAAACAGTTTAAGCAAATACTTACAGTATTTAATCAGTCACAACATGAAATCTCATTTCATCAATAGTTTAAGTAAATACATCAAGTATTCAAACAGTTGTCGCATGCAATTATACATACGATTTCTATGTTTTCCACCCCGAAGTTTTAAAACATTAAAACATTTAAAAGGGGTTTGTGAACTCACTGTGAGTGCTCGGATGTGAATGCTAGCGAGATAATATAACGAAGCCCAAACGTAGTCAACCTATACACAACAATGTATTAACTATAAGTACTTTGTTTACTTATGTTAATAGTTTATTCGTTTGAAGAAATTATCAATTTCTTAAGTTTGTGTATTTCGTTGATGTTTGTTGTTGGAAAATAAATAATATTTTTCCCAAATTATGTTTGTTTGTCGAATCGTCCGAAATGTATAAGCATATATGCTTATATAGTTGAATATATATTCTGATATATATATTAGTTGTCGTCGTTGTTGATGTCCATAGATATAAATGTAGTTGTCGTTGTAATTGTCCGAAGTATCATGTCTCAATAATATGTCCGTCTAGTTCTAAGTCCCATGTCGTAGCATTCTGTACCATTAATTGTTTGTACATTATATTACAATGCAAAAGTCAGTGACTGGACCAAAAAGGGTGAATACGCCGGATTCGGGCCAAATCAGGGGAATACGCCGTATTCTGATGAATACGCCGTATTCATTCGAAAATAGGGGAATACGCCGTATTCTGGTGAATACGCCGTATTCATTCGAGTTTAAAAAGGATCCACCGGATCACCGATGATCCGTCGGATCAAGCGTGTCTTTTACTCGTTCATCGTTTTAGCCGAAGGTTTGGGTGCGGGTCAAGGGTGGGAATACGCCGTATTTAACTGAATACGCCGTATTCGAAGTTTCATAAATTGGGAATCCGCCGTATTCCCGTGAATACGCCGGATTCATCTGGGTTGTTCAAAGTGTTCGAGTTATAAATGGGGAATACGCCGTATTCGTAGGAATACGCCGTATTCGACTTGTTTGAAAATGGGAATACGCCGTATTCAAGAGTTTTAAATGGGGAATACGCCGTATTCGATGGAATACGCCGTATTCACCATTGTTTCAGCTGGGAATCCGCCGGATTCACTTGAATCCGCCGGATTCAATGGTTTTGCAGGTTCTGGTTCGTTCTCTGTTACAACAATTTCGTACGGTTTTGATTTTAGCTTTGTTTTTAACATGATCAAACATCACAATAGGTTGTATAATCACTTAGTAACATGTTTTAACAAGTTTATAACAATAATCATCAACATAAATCATAATTTGAAGAATTTGTATAAATAAAGAAAAATAGATAAAATCCTCACAATGATGTTAGGAAGAAGATGATGATGATTCTGAGATGTTGATGATGATTACGAACGGAGATGATGAAGATGATTATGTGATCATTTTGTTTGTGAGTTTGATGTGGTGATGATGTTTAAGAAAATGAAGAAGATGAAATGGTGTTGCTTCTTCCTGCTTGTTGTTTCCTCTGCTCTTTTCCAACTCCAAAACCACAGATGAAGAAATGAAGTGAAGTGTGTGAATTTTGAAGATCAAAATGTTGGTAAAGATGTATTATTGGAGATGGAAATTTCAAATGGGAGTATGGAGGGTACTTCAATCTGTCGCCAGATATTTTGAGGTGTACTACATTGGTAGTTTTTAACCCGTTAATTTCGTGTACGAGTATAATTTGTGGTACTTTAATTATAATAAAATTTCGCGTTTTGTTTCTTGATATTTCAGATTTAGAAATACAAAATCGGAATATGAAATACTTTGTTACAAGTATAGTTAAAATTAATTACAGTAAACGTACTGTATAGTCAAAAACGCGTGCCAGATTTCAGTAAAATTCGGAAATCATATTTTGAGGTAATGTTCTATACATTAAAACAGTACCTTACGAAATAATACTTTTATTATTTGAAACCTCTAGGCGCGTTTTAAAATTGTTTCTGTTCGTGTTATAATACGTTTTATGTTAAACGTATATTTAAACCCTTTTGTCTATTCGTTATAGATATATAAGTACTCGTAATTAATAATTTCATTATTAATTATTTTGGTGTCACGAAACTTTTGTTATTTATTTGTCGGCTTCGTTCCGATACGTTCGTACGTAATTTATAAATAACTACGTATCATGTAATACTTTTAGTATTATTGTTTAGGGCTCGCTAGACTCATATCACCTCATAGGTTTTGTTTAAAACAAATGCAGGGAATTAGCGTAAGAAATGCATGTAATTAAGTATAATTATATACCTAATTTGGAGGAGTGTCACAAGATTTAAGTACTGATTTGCATCCAGCAAATAAAAATGTATATGTATACAGCCATGAGTGCATAGTTTGAGCTTAACTCGAGGGTCAGGATTCACCTGAGCGTTTTTGCCTCCACGAGTGCCTAATCAACACTCGTCTTCCCAAATATTAGTACATCCGTTTACCCAGTTAGTGCTTGCTAACCCGGACGAGGAGGGTCAATCCTATATGGTACCATATACTAATATTCACGCTACAAACGTATTACCAAACTATATATGCTGACGGAGGACTTTGAAATGATTAGTTGTGTATAGCTCATGTAGTATATGTAAAAGTTGTACTTGCGTTCACATGTTAAAAACAAGCAATGTATCACACCCCTGAGTGAAAAGCAGTAAAAAGAGGGGCTATGAGACTCACCTGAGTCTAGAGAGTTTAACTTAATAAACTTGAGTTGATTAGCCGAGTAATGGTGTCCGAAGACTTGTAACCTAAGGGTGTCCGCGACACGCGATGGTTAATACGTGTAGGTATCTCGAAAGATCACCTATGTTAGTTGTTCACACAACTAATGATGTCCAAATTACATTTGGTTTGATTGTTTGTTTGTTTGCGTTTCGAAAACATGTACGGCCCGTTGGTGACGGTTTGTAATAGTAATCTCAAAGTATTATTACATGTTTCGCTGTATTGTATAAGGTTTTGTTGGAGTAATTGTTCGACACTTAGATGAGAAAGTGGTTACAACTTTTAATGACGGGGGTCCGGGGGCAGCGCCCCTGGTTAGCGGGGTTCCAGGGGTGGCAACCCCTGGCGGGGTCCAAGGGGCTGGCCCCTGGTTGGGGTCAAGATGCCAAGTCAGCTCGAAAATTTTTTATTTCTACTATATTGCTTTAGTGAAAAACGCATCCAGGATTTAAATTTGGTAAAATCAAGTGATAAAATTTCAGGTCTCGACACTTAGTAAAATCTGAGTTTTCTAGGTTCTGTTATCTGCGACATTAGGCGTAGTGTCGCAGGCCGTGACTGCGACGTTGATCATGGCGTCGCTAAATGCGACATTCGCAATTTAATGCGACATTATGTGTTATGTCGCAATATGCGACGTTGTTGGTTCTTTCGACGTAGAGGTCGGTGTCACTATGTGCGACTTTAGCAACTTAATGCGACGTTGAGGTTGATGTAGCACCATGCGACATCGTGAGAGGTTTTGCGACATTGTAGCTGATGTCGCAATTGGGCCAAGCCAAAAGCGACGTCAGCGTCTGGTCGGACTCCGGTGGCCGGAAACACGGCCGGACGACTTTTGTTTGGTCCGAAACTTTTACCCAACCCTTATTTGGACATTATAAGCTTATATAAACAACTTTCATGAAGAATAAATGAAATCTAAGGGTTTTCGAGAATTTGTCGGAAACTTACGAATCGTCGCGAGAGAAATCCGAAAAGATAGGATTGTAGATCGTTGCGTGGTGGTCGTTTTTCTCCAAAGAGCTCCGGTGATCCGACGTCGTTTGGTGGTGCTTTTTGGCGGAAATAGGTGGTGGTTGTGGTGGGATTATTTGAGAGAAAAAGAAAGAAAGAGAGAGAAGAGAAAAGATAAAGTGAGAAAGAAGAAGGTGGTGATGGGGGGTAAGGGGGCCGGTTTGGGTGGGGTCCACGGATGTGGGCTTCACCCATTTTTCGTTTCCTGCGATTTTGCTTCGTGTGGTGTTCGTTTTCTCGCTCGTTAAATGTTAATTAATTATTTAAAACGTTTAATTATACGTTTAACAATGTAAATAATCATTCGATAATTTTGTTGAAATATTTTATCAAAATACCTAATACTTGAGTTATAAATCATAACTATAATTTATTTTTGTTTCGTTTGCGCGTTTACATTTTAATCACGTAAATCATATTTGTACGATACGAGTTGAATTGAAATATTATAACAATAATATTTTTGGGATATAATAGCATTATTAAATAATATTATATTATTTTATAAAATCGTTCACCAACGTCCGTATTTACTTGAACCGAATTATATTCGATTTAAATTGCGTACGATTTAATCAAATCGCATGATTGTATATATATTCAACAATATATATTTCGATTCATAATTATCCTAACATAGAACTAATTACATGTATTAATAGTTGATTAGGCACTAATTTCTAGTCCTAATTTGGCGTGTGTTACAGGTCCGTCAGTTTCAGTCAGTTTTGAAAAAAAACTGACGTGGCGCAGACGTGGCGCGTCGGTTTCTGTCAGTTTCTGTCACTGTTGGGAATGGTCTTAGGGTTCACTTCCTTTTTGGTTTTGAAAATCTGTAATTTCTTTTCTCTGTAATTCAAGCATTTGATTACGAATCTGTAAAGCATTCGACTGCAATTCAATTTCGAGCTTATTCTGATTCACTAAGTTCCTGATTGTTTTGTGTAATCGTTCGTTCATCAGTTTTAATCCGAAATTCTAGAACGTTCATATCAATTGGTATCAAAACTCGTTTCTGGCGCTGGATTGATTTGTGCACTTCAGTTGAAGCAATTGGAAGGTGATTTTAATCGTAATCATCTTGAGAAACTACTGTTACGGCACAATAGAGATGGTGAATACATGTTCGAGTGATGATCCGGTCAGCAATACGAAATTGAACATGACGTTCGCCAATTTTCAACGTTCAATTGATAAAATCAACGAAAGTATCAACGGATTGTTGATATTTCAGCAATTTGACCAAAATGAGTTCACGAGGCTTAATTCAGGCAACAACGGTAGTAATCGTGGACCTCAATCGTAGTACGGTAAACTTACGCGCTTTGACTTTCCTAAATTCAACGGTGATGATGTTGATGGTTGGTTATACTGAGTGCAACAATTTTTTGGCTTAGATAAATTCAATAATAACCAAAAAATTAGGCTAGTGTCTATGTATTTGTATGATAAAGCATTGAGTTGGCACCAACAATTTGTGAAGCGATATGGTGATGATGTGGTTTGGGAGCTGTATGAAAGGGAAAAAAGGAAATGACTTGCTCAGCTATTTGATGATACTATAGTTGAACTCAAAAACGTAAAGCAGAGTTCCACAGTGTAAGTATATCAGGATCTCTTTGAAACCGTGCTTAATAGAGTAGAATTACGTGAAGCTTATGCTGTGAGTTTATTCATTGGAGGTTTAAAAGATGAAATCAGTACTTTAGTTAGAATGTTTAAGCGTACTACTTTGTCTAATGTGTATTGTCTGGTTAAAATGCAAGAAGCTACTCTTGTAGCCATCAAAAATAGGTATGCACCTTTATTGCCTACTCCTGAAAACACTGGTTATGCTTAAAGGCAATTAACCCTGCATGTACCCCACAGAATACATAACTAGCCTTACTTGCACCAACAATTGAGGGTAATTATAAGTCAAACACTGCAAGTACCTGTAGACAAAGTACAAATCCGATAACCAGAAGGCGGCTAACACAATAAGAACTAGAGGAGAAGAGAGCTAAAAACTTATGTTTCTATTGTGACCAAAGATACACACCTGGCCATGTGTGCATAAGTCAGATTTACTCTTTGGAAGTAATTGATGCAACACCTAATGAAGTGTTAGGTAAACAAGTAGAGGTAGAAGAAGATAATAGCGGTAGCTACACTGATTTACCAACTGAAAACATGAGCAGTTATGGAGTGTCTACTGAAGTGATTCCCCAAATATCATTACATGCTCTCATTGGAGTTGACAATTATAAAACTATGAGAGTTAGGGCGTATGTAGGCAAATAAGTGGTTCATATGTTAGTAGACTCGGGCAGTACTCACAATTTTCTGGACCTACAAACTGCTAAAAGAATAGGTTGCAAGGTTGGGAGTACTTGTCCATTGCAAGTTTCTGTAGCTAATGGGCACATAATGACTAGTGTTTATGAATGCAAAGGGTTCACTTCGACTTTACAAGGTCAGCCTTAGGTTTATGATGTGATGATTTTGCCACTAGGAGGTTGTGAAATGGTGTTGGGTGTTCAATGGTTAGCAATATTAGGATGCATTAAGTGGAACTTTAAATTGCTTGTCATGGAATATTATTAAATGAAGAGAAGGGTGGTTCACAGGGGAATGAAACAAGCTGCTATCTAATGGATGCAAGGCAAGAGAATGGTTAAAAGTACCAAGCTACTGGGCACACAAGCAGAGTTGTCATCCATGACTCTATGTGCATATCCTGCTGCTATTTGTATTGTTCAGGATGAGATTGCGGTAACCGGAAACATTCAGCTACAAGCACTATAAGAGGGATATAAGCCAGGGTTTGAAATACCTAAATCCTTAAATCCATGGGGAGCTCAAGATCACAAAATTATGTTGTGATGGTCAAGAAGAATGGTGGAACTTCGAGGATGCGTGTAGCCTATAAACAACTCGATAAGTATACGACAGAGGACAAGTTTCCAATTCAGGTCATAGAAGAATCAAAAACTTGATGGCACCCAAAAGCGTCGGTGTCGTTGATGGTAACTAATCGGGCACCAACAGGGGTTTTAAAATTTATATATTGATGGGCTTAAATTATACGTACTACCTACTCTGGTTAGCAAGCGGTAAGTATGACCTAAGATCGTTCTATGAATCCAAATGTGTGAGTGATTAAAGCTGGTGCTTTCGGTAGGGGAATATTTAGGATGGAACAAACTAGGTAGGTTTGGGGGTTTTTAAATTAAAGACAGGTAATTAAAATGCAGAAAAGTAAATTGCAGTAAATTAAAGTGCAGGAAAGCAGATAAAGATAAATATGTGATTGCTGAGACTTTGATAATTAATGTTTCAGGATGACAGATTAAACAGGGACAATACTTAATGTTATGAGTAAACTATTAGGTGTAAACTCTAGAACCCTACCAATTAAGTTTCCCATTGGCATGTCACTAGGAACTAGGTTATCGTGATTCTGATCGGAGCAATACGCAAACTTCCAATACTCATCTAGTTGAAAGATAAGCAACCTATCTTGGCTTGTTACCGAGGTACATGAATCAGTAGCGTATCGTCTCATAGGTCCGACCGTTCTTAACACCTAAAATAGTTTATTATTTCATTAGCATGCAGATTAATGACTTCGTATGTTTAGACCGTTGATTATGTAAGACTTAGTGTTCTAAGGATTCTAGGTTGCTAGGACTTTACTCTTATTCCTAAGTCTTGTTTCATTCATTAAGATTTGGTTACTTCAACTTATGACTTGAGTTCTCCTTTTCAAACAGTTATACATCCCTGGATTATTCGCAGTTTATAAAAACGTGTTTCATATGCAGATCATGCCTTTCAGTAATCGGACAGTGTACCTTACATGATAGTTCCACTGCTTCTTACATCAAACATGCGGTCAAGAGTAATTGACGGTGAAAGTGGCACTCTAAACTAACTAAATGTAAAGCAATGCAGAAATGTAAACCTAATATGTACAACGAGTGGGTTAACTGTGTCTTACTTGTTGCATGTCATGGGCACAGATAACTACTTACCATAATTAAGGTTGATCAGGTCCTAATTACTAGGTTGCAGTCACGTGGATAACCAGAAAGGGTACTCCATAAATTAAACTCAAGTTCATAAAGTCTCAACGAAACAAGGGTCATTAATTCCTATTTTATCTGAACGTGTTTTACGAACATCATTTTATTGTGCATTGACTTTCGTAGGATATATCACTTATTTATGAAGTTGTATTGTCCTTTCGGAATTCCAACTGTAAACCAGAGCTGATTCCAGTGATGTAACTACCTTCGGTCGTTTATTGACTTCCATACATTTGTACTCCGCTTGAGGCGTTTCCAGTACTATATCAAATAAACAGTCGAATAGGGGCCGTCACATCACCTTATGATTGTCGTACACTAATCATATAATGTCATCCTTACTTATAATTATCTACATCTTCAACAATCACAATAATAGACTACTCACAATTCATGGCAATAGACAAATCACATACAAGGCAATAATACATAATTATAATATGAAATAAAGCAAGTAAGATATAGGTTGAGATATCACCCGGAAATAAATGCGTAGCAGCGTATTATTATAATTGACAACTCGTTCACACATACAAAGATGAATCCCCAAACTCCTAACGTTCGCTCTAGCCTCTATGTTAATTCGAAGATTAATTACAATAATCCTAGACTAAAATATGAGAGAATTTTTAGAGTGAGAAAGTGAAAATGGATGAGTGAGAGTATGTGTATGAGTGTGAATTTGAGAATGTGAGTGTGTCTTGAAAATGAGCCTCATGCCTCCTATTTATAGGAGGGTTTTGGTGCATGTTAGCAAGTAGAAGCTCACGATAGCAAAAGGTGGAAAAGGTAGTGGCACCGGGCACGTGCATATGGTGGCACGAGGTACGTAAAGTTGCGTAAAGGTCTAGCACCGGGTACACGCAAGGACCAAAAAGCGGGAACCGGACGGGGGGATGGCAGCAACCGGCGGCTGGGTGGTGGCAGCCGGCGGCCTGGCTGCCACCCGTCCCGGTTCGTCGCTCGTTGCCTCGTTGCTCGTTTCGCGCGTATCTTCTTCTTTATGCGTCTGTTTGCGTCGATTCTTTTTTTTTGTTGGATTCGTAATTTAAAAACGAAGACTTTGATGTAAAGATATCCCAAAAATATGTCTCTGAACTTTAGATGTGTCGTACGAATCGTTTGGATCTTCCGGCGTACGTAGAATCTTCATTCTTCGTCCGTTTTTGTTGATTCTTCTTCTGTTGGATTCTTAATTTGAAAACGAACATCTTGGTTAAGATGGATGTTGGTGATGGGTACTTTTGTCTTGAAATCTCGTTTTGATGCCTTGAATCTTCAAACGTATGTGGAATCTTCGTTTTCTACCCGTTTTGCTTGATTTTCATCGTGCAACCTTGTTTTGACCATCTTGGCATAATACTATTGATTTGTAATGTTTTTGAGTTAATATGCCAAGAATCGTTCCAGAATGAGAAAGATATCGGTAGTAAAAACGTGACTTTTTATGCGATATCAAGTATCCCACACTTAGAATTTTGCTTGTCCTCAAGCAGACTCATTCATAAAAAGTTTCTGGAAAGATTCTAATCGCATTAGCCCTTAGAGATACTATTTCCAAAGAATATGAATTGCAGTTATGAAAGAGTTTTTACTGGAAACTAAGGGTCTATAGAATTTGATACTTTCTTCGAGCAACTCATATGATGGTCATGACTAGGAAATCCTCACAAGTGGGTCACTCAAATCACTCAGGTGTTTAGGGTTTCCTACTTACTAGTGTCAATCACTCAGATAGCCAGTCATGCAGCATTCTCGTCATAGGCTTGATCAAGAATCAAATCTCCATCACTTTTGATGAGGACGATACTAACCTCTCGAGATATCTTGGAAAGGAATCGGTTGCTTGGTTTTGAAGGAGGTGCGTGATGAGGGGTGTGATGGGTTTGTGTATTTTCCCGAAACTAAGGTGCTTTTCTTGAGAGAATCTCTTTTGGAATTTCTCAGGTTTTTGGAGAGACTTGTAGCCCTTTCCCGTTGGATTTTTCTTTTTGGCCTTTTTCTTGGTTGTGCCGGCATAATTCTTTTCTTTTTGTTTCTTTTTGGTTTCTTTTCTTCTATTATGCCGACTTCTATATATTTTCTGGCCTTGAAGGTTTTTCAATGGTATTGGTTTGTGATAGCTTTTCTTGCCAAAGTCTTGGGAAACTGAGAGTGTCTCTGAAAGTTTGTTAGAAGACGAAACTTCTGTAGGTTCGGGATGAATAGTAGGAGATTTTGATTGGGTGTGAAGAGTGGATGTTGAGTGGGTGGATGTTTGGTGGTGTAAGGGTGTTTGGATTCCTTAGAAGTCATCAAGATAGGTTGTATCTATGCCACATATGGCACTCATCGATGTGATCTCGAAATACATTACAAGAGCAAGTTCTAATTCAAATGCATACATCGGCGCACACATGAAACGGAAAGTAAAGCATTAAAAGTGAATGCTTATTATGGGCTCAATCCTCACGAATCGAATGTTTTAGTCAATGTGTGCCTAGCCATGTGTTGCCCTTTTCGTCCGTATCTTATTCTAAAACGGTTTTGTTTCGTTGTTAAGACTCGTTTCTTACTGTAATTTATAGTCTTAAAAGATAGGATATATAAAGAATAATGTTTTTGAATCCGAAATTTTTGAATTTTTTTCCATTTTTAGCCTTTTAATAGAAATTTTGTTTGACTTACGGACAAGAGGTAAAACTTGCAGTTGAAGGCCGTATATCCCACACTTAGAGGAACATTGTCCCTAATGTTCGAATCTATCTGTTGAGTACCTCTTGTTGAAGTATCCCACACTTAGAGATTCTACTTATTTTTGGATTGTTTCTTAAGTGTAGTGTGTCCCACACTTAGTTTTTGGAATATCGGATGAGATAATCAGCGCATTAAACGGGTAGAGGGTTTTGGAACGGTGTACCGATTTTGTTGCGCGCGTTGTCGGCTACTCGTTAGAAGTCTGTCGGCTCGTGGTTTGTGGCTTACGTCTCCTAGCGTTCTTCATGGCGAGGTCCACAGTTTCCTTTGCTTTTGATCTTCTATAGTGTTTGAATTATACAAACATGCCACTCAACAATTAAATAATAGCTGCTAGTAAGAAAAGTAAAATGATAACATAATAAAGCAGTAAATGGATAGAGTTGATGTCTATGCATCCACAGTACATCAGATACAATAATAATAAAGTCTTGCTAGAAAATAGAAAGAAGTCAGAAAGCGGAGCAATCTAGTGCTCGGCTGGTGGTGATACTGCTGCTGAAGGTACTATAGGTACAGGAGATGTCTCATCTGATGAAGAATCATCGTGCTGATAGTGGGTGCCTTCGTCTGATGCATCTCGATCAGCCTCTGCATCTGATGTACCTGTAGTGAATACTCCATGCTGTATCAAATTATCAATGAATTCCCCTGTGGGCATGTCAAAGCTGTCTAGTGGAATCTCGGGTGTCCTCGGCTGAGAGTGTCCTCTGAATAAATCAGTCTATCTATGAGAGGATACTGGATCAATCGGTGCAGCTATAGGGCTGACACTCCTGAGAATCCTCTGACTCTGAACAATGGTGGCCCGTGTAGAAACTCTGGATATCCTGCTGTTCCTCGAAGTCTGCCCTCTGACTGAATCAACTGCTGATGGAACATGCTGTCTTGGGGGTGGAACTCGTGCGGGTGGTACTCGTGGTCTCGGTGGAGCTGTGCGAGGTGGTAAACCATGGCCACGGTCACGAACTGGATGTCGGTGAGGTGCTGGAGCGGCAGGGTATATAAGTGTGGTGGCGCTTGGCCCATCCCACACGATATATCTGGCAGTGGGGTCACTGGAATCCCTGCGATTTGCTGCCTCATAGCTCTGTAACTTCTGATATGCATCTGCATCATCCAATACCAATAGTCTGGCCCAGGAGGCGTCCCATAATGGTATATGTAGGCAGGCATCTGTGTCATCTGAGCTCTAGGAGCTGGGAGAGAAGGTCCTGGCCTAGTAGGCTGTGGTGGTGCAACTGGATCATCAAAATCATCTGCATCCTCATCTTCATCTGAATCGGAGTCTGAACTGCGGGGCTCTCTTGGTTGTTTCCTCTTTCTCTCTTCCCTAGGTAGGATTAGACCTGCTACCATTGTATCCACACTCTCAGGGTCTGATGCTCGATCCCTGATGTAAACGGTGCCATCCCTCAGAATCCGAAGTATGTCCATGCTCCTCAGAAAATTGTAGTCTATCGGCTGGGCACTCCATTCTGGCAGGCTCTTGAATTTTTCTATCTCTGTCGTCCTAATCAACCCCATATTTCGAATCAACCTGGTAATCACTGGGCCCATGAATGATCTTCTTGCACCAAACTCTTTTTCTTCTAAAATCCGATGTGCAACTAGATGGGCAACGTGGATGTTCCTCCTCTCGAGGATACATGTCATCATCATAACATCAAACTCATAGACTTTACCATTAGACGTGTGCTTCCCATCAAGCGAACAAGCCAGTAGCTTGTGCAAAATCTGCATAACTGGGTCTGTGAGCAGGGTAGCTTTAATACCCGAGAAGTACGGCTTTGGTGACAAATGGCTCCATGTCTCTGCTGTAGTAGTCATGAGGGAAACAGTGGTGGATCCACTAGTAAACAGAGGTGAATCGATCTCTTCTGGAGTGTAGAGATTTAGAAGTCGTGCAAACCGGGCCAATGATAAGGTGAATTGGCTCCCCATGTACCTAAATGAGATTACCCATCTCCAACTCTACTCCGTGGCTAAAACGTATAGGTGGTCATAAACTCGGTGATCATCTCCATATACACCGGCTCATCAATGCTGAAAAGTCTCTTGAAAGACTCAAACTGCTGACCCTCTACCGAGTAGCTGAGTAGACTCTCTAATCTCTGCCTGAGTCCCAATGTCTGCAGCTTGTCCCAGTCTACATATCTAAAACGACCAAATTTCTTATCTCTCCATATCCGTGCCATCTGGTCGTATGCTGGTGTGGCACTAAGGTATGCAAGAGATCCTGTAAGTGGACGTGCTGGGTTTAGCTTCTTCTTCTTCTTTGGCGGCATAGTACCTGAGAACATGAGAGATTTAAAGTAATAGGTCTTAAGAAAGGGAAATTTAAAGCACTTCCCGAAATTTCTAATGGAAAATTCGAAATAAGGGCTTTAAATTCTTAACAGTCCAAAGATTACAGTAAATATCAAATGTCCCAAAGTGATTAGTAATAAGTTTTAACAATACTAAGGCAATCATTAATATGTGAAAGTATATAGTCATGGAATGGCGGTGAACTTATTGTGAAGTATTGTTGTTTACAAAGTTTGGTGTTAGCCAAGTTTGAAACGTTACTATTTCACAATTTACAGTTGCCAGTAAGTTTTGACCTTTAACAGTCCAATTTGAAGTAAGGTTTTTGAATAAAAATTGCGATTGATTTGTTTTAAAAATGCAATACTTCAAGTTGACTTTTTAGGTCAAAGCGTACTTCAAACGATAATTTTAAGTGTCCGCATGCCAAAGTTATAACCTATTCATGTAAACTATTTTAGACATTTCCTAATTGGTGAACAAGCTAGGTCATGCATAAAGAGCTATGTCACCCATGTGTTTGGTTTTATTCAAGACTTTTTGTTTTCACAATAATGCTTTTCTACTTATATTGCATATTTTGACTAGTCAAGCAAGTGCAAGCATCCTAGTAGGCAAAAGTTGTAACACCCTCAATTTTCGGTTTGCGGAAGCGATCGGGTCGGGTGTTACTAAAATTAAATATCACAGCATAAGATACATAATGAACGACTCTAAATGAGACGTTTGAAAATAATTATACATTTACCAAATAGAACGTTTACAACGTTATAAGTTTATTAGAAATTTCAAATACATAATTTAAAAATACAAAAGTAAATGCAGAGTTGTCCCGAATGTTTGAAATCATGCGACTCGAGCTAGCATAATCTTGTAGTAATCCCTAATCCTGCTGGGCACCTGAGAACACATGCTAAAACAGGTCAGCTATAAAGCTGGTGAGTTCATAGGTTTGTTAGTTGAAAACATAAAGTATAAATTTTGTATGTTTTGAGAAGTTGTTCAGAATCCACGATTCTGATTTGTAGCAAATTGTAGATGTAATTACCAATGTGTAATTCGAAAGTTTAGGTATCTAATACCTAATCAATTGTAGTCCGTACCTAAGTACACAATAATTGAGGCATACCGAGCCTGAATACCTATCTGGTATGAGTAAGTGTATAACGGGAGGCAATACCTGCCTAAGTTGTAACCAAATAACTGTATGACCACGTCATATGATAGTAAGTAACTGTAGTCCCGCAGAACTATGATTTAATATATGAGGTGTTGCATCCAGCAACAAATGTTTGTAGATCCGCAGATCTATGTTTGAATGTTTAGCGTGTCCGTTTACCCGATTAGCATAAGCTAACCCGGACATGAATTGAGCTAACGGCCTCGCGTGGCAGCACCACCGATCCGTTAACTTATTGTGAATCCCGAGTATAACTCGCTGATCCATTGATTGAAGTTTCGTCCACTGCAATACCGTGGTTTCGTTTTGTGCCCACTTTACCGTGGCATCGTTTGGTGCCCGCTGCAATACCGCGGCATCGTTTTTGGAATTGCTCGCAGAAATTTGTGATTGAGCCGGCAGTACAACGACATGCCCGACTAAGTTGTTTGAGAGCCAGCAGTACTCGACATGCCTGACTAAGTAGATCGTATAATAGTATGTAGATATTCATCGGGTGACACCCCCACGGTTGGATTACATCCTGGGCCGGGGGACCATCCCTGGTTGGATTACATCCTGAGCCAGAGTCGTCACCAGTTGAGTCGTATAGATATAAGAAGTCTGTACTAACTTGTAATAATATTGTATACTCCTAGCCTAAAGCCTAGCAAGTATATATATACGGAGTCTTGGGAAAATGTTCACTTAAGTTCAGTTCCCATTCTAATGATAATGGAGTGTGTCGACAGTTTTAGTTCTTAAAGAATAACTAAACTTGTAACAGTACAGATGTTATTCAGTGTAGGTAGAACTAACTAGTTCTAATGTATTCAATGATATTGTCCCGTGACAATATGGCCAAAAGATTGTGATAACTAAATCAAGTTATGTGTTGGTAATCGTTTTTCCAACGACCTAACCGGGTACGATTGTAACCTATCTAGGTTAAGTATTGATATTGTTCTAAAACAACGTTGCGGGTGTAATTCCTAAGTATTACACATTTCGTATTACATACAGTAATATAAATAGTTGTAAATTATAAACGATTGTTAATATGATTTGAATACAGCAATTGAGCATGTGTTTCACCCCGAAAATAGTAAAACAGTTGAAAGAGTGGGGCTATGAAACTCACCTGTGAGTTGTTAGTGATACGATGATACGCGCGTCGTCCGAATGGTAACCTTCTAGTGTCCTAAACACGTGAGGTTATATAAGTATGAGACAAATCAGTTTGTCTAAGCGAGTTGTTCATGTATGCATTTGTTGTTGAAGTCTGGAAATGGTGTACGGGGGTCCGGGGGCAGCGCCCCTGGTAGCGGGGTCCAAGGGGTGGCAACCCCTGGCGGGGTCCAAGGGGCAGAGCCCCTGGCTGGGGTCGAGCTGCCAGGTCAGCTTGGAAAATTTTTATTTATACTACTTTGCTTTAGAGAAAACGCATTCGAAATCCAAATTCGGGTAAAATCGGGTGGTAAAATTTGGTTGTCAATACTTAGTGAAAAACATAGGTTTTTAAGGTTCTGCGACGTCAGATGCGACGTCAGAGGCGACGTAGAGTCTTGCGTCGCTATGTGCGACATTCGCAAGTCAATGCGACGTAAAAGCTTGCGTCGCTAAATGCGACGTTGAGGTTTTGTGCGACGTAAGGGTCGGCGTCGCTATACGCGACGTTCGCAATTTCATGCGACGTTGTGACTGACGTCGCACCAGGCGACGTCATGGTATTTGCGACGTTGAGCTGCGACGTTGGCTGCGACGTCGCAGCACTGTTTTTGGTCCCTGCGACGTTGTCGTCTGGTTCGACGGGTTTTTACCCAAAATCAAGATCTAACTCGTTTTTGACCAAATCTCGTTGATATAAAGCTAATACATGCTATATTAAGTGTTTTTATGAAGAAATAACAAGGAAAAAGTGGAGAAATCCTTACGATTCGAATTTTGAAGGTTTGAAGATGATGATGAACTTGATGAAGAAGATGAAGATGATAATGGTGATGATGGTTGCTTGTTGTTGCTGTTGATGATGCTGATGGCGGTGGTGGCTGGACGGCGGCAGTGGTGGTCCGGCGGTGGTGATGAAGATCCGAGAGAGAGAGAGGTGTAAGGGTGTGTTTGGTGATGAAAATGAAAAAGGAAAGAAAATGGGGGAAATGGGGAGGCCGGCCCATCTTTTTGGTGGGTTGGTTTCCCCAATTTGCGGTATAAAATACCCGTGTTTTCGTACCCATTCGTAAAATAATTAATGTTTTTAAATTTCGTGATATTTATTCGTATAATTAATAATGGTTTCGAGTTGGAACATTTTATAAAAAATGAAATGTCTTGGAATAAAGTTTTTATAACTTTATTTTACGCGTTGTTGATTTATTCTCAAATGCGATTTATAAATAATCGTTCGCGATATATATATATCTAACTGATACATATTTATATATGTGTATAATACTCAAATACTTCGTTGATACGCATATGTAATATGCGATTTAAAAAGTTAAATTGGACCCGAATTTTGGTCCTTTTTGACCGGGTGTTACAAAAGTTGTCAAGTAAAGTTAATTTACTATCCTAATCATGCATGCTAGTTAACTTTTTGTTGACTTTAAAAAGTCAAACTTGCTAATCTTAATTTATCCGCATTATGCAATTAACATAGAGCAATCATTCAAAACACCACAATTACTTAAATGTTTAACAACTACCACTTAATCAAGCAAAATTCTAGACTTAATCAATATGTTAAAGTACATCCTTTCGAGAAAGTCTAACTAGTGTGAATTAGTATGGGTAAGTGGTAGTAACATGTAGTTCCTAAGCATCTAACCAAGAAAAGTGTTATTTCCTAGTTACTAACTTAGCTAACTTCATAAAATAAGATACTTTAAGTTCAAAGTAGGTTTTTCATGATCATACCTTAGTTTAAGTGAAGAAAACTTGAAATGATTGTACAACCGCAAAGAAGATGCAACAAGGAGCTCAAAAGGACATAAGATCACATGTTTTGGTGGAGTATTAATGGTGGTTCATGGTGGTGGTGAGTTTGGGCGGTTTTGAGGAAGGAGAAAGGAGAAGAAATTTTTTTTTTCTTTTGTTTTTGAATTAGAAGATCATATGGAAGGTTCATGGGAATATTTGTCATACTCCTATGTACTTTATTCCTTACATATGGTCCCTAGAGTACTTAATTAGTACTAAGCCTAATATCCTAGATTAATTTCTAATGTCCTACTAATAATGATTACGAATCCTACATGTATTTATTGTAACTAGTTACTTGTTAGTTTTTCGTTACGTTATAAACAATTTAAGAAACGCGCAAATTTTTGTGGAACAATTAAAGTCAATCCTGAAATATTAAACTTAAATTATTTTTGGTGTTTAAAAATTATTTGTCAGACGTGGACTTGTTGAATGTACATGTTTCAGCAAAACGCTTAACATTGTACGTTCTTTCCGACGTGCACGCGTATTCAGGCAAAAATTTTAAAAACGTTTTTTCTTTTTAAAAAAAAAAACTTTCAAAATTTTATTATATTACTATATTTATACTAAAATTTGCTCATTTAAAGTCGCGAGCCTTGGCCTTTTTTGGAAGGAATTGTTTTAAGATTCGTTCTGATCCCTCCATAGGGAAAGGGTCGAGATTAGCTCCCTTAAGCGAACGTTTTTAAGTACGAAATGTTTTGAAAGTTCCCAAATGACATTGTAAATTAAATAATGACGATTCTCTAATCCCCATAGGATTTCTCGTTCCTCGTACCCTAAATTGACGAGATCATCAATCAGCTTATTATACGCTTTCCTTATCTTCTTGGGATTTGACAAACCGTCGCGTATTCCTTGGTCTTTGTAATTCAGATCGTGAGTGAGTTTATTCATGGCTTCCACAAACGCATTCTCCTCCTGTGAATCAGGTTCTCCGGTTGTAGACTTAACTGCCTTACAGAGTTCACTGATTCTGGCTTTTTGCGTGGAAGTGAAGGGGTATTTGGTAAAGGCAAAGATTCGAGTGAGCTTGACGTGAAGGTCTTTTCTTTTTGCGAAGAAGGCTGTGTCGATTCTTTCCTTGGTGGAATCAGGAAAAACGTCTCGTAATTTGGAGATCAAGTAAGAGGCGGGGTCAACAAAGAAAGGAATTTTACCAGGAATGACGATGGAAATCATCGGATCTTGTTCTACCCAGAACTCAAGTTTGTTGATCATTGCGGCGACATTGTGATTGATGAATATCATAGATATTGGGAGAAAATCCATGTTGGCAAATGATTTAAAGAGTAGATCTAAATCTGCTACAAACTTTAGTTCTTGGTCTCTGAAATTCGTGGAAGGGTTTTCGTATCCTTGACTTGTCAGGCGAAGCAGGAATTCTACTTGTTTCTCTAATTTGGCGATCATTTCTCGTTGTTTGTAGGAAAACGGGAGGTCGGCATAGGTTAATTGCCTGACGAATGCCTTATAGACGTCTACCTTACGGGAAGGGTCGAAAGAAGCACCGAGATGGCGTTCTTCAAAACAAGGTTGTCCTGACTTGACTGATGGAACCTTATCCACCACTCGATAAATGGTGTATTTGGGTTCTTGTGACAAGAATGGAAGGATGCCGTCATTATGAGAATCGGACAGGATTTGGGAATATACTGTTGTCTCAGGAATGAGGGTGATTGTATCACGAAATTTCGGAGGTTTTTCTTCAAGATTATCTTCGGGAAAATAATTGAAGTGGACAGAATTTGGTAAATTAGGTGAGTGTAAAGTTGGAGAGTGATCTTCTGGAGATGATGCAAGGTCAGGTAACTGATCTGTGTCATCAAGGTCCAGGCAATGTTTTGGGATGGAAAGTGGAATCCTAAATTCTTCTAAGGTAGCATACAATTCTTCCAGAGAAGTGGGTTTTTGAGATGTCATGTTTAAACTAATATTATCCTAATACTAAATTAACAATAAATTAATGCTAAATTACTTAAATTAACTTTCGAAAGATATCTGAGAAGATTTCAGTTGGAAGGATCTCCTAAATATTACTACTTAAGGCGGCTTTGAATCGTACGTTTGTGAGTCCCTGGCAGCGGCGCTAAAAACTTGATGGCACCCCAAAAGCGTCGGTGTCGTTGATGGTAACTAATCAGGCGCCAACAGGGGTTTTAAAATTTATATATTGCTGGGCTTAAATTATACGTACTACCTACTCTGGTTAGCAAGCGGTAAGTATGACCTAAGATCGTTCTATGAATCCAAACGTGTGAGTGATTAAAGCTGGTGCTTTCGATAGGGGAATATTTAGGATGGAACAAAGTAGGTAGGTTTGGGGGTTTTTAAATTAAAGACAGGTAATTAAAATGCAGAAAAGTAAATTGCAGTAAATTAAAGTGCAGGAAAGCAGATAAAGATAAATATGTGATTGCTGAGACTTTGATAATTAATGTTTCAGGATGACAGATTAAACAGGGACAATACTTAATGTTATGAGTAAACTATTAGGTGTAAACTCTAGAACCCTACCAATTAACTTTCCCATTGGCATGTCACTAGGAACTAGGTTATCGTGATTCTGATCGGAGCAATACGCAAACTTCCAATACTCATCTAGTTGAAAGATGAGCAACCTATCTTGGCTTGTTACCGAGGTGCATGAATCAGTAGCATATCGTCTCATAGGTCCGACCGTTCTTAACCCCTAAAATAGCTTATTATTCCATTATCATGCAGATTAATGACTTCGTATGTTTAGACCGTTGATTATGTAAGACTTAGTGTTTTAAGGATTCTAGGTCGCTAGGACATTACTCTTATTCCTAAGTCTTGTTTCATGCATTAAGATTTGGTTACTTCAACTTATGACTTGAGTTCTCCTTTTCAAACAGTTATACATCCCTAGATTATTCGCAATTTATAAAAACGTGTTTCATATGCAGACCATGCCTTTCAGTAATCGGACAGTGTACCTTACATGATAGTTCCACTGCTTCTTACATCAAACATGCGGTCAAGAGTAATTGACGGTGAAAGTGGCACTCTAAACTAACTAAATGTAAAGCAATGCAGAAATGTAAACCTAATATGTACAACGAGTGGGTTAACTGTGTCTTACTTGTTGCATGTCATGGGCACAGATAACTACTTACCATAATTAAGGTTGATCAGGTCCTAATTACTAGGTTGCAGTCACATGGATAACCAGAAAGGGTACTCCATAAATTAAACTCAAGTTCATAAAGTCTCAACGATACAAGGGTCATTAATTCCTATTTTATCTGAATGTGTTTTACGAACATCATTTTATTGTGCATTGACTTTCGTAGGATATATCACTTAGTTATGAAGTTGTATTGTCCTTTCGGACTTCCAACTGTAAACCAGAGCTGATTCCAGTGATGTAACTACCTTCGGTCGTTTATTGACTTCCATACATTTGTACTCCGCTTGAGGCGTTTCCTGTACTATATCAAATAAACAGTCGAATAGGGGCCGTCACATCACCTTATGATTGTCGTACACTAATCATATAATGTCATCCTTACTTATAATTATCTACATCTTCAACAATCACAATAATAGACTACTCGCAATTCATGGCAATAGACAAATCACATACAAGGCAATAATACATAATTATAATATGAAATAAAGCAAGTAAGATATAGGTTGAGATATCACCCGGAAATAAATGCGTAGCAGCGTATTATTATAATTGACAACTCGTTCACACGTACAAAGATGAATCTCCAAACTCCTAACGTTCGCTCTAGCCTCTAGGTTAATCCGAAGATTAATTACAATAATCCTAGACTAAAATATGAGAGAATTTTTAGAGTGAGAAAGTGAAAATGGATGAGTGAGAGTATGTGTATGAGTGTGAATTTGAGAATGTGAGTGTGTCTTGAAAATGAGCCTCATGCCTCCTATTTATAGGAGAGTTTTGGTGCATGTTAGCAAGTAAAAGCTCACGATAGCAAAAGGTGGAAAAGGTAGTGGCACCGGGTACGTGCATATGGTGGCACGAGGTACGTAAAGTTGCGTAAAGGTCTAGCACGAGGTACGTAAAGCTGCGTAAAGGTCTAGCACCAGGTACACGCAAGGACCAAAAAGCGGGAACCGGACGGGGGGATGGCAGCAGCCGGCGGCTGGGTGGTGGCAGCCGGCGGCCTGGTGGCTATACAAATGAAAGCCGTATAACGTTACCTCCGTTGTTTCATAACGATATTATCCAATTAGATATATCACCACAAACTACTCATTAATCATGGAAAACATACAAGCACACTACTCACAATGCATAGCAATAGACATTTCTAATATCAATAAATCACATACATCAAACAGGAACAATATGACAAATTAATAATAGAAAGGATAGAAAATACTGATAGGAATTGCGAGCAGAATAACACTTGTATTTCTTCATTAATATCCAAGCATTGCATAAGCTAGCCTCTACTAATTAACTACATAACTAATCTAAAAGAAAGGTTTCCCTCCCTAATCATCTCACTAGTTCAAGGGTTTAAAACCCTAGCAAGAAACTAGAGAGAAAGACTAGAGAGAGAACCTATAACCTACTAATTCTCCTCTAACTCCTAAGAGTAGTGCTAGAGAGATAATGCTAAACTAGAGAGAGAAAGAAGAAATGAGAGAATGAGGTGTGTGAAATGAGGTAGAGATGCCCTCTATTTATAGGCAAGCCTTGGATGCAAGAGTACAAGCCCACAAGCATGCACGTACACGCGTACGAAGCAAACGAAGCAAGATGAGAGTGCACGAAGAGCAACCAGGCCGTACACGGCCTTGACATAGCAGTACACGGCCTCCAACAGGCCGTATACTGTCATTTCCAGGCCGTACACGGCTTCACCCCTTCAGTACACGGCCGTGTGGTAGGCCGTGTGATGTTTTCGGCTTTTCTCGTTGCTTCGGACGGCCATAACTTCTTCGTTTCTTGTCCGTTTGACTTGATTCTTGCGCTCACGGTCTCGTAATTCCGTTATGCTTCTAATGATACCAATTTTGTAGAAATTGGAGCTGTGAAACCCAGGCATGTCCGGAATACATTTCGTGGTCTTCGGATGCATTGTTCGGCTTATAACTTTCCCGTCCTTGATCCAAATTGAGATTTCTTTATATCCACGCTCACGTAATCTCCATAGATACAAAATAAGATAAGAATGAGGTCTTGGTATAGAGTTTACAGTAGATTTGAAGTGTTGCTCAATTCGGTGCCTATTTCGGTTAGTTTTCCGACCTTTTTGCATGATTTTCGAAAGACCAACAAGTTTATACCTTTCTAACAAAAGTTGGTAAATAATGATGATTTTAAGATGTATTTGTTAGAAAAGAGCTAAATATGGGACAAATAACGTAGGTAAAAACGTGACTTTTTGCGCTACATCAGTACTTAATGGGGATTTAAGTATAGGATAAACCCGCACTCATGGAAGTTACTTCATGGATTGAAATCACGAGTAACTCTGAGATGATAATATCTTATATTCTTAAAATGGAGATACATGAGTTTCTAGTTTTCAAGTCTGTTATACTTTAGTTTATTCAAACGCTGTGCGTAAATGCCAGTCATAAAGGATACGCTAGGTATGACATGATGAGTTGACTAGTACTATGTATGCGAAATTTATTTGTTCCTTTTGCCTAAATGGAAAAGCGATATCCCTGGGCCCTCTGATGATTAAATGTTGACTCATAAAGTGCTTGGCCAAGCCAGGACTAAATTGATATGTACAATTCTGTAGTCCCATATAGTCAAATTGATCAGAAATCAGAAAACATAATCTTGAATCTGGAGATTGATTAAATCCATGTCCGGGTTTCATACGTTATCAGAAACAAAGGAATATATGATCACTTATCTAAAAGGATTGTCACTGGATATGATCAGAGTTCGGAAGATGCATTGGATGGCACCTCTACTTAGGATAGAGACGGACCAATAGTAGTTGATGACTTGTCCAAGTGGGAGACTGTTGGAAATAGTGTCCAAGGTCATAACTAATTGGTAAGACTATTCTAAAGGTAGAGTCCTTTTTGGGTTGCCCTCGATGAACAGTAAGAGAAACAATAAGAGAGATAATATTAATTGGAATTAATATTATAGTTAATTAATTGGTTTGTTAATTTATCAATGTTGATAAATTAATTAGAAGCTAAAAGTAATTAACGGAAATAATAAAGAATATTTAGTTGTTTATTAATTGAATATTAATATGAAACAAAAGGAATATTCTGAAAAGTGATTCCAACCGGCGGTTGGAGGATTAGGGTTTGTAAGGCGGTGACGCGTGTTTGACTTAGAACAGGATTCAACTCCAACCGGCGGTTGGAAGCTCCAACCGACGGTTGGAGGCCGAATTCAGTTATCCCACATCGGCCAGAATATAAACCCCAAGGCATCATCTTCCCCTATAAATAGAGGCCTAATCCATGGTTTCCAATCATCCCAGATCCGAATTTAATTTGGTTCTTTCTCTTTTTCTCATTCCGAATCCTTGTGAGAGTTTACACGACGTAGAGTCGGGACCCTAGGATTTGGAGTTTCTCTTGGTTCACGGGTGTGAAGCATTGGAGGTGTTCTACTTTGGGCACTTGCCATCCAAAGCATGGAAGGTCGAGCAAGGAGTCTGCGTGAAGGTTCTGCGAGGTGGTCTGCGCGTGAGAAATTGGTTTTCTCAAAGGTTAGTATTTTCTCATTTATCTATTTATTTTGTTATTGTTAATAGCTTTATTAAGTAGTGGTCCTTTAGGGTTTAATTTCCTAAGTTTCTCTAGATTAATTGTTATTTTCCGCTGCGTATGTTAATCTAGTTAGGGAATAGAAAACCCATCAGATAGGCCTCGTTACAACCTTAGGCTATACTATATATGGATTATATGAATATAGGCCTCACTCTCTCTAACGCTTTGTCTCAGAAATGGCAAACACACCACCTAATTCATCACGCTCTCCTCCATATGGAGCACGAAACTCAAGGGTAGCTAGGAGGGACACTGGATCGCCTCGAGCTAGCCCCTACCGCACTCAATAACCAGTCCCAGAGGCAAGCAACAACCAACCAATGGAGATGGTTATCAAATCAACTCAACACCTGGAGGGACGAGGAAGGAATCCAACTCCCCGCCTCAAATGGAGAATCTCCCAATATGGAAATCTCTCCTTACACTCAAGAACCTGCTCACTTCACTGTACCTGTCTTAGCTGCCAGGCTACATCGTCACGAGCAACGACTCCACGATATGGATATAGAACTGTAAGAAACTAACGAAAACTGGAGACTTACATCACTCGAACATATCAATCAAGTCTCTGAGGATCACAAAAACACCTTTAACAACCTCGACATCCTCCGCAACCAAATGGGTGAAACCATCGAAACCATGGAGGTCGTCCACAACCAAGTGATTGGTAATCGAAACAAAATTTCCGTCCTACAATCAAGGTTGAACCAGTTCGAGACACGTCTAAGGGAAACCGAGGACGCCCTCCGAACGGCTAACAGACTCGCAGAATCTGTGGACCATCTTACCGCACTATTGCCACAACTCAATCTACGTCAGAATTAGCTTAGGCCGAATCTGTACTCAATTATGCTTTTGTAGGACCTATGTAATTCGACCGGATGTAACAATTCCCGGTGCTTTTGTAAAACATCTAAGTCCGTAACTTTTGGAACTAGCAACTCGAAATTGTCTATCATCTTTTGGATTCATAATATCAATTGACAATTTCCATCGATTATTCTACATTATTAATTTTTACATTGTGATGTTGTATATTACCGCTTTTATATATATACATCTGTTGTAATTATCATTCTGGTACGATTTCTCATGTACCCTTTGTTTATTTCTTGAAGAATCATGCCGCCCAAGAAGAAAAGTTACAGTGATGCTGAACTCAGCGCCATCATCTCCCGAGCGGTAGCCGATGCCTTGGCTGCTCGGGGCTCACAACGAAACAGTGATCAAACCGTTGATACCACTCCTGTCACCAAGCCTTGTCCCTACAAGGATTTCTCAGCTGCAAACCACTAAACTTCAAAGGCACGGAAGGTGCCGTTGGTCTAATCAAGTGGATTGAAAGGATTGAATCAGTTTTCAGCTTGTGCAACTGCAGGGAAGGCAGTAAAGTCAAATTCGCTGCCTACACATTTCAAGACATTGCACTCACCTGGTGGAATACTCATGCCAGCTCTGTGGGCATTGATGTAGCCAACCAACTCCCATGGGCAGAGTTGAAGAAAATGCTGAGGGACGAATATTGTCCCAACGAAGAACTCCACAGGTTGGAGGAAGAGTTCTGGCACCTGACTGTTCAGGGCAATGATATTGCTGGCTATACCACCAAATTCCAGCAGCTCGCCCTTCTATGTCCGGGTTTGGTAGACACGGATGAAAAACGCATCAAGAAATACATCCGCGGCCTCCCGTAAAATATCCAGGAAATGTCGCCTCATCCAAACCAACTACCATCCAGAGTGCTATTCGGCTTGCACATGAGCTCATGACAATGATTGTCAGCTTTGAGGCATCCACCACACCTTCCCACAACAACAACAAACGCAAACCTACTGAACACCATGACCAACCAAACAAGAAACCCAATGCCATCCAAATGTACACCTCAAACTCTGAGCCAAAACGTGGCTACACGGGGAGCAAACCATACTGTTCCAAGTGTAACCACCACCATGATGGTCCATGCAGTACCCCTTGCAACAACTGTAGGAGGTACGAGCATTCGACCAAGGATTGTCGAGCTCCCAAAACCAACAACAACACCTCCAACAGCAACTCCAGACAGCCCAGATCCTGTTATGAGTGTGGAAACACCGGGCATTTCAGAAGAGAATGTCCTAAACTAAAGAACAAGGGCAACAACAACAACAACAACAACAACAACGCTAGAGGTAGAGCCTTTGTACTCAACTCTGGGGACGCCCGTCAAGACCCGAATGTGGTCTCGGGTATGTTCCTCATCAACAAAACTTATCTGCTTCTGTTCTATTTGATACTGGTGCCGATAAGAGCTTTATCTCTGATGAATTTTATCCACTGCTTGACATCACACCTGTTGCTCTAGATGTTAAGAACACTGTAGAACTAGCGAACGGTAAACTCATAGAAACCAATAGTGTAATACCTAATTGCACTCTAAACCTCGCCAACGAATCCTTCTCAATCGATCTTATGCCTTTTGAAATTGGAAGTTTCGACATCATCATTGGTATGGACTGGCAGTCCAAACACCGCGCTGAAATCATTTGTTATGACAAAGTCATTCGCATTCCTCTCGCCGCCGGTAGAACTTTGGTCATACAGGGGAGACCGGTGGGACGAGACTAAACATCATCTCTTGCTTGAAAACCCGAAAATTTATGAGAAAGAGTTATCCGGCAATCCTCGCGCACATCATGGAGAAAAAGTCGGAGGAGAAGCGACTTGAAGATGTGCCCATCATACGAGACTTCCCAGAAGTATTTCCCGAATAACTGCCTGGTCTACCACCACCAAGACAGGTTGAGTTCTCAATCGATCTCGTGCCAGGTGCTGCACCTGTGGCTTGAGCACCATACCGCTTAGCCCCATCCGAACTTCAGGAGTTGTCCACCCAATTACAGGAACTCCTAGAAAGAGGATTCATTAGGCCGAGTTCTTCACCTTGGGGAGCTCCGGTCTTATTCGTGAAAAAGAAAGACGGGTCATTCAGAATGTGTATCGACTATCGAGAATTGAACAAGTTGACTGTCACGAACCGATACCCACTTCTGCGCATTGATGACCTGTTTGACCAACTTCAAGGGTCGAGTTTTTATTCAAAGATCGATCTTTGGTCTGGTTATCATCAACTACGTGTTCGCGACACCGATATTCCGAAAACTGCTTTCAGAACCCGTTATGGGCACTACGAATTCCAGGTGATGCCATTCGGTCTAACCAACGCACCAGCTGTATTCATGGACCTTATGAATCGGGTGTGCAAACCCTATCTTGATAAGTTTGTCATTGTCTTCATTGACGACATTCTCATCTACTCGCGCAACGAACAAGAACACGCGCAACATCTCAAAACCATCCTAGAACTACTTAGACACGAGGAGCTGTACGCTAAATTTTCTAAGTGTGAGTTCTGGATGCAAACCGTTCATTCCTTAGTCATGTTATCGATAATCAAGGAATCCATGTTGATCCATCAAAAATCGTAGCTATCAAGTGCTGGCAAGCACCTAACACACCGACCGAAGTACGGCAATTCCTAGGACTTGCTGGGTACTATCGACGATTCATTGAAAACTTCTCGAAAATAGCTCAACCACTCACTACACTGACTCAGAAAGACAAAAAGTTCGATTGGACTGATAAGCAAGAGTCAGCATTTCAACTTCTGAAACAAAAGTTTTGCAGTGCTCCTATTCTATCTTTACCCGAAGGCACCGATGACTTCGTGGTATACTGCGATGCTTCCCATCAAGGTCTCGGTTGCGTGCTGATGCAACGAGACAAGGTCATAGCTTAAGCTTCGCGACAACTCAAGGTTCACGAAAAGAACTACACTACTCACGACCTCGAGCTTGGAGTTGTCGTGTTCGCTCTCAAAATCTGGAGACATTACCTTTATGGCACTAAGTGAACAATCTTTACCGACCACAAAAGTATTCAACACATATTCGATCAAAAGGATCTCAACATGAGGCAACGTCGATGGGTCAAGTTGCTTACCGATTATGATTGTGAAATCAAGTACCATCCAGGGAAGGCAAATGTTGTTGCCGATGCCCTCAGTCGAAAGGAACAACCAAAACTACTTCGAGTCCGAACCCTCAGTATGACTATCCACAATGATCTAAACATTCAGATCCTAGCTGCTCAACTCGAAGCTTTGAAACCCGATAACATCAAAGACGAAGCCTTGAGGGGCATGGACAAACAATTCGAAATCAAACCTAACGGAGTTAGGTGTTTCTCAAATCGAATCTGGTTGCCTAGTTTTGGGAACCTGCGAGACTTGGTGATGGATGAAACTCACAAGTCCAAATATTCTATCCACCCGGGGTCCGATAAAATGTACCACGACATCAAGGAATTTTATTGGTGGCCGAACATGAAAGCCGAAATAACCACATACGTCAGCAAGTGCCTTACTTGCTCGAAAGTCAAAGCCGAATATCAAAAACCTTCAGGTTTACTTCAACAACCCGAGATTCCTGAATGGAAATGGGAACAAATCGTAATGGATTTCATAACCAAACTACCAAAGTCATCGAGCGGTTGCGATACCATTTGGGTGATCGTTGATCGCCTCACGAAATCTGCTCATTTCCTTGCGATCAAGGAAACCGACAAAATGGAACGCCTCACTCGAATATATCTCAAGGAAATCGTTTCTCGACACGGTTTTCCAATCTCGATTATCTCCAATAGGGATAGTCGCTTCACATCTCACTTTTGGCAATCACTTCAGAAATCGTTGGGTACCCGTCTTGATATGAGTACTGCATACCACCCTCAAACTGACGGCCAAAGTGAACGAACTATTCAAACACTGGAAGACATGCTACGAGCTTGCGTAGTTGACTTCGGTGTAAACTGGGAAAAGCATCTACCATTGTGCGAGTTTTCGTACAACAACAACTACCATACCAGTATTGGAGCTGCACCTTTTGAGGCACTGTACGGTCGTAAGTGCCGGTCACCTATCTGTTGGACCGAAGTGGGAGATAGCCAACTCACTGGTCCGAAAATCATTCATGAGACCACCAAGAAAATCGTTGGTATCCAAAACAAACTCAAAGCCGCACGTGATCGTCAGAAAAGTTATGCTGACATGAGACGCAAACCACTCGAGTTCCAGGCTGGGGATCGAGTACTACTCAAAGTTTCACCTTGGAAAGGTGTCATTCGTTTCGGCAAATGCGGAAAACTGAACCCTAGATACATTGGACCATTCGAGATCCACGAGAGGATTGGTCCAGTGGCATATCGATTGCAGCTGCCACCTGAGCTCAGCAGCGTGCATCCCACTTTCCACATTTCTAACTTGAAGAAATGCTTGTCTGATGAGACACTAATTATTCCACTCGATGAAATTCATATTGACGACAAGCTTCACTTTGTTGAAGAACCCGCCGAAATCATGGACCGTGAGGTCAAACAACTAAAACAAAGTCGCATTCCCATCATAAAGGTCAGGTGGAATTCGCGGCGTGGTCCGGAATTCACTTGGGAACGGGAAGACCAAATGCAACTCAAGTATCCTCAGTTATTCACTGACACTACATCAAACCCGACGTTGAACTAAATTTCGGGACGAAATTCTTCTAACAGGGGGAGAATGTGACACCCGTCAAATTAGGACTAGTAATTAGTGCCTAATCAATTGTAATACATGTAATTAGTTCTGTGTTAGGCTAATTAATGTATCAATATATATATATATATATATATATATATATATATATATATATATATATATATATATATATATATATATTGTTGAATATATACAATTATGCGATTGGATTAAATCGTACGCATCTCAAATCGAATGTAATTCGGTTCAAATTAATACGGACGTTGGTGAATAATTTTATTAAATAATATAACATTATTTAATAACACTATTATATTTAAAATATTATTTTGATAATATTTCGTACACAATTCGTATTGTGCAAACAAAGACTACGCGATTAAAATGTTAAACAAGCAAGCAAACAAAACAAGTTAAAGTTATATTTTATAACTCAAATATAAAGTATTCGAGGAAATACTTCAACAAAAATACCGAATAAATATTCGCATTTTAAAAATTATATTTAAACGCGTATAAAAATTATTAAAACGTTTAAACGACCGAGGAAACGAACACCGCACGGAACGCGAATACACGGGATTAAAAATGGAGACCCACACCTCGATGGGCCCCCACCGAAGTCAGCCAAAAAGGGGGGGAAAACCCACCCTTTTCTCATTCATCATCTTCACCATCTCTCTCTATTCTCTCTCTCCTTCTTTTTCTCTCAAAACCACACACCACCATCATCACCTTAATTCACCAAATAACACCTCAAAACGACCTCAAATCATCACGCTCAAGAAAAGAACCACCGCGTCACGATCTACAACCCCATCTTTTCGGATTTCTCCGGCGTTAACTTGTAAAGTTCCCGACAAATCTCGAAACTCTTTGATTTTGTATATTTTCACTAGCTTGTTGTTTATGTAAACTTAAAATGTCCAAATATGGGTTGGGTGAAAGATTTGGACCAAACGGAAACTGGAAAACACGTTTTCGACAAAATTTCCGGCCATCAGACGTAAGTGTCGCATAGATCCGTGTAGCGTAGCGTCACTTAATGCGTCACTTAAGTGACGCACTGAGTGTCGCTAAAAGCCCTAATTTTGCGTCACTTATATAAGTGCCGCATAAAACCCTTTTTTTCCCGACACTGCCTAAGTGTCGAAAATTCAATAATCGTCAATCTGGGTCGCAGAACCCAAGGGTAGCTAGGAGGAACAACAGGTTGCCTCGAGCTGGCCCATACTCCACTCACATCACCTTGCCGGCTTTAGCCGCTAGGGTGAACCAACACGAGCAGCGACTTCGCACCATGGATGTCGTGCTGCAGGAAACGAACGAAAACTGGAGACTTACATCCCTTGAACGCATCGAACAAGTCTCAAACGACCTTGAAACCACAAACAACAACATGGATGTCCTTCGCAACCAAGTAATAGAAATAAGCGTGGAAAATGCCCTCCTGCGTCAAAGGATGGAAGAATGTGAACAGCGTTCACATGAAGCAGAAGAGTATGCCCGTGGACTAACGCAACGACTAGCACTGGCAGAAGATAACGCCCGACAAGCTAGCAGACTTGCAAACACTGTGGACCGTCTTGTCACGATGATGGAACAAATTAATCTACGTCAAGACTAGTGTAGTCTTTGTCTTGTAATCTATCCTGTATTCTAGTAACTATCTACGCGCTACTCTAAAATTTGGTCGGATGTAACAATTCCCGACGCCTTTTGTAATAACTCTGTAGGAAGTAACCTTTGAACTCGTATTATCTATCAAATATCCCTTGATGATTCGACTCATATTAATTGTCATTTTTTTCCATGTTGATGTCATGTATTACTGCTTTTATACATGTACATCTATAACAAATACAACTTCCCTACGAAATCTCACGTATCTTCATTTCTTTTATTGAAGAATCATGCCGCCAAAGTCAAGACCATACACTGATGCTCAGCTTACATCCCTTATAACCCAGGCTGTTACTGAAGCCTTGGCTCGGAATACTCCTCAAAATTCCACCAGAAACAGCGATGCCGCTGAAACCACTACTGCTAAACCTTGTTCTTACAAGGACTTTCAAAGCTGCAAACCCTCAAGCTTCAAGGGTTCTGAAGGAGCCATCGGACTGATCAGATGGTTCGAAAAGATGGAGACTGTTTTCCGTGTCAGCAAATGCGCGGAGAACGACAAAGTAAATTTCGCCACCTGCTCCCTCGAAGATGATGCCCACTCTTGGTGGAATTCATATACCCAATCAGTGGGTGCTGACATTGCCTACCAACTAACTTGGGAGGAATTGAAAGCAAAACTCACTGCCAAATACTGCTCAATCGCCAAACTCCAAAAGCTAGACGAGGAGTTCTGGAACTTAAAGGTTCAGGGTGGTGATATCGATGGTTATACCACCAGATTCCAACAACTTGCCACCCTTCGCCCAGCTATGGTAAGCACAGAACCTGATAAAATCAGGAAGTACATCCTTGGTCTTCCTGAGCCTGTTCGGGGGCATGTTGCCTCTTCCAACCAAACCACCATTGATGGTGCAATCCTATTGGCCCAAGACCTGATGTCCATGAGCCAAGATTCTGAACCACCCACTTCATCCTCCCAAAACAACAAACGAAAGTGGTCTGACTATCACAATAACCACTCCAGCCAACAAAACAAGAAACCCGACACCATCAAAGCCTACAACACCACCACCGACATCACACGGGGCTACACTGGGAACAAACCCTACTGTTCCAAGTGCAGTCGCCACCATGAAGGTTCCTGTGGTCCCTTTTGCAACAATTGCAAGAGGTACGGCCATCTCACCAAAGATTGCCACTCTCCTGCCAACAACAATTCCAACAACGACACCAGGCCACCCAAAGTCTGCTTTGAGTGTGGGAAACCCGGGCACTTCAGGGACACATGCCCCAAGCTGAAGAATAACAACAGCAACAACCACAACCGCAACAGCAACAACAACAACAACACCCGAAGCAGAGCCTTCGTCATCAAATCTGGGGACGCCCGCCAAGACCCGAATGTGGTCTCGGGTATGTTCCTCCTCAACGACTTAAATACTTCTGTTCTATTTGATACTGGTGCTGATAGAAGCTTTATCTCTGATGACTTTTGCCCACTACTTGACATCACTCCTGTTGCCTTAGATGTTAAGTACACTGTAGAGCTAGCAAATGGGGAACTTATAGAAACCGATAGTGTGATACCTAATTGCACTTTAAACCTAGCTGATGAAACCTTTTCAATCGATCTTGTACCCGTTGAAATCGTAAGTTTCGATGTCATCATTGGAATGGACTGGTTGTCCAAACACCGAGCCGAAATCATTTGTTACGATAAGATCGTCCGCATTCCACTCGCTGCCGGTGGAACCTTGATCATACAGGGGGAGACCGGTGGGACGGGACTCAATATCATCTCTTGCTTAAAAACCCGAAAATTCCTGAGAAAGGGTTACCCTGCAATACTCGCACACATCACAGAGAAGAAGTCGGAGGAGAAGCGACTTGAGGATGTGCCAATTGTTAGAGACTTTCCCGAAGTCTTTCCGGAAGAACTACATGGTTTACCTCCACCTAGACAGGTTGAGTTCTCAATTGATCTCGTGCTGGGTGCCGCACCGGTGGCCCGCGCACCGTACCGTTTAGCCCCATCCGAACTTCAGGAGTTGTCTGCCCAGTTACAGGAACTTCTGGATAGAGGATTCATTAGACCGAGTTCTTCACCTTGGGGAGCTCCGGTCTTATTTGTTAAAAAGAATGACGGTTCATTCAGAATGTGCATCGACTATCGAGAGTTGAACAAATTGACCGTCAAGAACCGTTATCCACTTCCTCGCATTGATGATCTGTTCGACCAACTTCAGGGTTCAAGTTTCTACTCAAAAATCGACCTACGATCAGGTTATCATCAGTTACGGGTTCGCGACACCGATATTCCAAAAACTGCTTTCAGAACTCGTTACGGGCACTACGAATTCCAAGTGATGCCCTTTGGTCTAACCAACGCACCGGCTGTATTCATGGACCTTATGAATCGGGTGTGCAAACCTTACCTCGATAAGTTTGTCATTGTCTTCATCGATGACATACTCATTTACTCGCGCAACGAGCAAGAACATGCGCAACACCTTAAAACCATCCTTGAACTACTTAAACACGAGGAGCTTTATGCCAAATTCTCTAAGTGTGAGTTCTGGATTCAAACTGTTCAATTCCTTGGTCACGTGATCGACAGTCAGGGAATTCACGTTGACCCATCAAAAATCGAGGCTATCAAAGACTGGCAAGCACCCACCTCTGCAACTGAAGTACGACAATTCTTGGGTCTTGCTGGGTACTATCGGCGATTTATCGAAAACTTCTCTAAAATAGCTCAACCACTGACGGTACTGACTCAGAAGGAAAAGAGGTTCGATTGGACCGATAAACAAGAGTCATCGTTCCAACTTTTGAAACAAAAGCTTTGCTGTGCTCCAATTCTATCCTTACCCGAAGGCACTGATGACTTCGTGGTATACTGCGATGCTTCTCACCAAGGTCTCGGTTGCGTGCTGATGCAACGAGACAAGGTCATTGCCTATGCTTCACGACAGCTGAAAATTCACGAAAAGAACTACACCACTCATGATCTCGAACTTGGAGCTGTCGTTTTTGCTCTTAAAATCTGGAGACATTATCTCTACGGCACTAAGTGCACAATCCAACACATATTTGATCAGAAGGATCTCAATATGAGGCAACGTCGATGGGTCGAGTTGCTTACCGATTACGATTGCGAGATCAAGTACCATCCAGGGAAGGCTAATGTTGTAGCCGATGCCCTCAGTCGAAAGGAACGGCCGAAACCACTTCGAGTCCGAGCCCTCAGTATGACCATTCACAACGATCTTACCGTTCAGATTCATACCGCTCAGATCGAAGCCCTGAAACCTGAAAACATAAAAAATGAAGCCTTACGGGGTATTGACAAACAATTTGAAATCAAATCTAACAAGATTAGGTATTTCTCAAACCGAATCTGGTTGCCTAATTTCGGGAACCTACGAGACTTGGTGATGGATGAAGCTCACAAGTCTAAATATTCTATCCATCCGGGATCCGATAAGATGTACCACGGCATCAAGGAATTTTATTGGTGGCCAAACATGAAAGCCGAAATCGCCACTTATGTCAGCAAGTGCCTTACTTGCTCGAAAGTCAAAACCGAACATCAGAAACCACCTGGTTTACTCCAACAACCTGAAATCCCTGAATGGAAATGGGAACAAATTGCCATGGATTTCATAACCAAACTACCCAAGTCGTCGAGCGGTTGCGATACCATTTGTGTGATCGTCGATCGTCTCACCAAATCTGCTCATTTCCTGGCAATCAAGGAAAATGATAAAATGGAACGCCTTACACAAATCTACATCAAGGAAATCGTTTCTCAACACGGTGTTCCAATCTCGATCATCTCTGACAGAGATGCCCGTTTCACCTCTCACTTTTGGCAATCCCTTCAAAAAGCAATGGGTACCCGTCTTGATATGAGTACCGCGTACCATCCTCAAACCGATGGCCAAAGTGAACGAACCATCCAAACACTGGAAGACATGCTACGAGCCTGCGTAGTTGATTTCGGTACAAACTGGGAAAGACATCTACCGTTGTGCGAATTCTCGTACAATAACAGCTATCACGCCAGCATTAAGGTTGCACCTTTTGAGGCACTGTACGGTCGTAAGTGCCGGTCACCGATCTGTTGGACTGAAGTGGGAGATAGTCAACTCACTGGTCCTGAACTCATTCACGCCACCACTGAGAAAATTGTGGAAATCCAAAACAGACTCAAAACCGCACGTGATCGTCAGAAAAGTTATGCTGACGTGAGACGCAAACCACTCGAGTTCCAAGTTGGGGATCGAGTACTCTTAAAAGTATCGCCTTGGAAAGGCGTCATCCGTTTTGGTAAACGCGGGAAGTTGAACCCCAGGTACATCGGGCCGTTTGAGATCCTCGAACGGATTGGCCCCGTAGCTTATCGATTGCAGCTGCCATCCGAACTCAGCAGCGTGCACCCTACTTTTCATATTTCAAATCTGAAGAAGTGTCTGTCTGATGAGACACTTATTATTCCACTAGATGAAATTTGTGTTGACGATAAACTTCACTTCGTTGAGGAACCTGCTGAAATTATGGACCGTGAGGTCAAACAACTGAAACAAAGTCGTATTCCCATCGTCAAGGTCAGATGGAATTCGCGGCGTGGTCCGGAATTCACCTGGGAACGGGAAGACCAAATGCGACTCAAATATCCTCAACTATTCACTGATTCTACATCAAACACGACTTCGAGCTAAATTTCGGGACGAAATTCTCTTAACAGGGGGAGAATGTAACACCCGCCAAATTAGGACTAGTAATCAGTGCCTAATCATATGTTAATACATGTAATTAGTTCTGTGTTAAGCTAATTAATGTATCGAATTATATATATTGTTGAATATATACGAAAATGCGATTTGGTTAAATCGTACGCAATTTAAATCGAATGTAATTCGATTCAATTTAATACGGACGTTGGTGACCAATTTTATTAAATAACATTGTTATATCAAAAATATTATTATGATAATATTTCGTAATCATTCGGAATCATACAAACAAAACTTATACGATTTAAAAATGTAAAACGCACAAACAAATTAACTTACATTTTATAACCTAAATATAAATTGATTAGTAGAATATTTAAACAATATATCGCGTAATAAATTGTATTTTAAAACTTATAATTAAAATGTAAAATAATTATTTAACGATTAAAAGACGGAGAAAAAGAACACCACGCGGAACGCGGGGCGCAAACTGAAAAGTGGGGATAACCCCCACCTCCCACTCACTTTTCTCATTTCTCTATCATCTCTCTATCTCTTCTCTTATTTTTCTCCAAAACCACCAAAATACCACAAATCACTAAAACCGCAAAATACTACTATCAAACGCACTCGTATCACCAATATTTTTAGAGATTCACGACCACCTCGCGACGATCTACAACGCTATCTTTCCGAATTTTCATTTCGGCAAATTGTAAGTTTCCGACAAAATCTCGAAATCTCTCGATTCTTAGTATTTTCGATTTCTAGTTGTTATTATAACTTGTATATGTCCATTGCTCAGTGTAGAACACGAATTTATAGCTTGAAAACGGGTTTAAAACGGATTTTTGGCCGGAAAAATCGTAACAGCCGGACTTTCTTGGCTGGTGTTCTTCCATGCGACACAAGCCTTGTGTCGCATGTTGTGTCGTATTTTGCCCCTTGTGTCGTATAAAACCTCCTGTGTCATACCTTGTGTCGTACCAAATATTTAGTGTCGCAAGTCTTGCGACACAACCATTATGTCGCAAACTCCATACGACACAATCACTATGTCGCTGTTGAATCAGCATCTCGCATCTATGCGACACAACCCTTGTGTCGTATAGACATTGTGTCGCATTTTCTATGCGACACAACCCTTGTGTCGCATAACATCTTTAGTGTCGCATATTGTGTCGCAAAACACAGAAAACTCAGATTTTTACTAAGTGTCGAGACCTAAAATTTATCACTCGATTTTACCCGAATTCAGATCCCAGATGCGTTTTTCGTCAAAGCAATATAGTAGAAATAAAAATTTTCCAAGCTGACCTGGCAGCTCGACCCCAGCCAGGGGCTCTGCCCCTTGGACCCCGCCAGGGGCTGCCGCCCCTTGGACCCCGCTACCAGGGACGCTACCCCCGGACCCCCGTACTTAGATTCCGTAACGGCTTCTAAAACACAATCAAAACACATTTTTCAAGTAAAACGCCACGAAATCAAAATAATAATAGTTGAGATTATTATTACAAATCCGTCACCAACGGGCCGTACATGTTTTCAAACACTTAACAAATCAACCAAATTGTAGTAATTTGTACATATATATAGTTGTGTAACAACTACAAGGGTGATCTTTTGAGATACCCAATCATGATTATAACCATCGCGTGTCGTGGACACCCTCAGGTTACAAGTCTTTGGACTTCATTTCTCGGCTAATCACTTACGTTTGTTCAAACGCATACAGACTCAGGTGAGTCTCATAGCCCCTCTTTTTACTGTTTTACTCAGGGGTGTGATATATTGCTCAACTTTTAACATGTGAACGCAAGTACCAACTTTTCATATACTACATGAGTTTTTCGAAACTAATCATTTTAAAGTCCTCCGTCAGCATAGTTGTTAATACGTTGTAGCGTGAATATTAGTATATGGTACCATATAGGATTGACCCACCTCGTCCGGGTTAGCAAGCACTAACCGGGTAAACGGACGTACTAATATTTGGGAAGACGAATGTGGATTAGGCATTCGTGGAGGCACCTCGCCCGGAATTCTCTATAGGGGACCCGGCCCTCGAGTTAAGCTCAACTATGTGCTCATGGCTGTATACACGATGACTATCATTTAATTGCTGGATGCAATTCATTATTAAATTGCTAGATGCAATTCATTATTTAAATCTTGCGGTTCATACTATAATAACTGATTTCAAACCTGTGAGCTCACCAGCTTTATAGCTGACCTTTTAGCATATATCGCAGGTACCAAGCAGTAGGATGTTTCTGCTTCAGGACTTTAGCTCGAGTCAGCATACAGACGATTGAGATTTTCTTGCATTAGTATATTTTGTACAAGTACTTATGTACTGAAATCTCCTTTTATTTAACTCGAGCTATGTAAAGCTTCAAAATGTTGTAAACATTTCAATTATCAATATATTTTGTTAAAACGACGCATATAGAGTCGTTTGCTGTATATCTTTGTGCCTTGTTATTGATTAGTAACACCCAAATCAAGCTTCCGCAAATCATCAAATTTGGGGGTGTTACAAACCCTTAGTGACTCATGACCCTTATACCGACACTTACACCCGACACTTCCTTAAGTGCCGCCATTTATGCGTCACTTCCACAAGTGACGCCACTAAATCAGAATTTGCTATTTTATGCGACACTTCCTGAGTGTCGCCTAAACCTTAAGTGTCGCTATAAGTGACGCTAAAAACAGAAAGTTTGCAAACTATTTTTATACTAAGTGTCGAACTTGTACAACCTCAAACACTTATACGATACGACTTCTAAAACACTTTGGGAGATACTTTTAAGTATAACACTTCAAAAACATAATGATAATGTTGAGATTACAAACAATCACCAACGGGCCGTACACATTTTCAAAACATAATCAAATCAACCAAGTCGTAGTAACTTAGACAAGTTAATCAACCAAATCGTAGTAATTTGGACATTCTAGTTGAATGAACAACTACAAAGGTAGTCTTTATAGATACCTACTCACGTTAATAACCATCGCGTGTCATGGACACCCTCAGGTTACGAGTCTTCGGACATCATTACTTGGCTAATCAACCAAAGTTTATTGATTTAAACTCTCAAGACTCAGGTGAGTCTCATGGCCCCTATTTTACTGTTTTACTTAGGGGTGTGATATCAATGCTCGTTTTATTTACAATTGAACGCAAGTACAAATCAAAAATCAAATACTGCATGAGTTGTTTTCACTAATCAATTTAAAGTCATCCACAACATAGTTTGGTAATACGTAGTAGCGTGAATGTTAGTGTATGGTACCATATAGGATTGACAATCCTCGTCCGGGTTAGCAAGCACTAACTGGTCAAACGGACGCATTAACATTTGTGTAGACGCGTGTGGAATAGGCACTCGTAGGAGGCACCTCGATCGGAATTCCTTCATTGGACCCGACCCCCAAGTTAAGCTCAGATTATGTGCTCATGACTGTATAGTTACTTTTATTTTGCTTTATTGCAACTTAAATTCAATTAAATCTTGTGATTCATTCAATATGATTTGACATACAAACCTGTGAGCTCACCAGCGTTTCGCTGACCCAATTTAGCTTGTATCACAGGTACTCAGCAGTAGTTTGGACTGCCCAACAGGATACTTAGCTCGTGTCATCATGCAAACCATCAGAGATTTAGTTGCATTATTATATTTTGTATAGATTAATTATGTATCTAAATCTCTCAATTTCAAACCGAGCTAATGTACTTAATATTTTGATGTAAACATTTGTTTAATCAATACAAGTTTAAAACGACGCATGTAGTGGTCGTTCATTATATCTTTGTGCTGTGATTACTGTAATTAGTCGCGCCCCGACCCGAACTGCTTCCGCATCTGAATTTGGGGGTGCGACAATAAGTCCACACAACAAGAACATATCCAAAATATATGTCGAAACACGTTTTTGAAGCACACAAACTTAAACAGTTTCCTGGCCTGCAACTTTACTCGATTTCACAAAATGTTTCGACATGAAAACTTAACTAAAAATGATGAATCTTAGCTCTAAAATGAATTTCAAGAAGTTAGCTTTCCAACAAAATTAATCTCATGAATTTTCGACTCCGTTTACTACTCGAAAACTCATTTCTCCGACGACATAGCAAATCTGTCTCGGTAGACAGATTTTTGCACTCATTTCTCGGGACCATATTTCGATTTCTAAAGCTCAAAAACACATGAGGTTTACGCAAAAATCTCAAAAATTATGTTAACTTTAAAAAGTTCTTCTATATCGTTTCCTGAAAATACACGGATTTTGCTCAGTAATTAGATTTATGCACTTGTATCCAGATTGGTCGATATTGGACCTCAGGGGATTTGCCATTTTATTTAACCGATTAAACGATCACCAAAAATCATGGAAAAATTACTGAAAGTAGCTAAGACATAGGGGAACATCAGGTAATTTTTTCGAAATTTTTCGCAAACGTTTACTTAGTCAAATCGAGGTCACAAAATAGGTCTGACTTTGACCTCCGAAAGTTGACTTTCGGATTTTAGTGTTGACTTTAAGATTATAGTGTGACTTTCGGATTTTAATGTAACTTTTGGATTTAAGCCTTGACTTTCGGAGTTTTGGTCAAACTTTCGGATTTATAGTGATTTTTACTATACTTTCGGATACAAACACCTACATACTTTCGGATATATATATATATATATATATATATATATATATGTACTTTCGGACATATATAAATACATATACATACTTCGCATACGATACTTGAAAATAATTATTTCACTAAGTATAAATTTCACGCAACCATAAATAATCCTATACGATGCAATTTGGAACATATGATATATACTTTTATAAGTATACAACGAAACAACCATAATGATAATGTTTTCAGAAATTATTATTACACAACGTCACCAACGGGCCGTACACGTTTTCTAAACACAAACGAGAAACAACATTGGACATTACCTAGTTGAGTGGACAACTAGCCTAGATGGTATTTTAAGACACCTACTTACCTAACCTTATGCGTTTAGGGCGCTAGAAGGTTACGGGTTCGGAGAACATACTTGCTTGATTTCTACATTACGCTTACTAGACTCAGGTGAGTCTCATAGCCCCGCTTTTTACTGTTTTTACCTCGGGGTGAGGATACATACTCTGTTTTACATATGAACACAAGTACTGATTTAACTGTTATACGGATTGCATGAGTCACGACATAATCCACTGAAGTCCTCCCATCATAGTTGTTAGTTATGGACTTGAGCGCGAGTATTAGTAGAATGGATCCATTTGGGACTGACAATCCCCGCCTGGGGTAGCACGCACTATCACGAACCGTACTGTATAAACGGGCGATTGATACTTGTAACTTATGAGTGTTTTGGATTAGCGCTCACGGGGGCAACTACAGTACTTGATTGTACTATATTTACTTACTGTTAAGCTTCGACTATGAGCTCATTGCAATGGTATAAACCTATTTTACAACAACTGATAAACCTTGTGTTTCATAACTGTTATTTTACTGATAAACCTGTGAGCTTACCAACATTCGTGTTGACCATTTTAGTATGTATTCTCAGGTTCACAGTAGGAGTAGGATTACTCCAGGACTTACTAGCTCGAGTCGCACGATTTACAAAACATCAGAGATTTTCTTGCATTACTTTTTGAAATATTAGTTATGTATTAGAATCTCTAGGACTATTCGCGAACTCACTGTTTATGTAGACATTACGATGTAATATTTTGAAACTGTTTTATAAACGATGCATATAGTGGTCGTTCAATGTAATCTTGGTGTATTGATGCTTGATTAGTCGCGCCCCGTGCTTTGCTTCCGCTGTACGAATTTAGGGGTGCGACATGTTTCCGTTATAACTCGTATCGTTTAGCTTTGGCGTGGAATTTAGTTACAACAGAAGTGTGGCTGAATAAATAGTGAAGTTAGGGTTTACTTCCTTTTTAGCTTTGGAAATCTGTAATCTCTTCTTTGTAATTCAAGCATTTGATTACGAATCTGTAAATGCAATTCACTTTCGAGCTTATTCTGATTCACTAAGTTCCTGATTGTTTTGTGCAATCGTTCGTTCTTCAATCTTAATCCAAAATTCTAGAATGTTCGTATCAGAGCAACTCTAGTTCTCGGGTCCACAAATTAGTAAATGACAAGGAGGATCAGCATTAATGTTGTTAGTAACTTGCGACCACCAATAAATAACCATCACTCGTAACTTGAGAGCTCGTTGCAAATTAGGGTTAGAAAGCTAGACGTGAAAACCAAAAAGTTATCAATTCAAATGTGTGTGAAATTTTATATACCGAAAGCCATAACAGTTAACATAGTGTCATTGAAGCAAATAAGACGGTAATACTTGATGTATCTCCTATGTCAAATGGGTCTAACATATAGTTTTGGTTAGTTCGATTCAAATTTCACCATCGTTTTTGTAAAACCCAAGCCAAACAACAAATAGTGCTTTTACAAAAACCAAAATCTAAATCCTCGGTTAATGATCTCAATCAGTTAAATTACTTGATTTTTTTTCCGATTTTATATTGTTTTCAGTTATCCCAGTCAACTCCAGCTAGCTAATTGCGCATATGTAGATACATACTATTTACTTGTAATCATACCATAACAAGCTAAATGTCCCATGGCTTGGATTTGGATTCGGTATGCCCGTTTTGCCATGAGCTTCCTGAATGTAGCGATCATCTTTTCACAGACTATAGGTTTATTACTCCCGTTTGGCATGGCTTTCTTGGTTGGTGGAATATTTATATGATCCTAATCCAAATGGTGTGGTGAATGCTTGCTAATTTTAGAATCGGATCTAAGGAGTTGAATAAAGTTTGCCTTGATACTCGATATATCTCGTTGTGACTTATTTGGCATTGGAGAAACATGCTAATTCATGCCCTTCCGGAGCAACGCGGGTCAATCTTAAAAGAGGAAAATGTTACAAGTGCTCGAGCTCTGTCGCATTTGTAGAATTCCAATAGATGCTCCAAGTTCTATTCGGGATGGATCGATTTGTGCTCGAATCCTAGAGGCACTTCTGGAAGTGTTTGATTTGGTTGTTTTTGCTCGTTGGGTTTTGCTTGGCGCTATCTTTGTAAGGGGTGTGTGTTTTGTCGCTTGATCTTTTTTCTTTTGGCTCGTTCCTTGCGTGCCTATTTAGTGAGTTCTATCTTCGTATTGCTATTTAAACTTTTAATATATCCCAGCTTAAAAAAATAAAAAATGATCCTATCAGTTTTGATTGAAGTACAACAAATTATAATGGGCACGAGCACCTTCAATGGGAGTTTTTTTTTACAAAAATTCCTTTAAAAAACTCAGTTCCATTGGAGCTAATAACTCAATTTAGCAAAAGGTTTGCTAAAATTGAGTTATTGGTCAATGACTCAATGGTGTTATTTACCTTTGTTAAATTAGAAGGAAAAACTTTGCAACAACTCAACGTACATCGGAGTTTAAAGGTTTACATTTTATAGAAACAAGAGAACATTTGACATTGAAAAAAAATCTTGAAAAGCTGAAATCATTCTGGATGCTCTAACTACAATCAAAAACTAAAAGAAAGAAAAAGAAAAATTTTACTACAAAAAATTACTCGTACTATTTTCGCATAAGAGAACCTGTTTTCCATATGTTCCTTTGAACACCACCAACTGCCGCCAATTCCGATGTCCCGGAGGCGCTTCTTCGGCACTCACACACCTAACTTCTCCTTCTTCTACCATAACTCCGGGGGTCGACGGCTCCCACAGTGGCCAATAAAACAAGTTACCAAAACCAATTTCTCAGATTCACTCAACGAACTTAACAACCACATCATCAACTCCGATTTCGTGGCCGTTTCGTTTCAGCCAACCGGTTCTTACTCGTCCCCGTGGCATCGAATTCTGCCGTTTGACACCCCCGAAACTGCCTACTTGAAAGCCAAATATGCAGCTGAAAAGTTTCAGATTCTTCAGTTTGCTGTTTGCCCTTTCTCCGTTAGGGCTTCTAATAAACTTACTGCTCATCCGTTAGTCTCCGTTATCTCTATATCTCTATGTGTATGTTAACATTTTTACATTTGTATGTATGTATATGTAAATGTTATTGAATTTGTATTTTGTGAAATTATTTTTTGGATTACCATTTATAGGGCATAGTTATATACTCTATTGATTAGTTGTTGAAGCAAAATAGTGAATTTTGGAATATTGGTGTTATGATATAAGTTGATATTTACAAAAATGATCATAAAGGTAGGAAATGTTGGAAAGATTATGGTGTCTGATGCACCTTTTTTTACATTTTGATGTACAAAAAAATAGAAACCGGTGCATTGGTTTGGAAAGAAAGGTGTATCAAGACTCGTTATCACTTGGTAATAAATGATGGGTTTATTTCTGCTTCATCAATTCAATGTATGTTGTCTTTCAAGTTGTTTAAATCTTCCTTGTAAAAGAATGATATGTTTTAGCAACAAATCGATGATTGACACTGTTTTCTCACTTCGTGTGTAGGTTCAACTTCCATTTGTTCCCAAGAGATGAGTTGAAACTAGGGATGCCCTGTTACAGTTTTTCATGTCAACCATCTTATTTAGCTTCTATGGCTAAAGAAGATTTTGACTTTAATGTTTGCATATATGACGGTAAGGCCCTCCACTTCTTTTTGGTCAAAATGGTCCTAGCTTCTAATTTTACTCTTTTTCTTTCAGGTATATCATACTTGTCCAGGGCACAAGAATCAGAAGCAAAACGTCAGATAGGTACTCCAGTTTCAAGTGGTTATGTGGCACAAACTCTTTCTTCCCGTTCAGTTGCAGATAATGTATTCGTTGAAAGGATTAAATCCAGAGTTGGGCACTGGATAAAGGCTTGTGAACGTTCAGACATGAAAACTGATGGTGAACAAATATCTTTATCTGCTTCAGTTTGACTAGAGGTGGCCAGGTCAAGCGGGTTGGGTAACAGGTTGAAATTGGTTCTAGTTGAAACTGTCATTTTTTGGAAGGGTAGAATCAGGCTGGGCCTTGTTGGGATGTCCTAAAACATGTTTATGTTCATATAGAAAAAATTTGTGAATGATTGATGTGCTAATTAGGGTTGCTAATGTTATGATTACACTGATGATTTAAATCTTTGAATAAAATATATCAGGTGTTTGTATGCGTAAAAAATAGACCTTGGGCAAGCCGCTCTAGTTTTGGCTAAACCTTTTGATTTGATCCATTTGACCCGTTTGAGATGAGATCTCCAAATCTCCCCATTTACTAGTAAATGGGTTAAAATTGCTGCCTCTAGGTTTGAATTTACTTCCATATTTTTTTAAAATCATTTATTGTCGTTTGCAGATGCTTTAGTTAGTTCCCTTAGGAAACTTATATTAGGAGGTGAAGATTATGGATCGAGGCCATCACTGAATATAGATGTTTGCAGCGAACGTCAAGTGCAGCTTGTATTTGAGGTCAAATTTTTTTAAGAAAATAATTTCTCTACGGCTTTTAATCACACAATTTCTCTTTACGCTTTATAAGTTTACTAACATCGGGCATGCTACAGATGGTGAAGACCCAATATGAAAATGTTGTACCTTTGACAGTTGCAGCAAAGGGAGGAGGAACACAATCTGTCAGGGTTGTTTTGACCAGTTCAGAAGAAGATAAGGTCCTTTTAGAGGTATTAATACGCATGTGATCATAGTTGGCACTATGATGCTGTGTTGGGTTGACACAGAACAATTTTTTTGGCAACATAATAAATTAATTATAAATAAGGGTTAAGTGCTTTTTATGTATATAACTATGCGTTGACCTTCATTGTGTGTATGTAACAAAATTGACCGACATTGTATGTACGAAACTATTTATATTTTTACATTGTGTGTATTTTGGTGACTTGTCAACTTGTAAAGATGCCATGTGTCGCCTTATAACTGATAACACGTCACCAAAATACACACAATGTACAAAAATAAATAGTTTCGTACATATAATGGCGGTCAATTTTGTTACGTACACACAATGAAGGTTAACGCGTAGTTATATACATTAGAAAGCACTTAACCCTATAAATAAATCATGTGTGAAATTTATGATTACAAAAGCTATATTATTTGGAAGGTAATATCATCTATTTATATAAAAATAGAATGATATAGGAGGTTTTATGCAGGAAAAGTACATCGTGGCGACCTTGAGTCCTTGACATGTTTACTCGTTTTTTTCTAAGCTATTTTATACTCTTTGCTTTACCCATCACAGATAAACATTTACCGATATCCACCATTCATAACTAAATGCGTCAAACTTGCCACCTTTACTCGTGATTTCCGAAATTTCATTGTCAATGGGATTTGATGCTAATTGCAGAAAGAGCTTCAAGATACGGAAGAAGAACAAAGCAAGCGTGCTCGTGGCTTTCGAGAGGTTATCGATTTGATTTCCACTTCTCAGAAGCCTGTTGTTGCCCACAACTCCCTAAATGGTCTATCTTCATATTGACAAATGACAATTTACTATGCTTTGACTCCGTTATCACCAATTTTTATTCCTAAATAAATGTCTCTATTTTGTCTTGCTTTATGCAGATTTTACTTTTATTCATTCCAAGTTCCTATCTCCACTCCCACCCTCGATGGATGAGTTCAGAAGCTCATTGCATTCCGTCTTTCCCGACATACTTGATGTTAATCATCTAATGAAGGAAGTGGGTCCTCTAAATAAATACACCAACTTACCTGCAGCTATGTCCTACTTGAAAAGAAATTTCTTCGCACCTATAGAAATAGAGTTACCTCAAAAAGGTTAGTCAAGACATATACAATGTTTTCACATATTCCATTCGTTCTAACAAATGTCTATATTTGATTATGAGTATCATGTATATTAATTTCTAGTCAAATTGATAGATCATAATCCATGAATAATTAGTGTCCAAATATGAACGAAAGTCATAAGTTCAACAATAATCTGATATTTTTGAAAAAGGGCAATTATTTAGGAGGTTTTCATGATTTTAATGCATTATAAATAGATTTTCGGTGACTTATTTTACGTTTTTAGCTATTTTTCATTTTACTCATTTGACTTGAGCTTGACAAAACATAACCTTAACATAAGTAAGTGGGTCGAATTTGCCAAGCCTATGTTTAAGACATATTTAAAGACTTGTTTATCAAGTTATTAGCAGACTAAACTATGAATGAAGCATTACGTACTTAAAATATCTAGAAGTTGAATAAATGATTACGAATATAGAAATCCAAGGGTAGGATTAAGAGTATGAGTATCAATAATTAAAAGAACTGGATAATGTGGTAGAGATCGGAGAGAGCTTTTAGAAAATGTAATAGACTGGCAAGAATAAAATGACTCGATGTAGTGTCTTTAGGCTGCTAGCCTGTCTTACTATCTAACTATGTGTATGTTCGAACAGCTAGTGTGGAGGATAGCAAGAATCACGGCCATAACGTTGTAAGAATCAGCGAATTATTTGCTAAACTATGTTTTGTTCTAAAAATCTCTCCTGAAATCCAACACCAAAACACTGAAGGGCCTTCACTTAAACGCCTTTCAAATGTGTTCAATCTGGATTCTGACATCTTACAAGACTCTAAGGAGACTGATGACATCAGCGTATGGACTAATAATCCAAGGAAAATCAGTATTGACAATCTGGTTTTCTTGTGGGGTTTCAGAAGCGGCATATCTGCTGGGAACTTGAAGAACTTGCTTTGTAAGTCCAGTGATGTGCTATCAGAAGATGATGTTTTTGATGTGCGGTTAGTGGAGAAGAATTGTGCTGTTATAGTGTTCTGGAAAAATGGACTGTCAAAATGGTTTCTTGATGCTATTGGTTCTGGAGATGGTCTCCGGGAACTGGTGGCCGAAGGACTGATGGCTGCAGGATATGAATCATATAAGAGGGTCTGTAATTCTGAGATTTTAGGAGCAAATTTGGGGGATTCGTTAGAGGAGGTTGATAGGGTCTTTGTGGATCATACTAAGGAGTCTGCAGAAGTATACTGGAACAGTGAGCTGATGATTAACTTTGATGATCTTTGAGGTGTGTAGCATGTGTTTGACTTTTGAAGTCAAACAATCCAACTTACACAAGGTAGAGTGAAGATTTTGAGAGTTGTAAACTGCATTTTGTAGCTTTTTTTATAGTAACATTTTTATGGGTAATTGAAGTCAGATAATAATTTTGGGAGATGAGAAGTGCTTATTTGACTCGTCTCAGATAATAATAACATTTTAATGGATAACATTGTATATATACACAATCACGCATAGTGTATTGAATTTTAAATCTTCTACTATTTGCTTTACTTTGGAAATATACTGATAACATATACACGTAAATATACTGATAACATATACACGTAAATATACTGGTAACCCGTGCAATGCGGCGGGAACAAATTTGCAATTGGTTTAAAAGGTGATTTAATGAGGAAATATTGATTCGAATGATACGTTGTAGACAAAATAATAATAATAATAATAATAATAATAATAATAATAATAATAATAAGCGGTTGATGATTTATTGTAGTTGGAAAATGATAAAAATTAGTTTCTTTGGAAAAAAAATATTATGTATTGAATATAAAGGGTTGACATCGCATAAAATGGAATTGAATAAACCAATAGTACGCGTTAGTGTTTTAAGTACTAAATGGTGGACTTTTTGTATTGTAGATGAGTTTTGTGACTTGTACATTGTGCAAATTTGGCGTTTTAAGTATTTTAAGAGAGAGTGTTATATGTTTTATAAGGAGCAGAGATATATATCGACGTTATAAAATAAGTAGGGGAATATTAAATTTGTTTTACATTTTCGACAACTAATTATTAATTGGGGTTATATATAAAGACATGGGCTTAACTAAGAATCACTATAGAGAATTTCAAAGATACATAAATAATTAATCAATTTACTCCGTTTTGATATGTAATCCGAAGCGTTATTCTCTATATACTACTGCGAGAATTTTACACTTTTTGCTATTGTATGTATTTAACTTTGTAACCTCCTATTGTATGTATTGGAGTTTTAAAACCATATATAAAATGTTATATCCGCACATAAATTCACATTTTTCTTGTAAGTTATATATAATTAATAGTAAATTATTATATGTACACAATAGACGCTTTTATAACTTGAATATATACAACAAGATTTAAAGTTGGATGTATACAATAATAAAGGTTCTTCCAAAACTATAAACCTTTGAACTTTTGAGACGATGTTATTATATTTGTGTTATTATATCGGTTTTATTGATCATATATCTTCTTTGTGTTATATATAACAAGAACAACTTGTCCATAGTTGTTAACTCATAACTCGACTCGTGATTCGGAATGTTTATTTTTAACTCGTGACTCTGACTCGACTCGACTCGACTCGTAAGAGTCATAATTTTACAGTAAATATATATATTTATATCTAATATCTATATGTATATTATTATTTAGATTTTTATTCTTAAGTGAAGTAAAACATGATGAAAGTCATTAAATAACACAAATGCTTAATTTAAAATCGATTATTGGTCATTTCTTATCCTATTTTGTCATTTTATGTTTTTTATTACATTACATTAAAAGTGTGTTGGATTTCTGACTCGTATGGGTCGCCCAAGACTCGGAAGAGTCACACACGACTCGGAAGAGTCAATAAACGACTCGTAAGAGTCAAAGTCATTTAAGAGTCGGGGTTTGAGTCGCCTTGTTTTATGAATTTCTGAGTCGACTCGTAAGAGTCGACTCGTGAATCGTAAGAGTTTAACAACTATGAACTTGTCTTCAAATGATGCCACCTATACATCTAGTATATTGACACATCATCATTTCCTTTTTAATTTGTTTTTTATCATCCACTAATTAATCATTTACAAATGATGTTTAATATATCTTATAAAATCTTCTTTATTATTTTAACTTATATTTAAAGACAACTCTTAACTATGTCTTTAAAATTTTTCATGTGTCTCAAACATTTTAATAATTACTATTTTCATTACATTTTATTTATAAAATTTTTTTTATCAATAAATTAGTCTTAATTTTAGTATCAATATAATATAACCTTACAAATGAAGAAGTATTAATCCTTTTCATATGTATTCTTAATCTATAGTCTACATGTTAATTATAATGTCAATACATATTACTTATAATTTTTTATCTGTATGTTACTCTTGATGTTAACACAAATATAAATATACACATCACTTCCAAAAAAATGAACTCTTTTGTTTAGAGAAATAAAATAAAAAATGATTTCATGTATTTTCTTTAGTTCCTCGCTTAAGCACTTTAAAATTAACATATCATCAACTCGAGAAGTTAATTTTAAAAACTTGAGAATCAGTTGCTAAGTTATGATTGCTTAAATTGTCATCATATATACCAAGAATCCGAGATGTATAATTTTGATAAATGTTGAGTTCAAACATTTATAGAACTATCAATTATAATAATTCTTATCATAGTTAAAAGATTATTAAAGTCGGAAACAACAACACCCATATTGTGTGGGTTGGAGGTGATGAAGAAGATAAGATGTAAATAGTCATATCTTTACTCGAGGATAGAGAGACTATTTAAAAGTATGTGATGAAAGTTAAAATATAATAAAAGAAATGATTACATCCAATAAATACTTTGTGTGTGTGTGTGTGTTATTGTGAAATAATCCTTGTGATAGAATAAATAGATTAAAATACTAACCATTGGATCAAGATTTGATCACGTCAGTTTCTAAAAAGAGGTCAATAGCTCATTTAATATATGTGAAGGGTAAAAAGGGCATTATACGTTTTTAGTTGTGTGATTCACATCTTTGATTTAATTGATTTCTTGATGCACATTAAAAAAATGCTAAAAAGCAATATGATCAATTACGCACAACGCAAATTAAAAATAAAAAACACACACTTGATTAAATTCATTTAGTCTACACGAACCAACTTAAAACTAATATACATGTTGATGCACACATCATACACCTAGAAAAAAACCCAGATGCACATCGGAAGAACTGATGGACACCGTAAATGCAACACCGATGCACAACAACAAGCAAGTGATGCACACCAGGATAAAGCTGATGCACATCATAAACATTTGATGCCCATCGGAGAAAATTGATTCACAATGAAAATGGATAGCCTGATGTCAAAAACACTCGAGCAATTTGCCTGAGACCGTGATCGGAACTAGGTAGAGATATGGGTGACCTGTCATTGCCTAAGAGTTCCGAGGGTGGACTGATAGATGCCATCGATCGTGGTCGGGCTGTTGTGCGGTGGTTGTGCCGTCGGTATGTATAAGAGTTCTTGTAAACACAACAATCTTTTATTTTAATTGGATCGGAGATATGAAGATGTTTGTGGGAGAGGGAAAGAGAAGATTATGGTTTTGGTTCGGGGGAGATGAAAGTGACGGCCGGAAAGAAAAGGAAGGGGGAGATATTATTAGGGATAATAAATGTTTGAGTGAAATGTCCAAAGCACCCTTTGACTAATATTAAAATGTGTTTTATTCTATTTATTCTACCCTAAGCTCTATTCTATTTGATCTAAACCATATATATATATATATATATATATATATATGCACATTACTTAGAATATTATCACCTAATATCAATGAGTGCATGAATAGTAACTTCTTTGTCTTTTTCTAACTTATAATACTAGATAAATAATAGATAATGGTTATTATTTTGTTGTATTGTGATTGATAGATAAAGTGGTTAGAGCTCTTTCACATGAACAAATTGTACCGAGTTCAAATCTTAACATTGAACTTTTACTTTATTTCTTTAACTTTTCAATTCATTTTTTCTCCATTGTAAGTACAAATAGAATAGAATGATTGTATAATGATGAATTGCTAAAAATAAATATTTAAATTTGTAGTTATACAAAACAGATACATTTAAGGTATGTTCGGCTAACTAGCTTATAGGAGCTTATTGGAGCTTGAGCTTATTTTTTCTAAAACAAGCTTTGTTTGACAAACAAGCTTATAGGAGCTTATGAATAGTATTAAGCTCTGGAAAATTACGCTGGTGCTAGTAGCGTTTTAAACAAGCTAGGAGCTTATGAATAGTATTAAGCTCTAGAAATTACAATATTACCATTGATATATTAGTAAATAAGCTCCATCATTTAATAAGCTCCATCCTTTTATGTAATTTTACATAAAATAAGCTCCAGCTCCAGCTAGTTTACCAAACACCTTTCTAAATTAATAAGCTCCTATAAAATAAGCTCCAGCTTCCAGCTACAGCTACAAGCTCCAGCTAGTTTTACCAAACACACCCTTACACTTTCAATGATCTTATCTTTTAGAGTAATCTTTTCAAACATCATCTATAATGACACCACAAAGAATATACTCTTTTAAGTGTCAATAACTGATATAGTTGTAAAATCCATATTGTAGTATATATATTTGCATAGAATGTTTTTGTTATGAGATAGCGTAATTTGAATTTGAGCTCGAATTTAGAAAATATCCAACTCGAATATGCACCAATTGCCAGAAATTTCTCACCAATATGTTCATATCATATTCGAATTACGCACAAGCTTATCAGTTAATGTACAAAGAATTCATGAAACTTCGCATAAGTTTTCTAAGTAAAAAGTAGTTAAAATGAAAATACTCGATGGAAAAACAAAAACACATTAAATTGAAATTATACCAGGCACTCATTGATCATTCGGACACAATGCAAACACATTTGAATTCTTAATATTTGTGCGAATTACACACATCGTTTATAAGTTCGTAGGTAATAACCACCAAGAGACATCGATTCACAAAATCAAACTTAACATAGATGATTTATCTTTTATTTCACATTCAAGTTTTAAAACGTACTTTTTGTTATATCCCATCGCAACGCGTGGGCTAGATCAACCTTGTTTCAATCAAATGAATATGTACCTATTAATGATGACATTTATAAAACAAGATTTCAATGAAACTACATGTTCAAAATAAAGCATATGATCAATATCTCTCTGATAAGCTGAAATTTTGGAAATCCCAACCGGTCCACGCCATACCATCCTAGGCCCATCACGTGAGAGGTAAATCAAGTTTACCTATCGGCCCAACCAACTTATCTAACAACATCAAAGAATTTTATAATAAATTAGGTTTTTTCTTACTGTTGGTGGGGATTGAACCTTGGAGCTTTCCAGATGCCCCCATTTCCGAAACTAACTAGACTACATGCTTAAGGCCTCTCTAATAAGTTTGACGCAACTGGATTGTGCTTAGCACAAACCGCGATGTTTACTAGTAACTTAATAACTGATAATTGCATCATAGTTACAACTTACATACATAGTTGATCACGAATTTAATGCTCAATACTTGATTTTTAGCTATGCGAAAATTTTCTACTTTTATACTTTAGAATTTGCTAAACGTAGCTCCGATTGCTATGCTTAAATATCAAATTCCATATCGGGTGAGTTTCCTGGGAGAAGGGGTAAAAGTGAGGGAAGAGAGAGAAGTCAATGAGGAGGTGACAAGTGTCTCCTCATTTCTCCACCATTTTTATTCATTTCCCCTTCCTTTTTTTCATTTCTCCACATTTTCATCCAATTTTCCCCATTTCTTCATTTCTTCACTTTTTTTTCTATTTCTTTTTTTTAATATATTTTTTTATTATAAATAAAAGATTTTAAACTTAAAAAAAAAAAAAAAAAATTTTAAACACGTAAACACTTCTATAACACTTTTGTTAAAAAAAATAATTAAATAAAATTTGTTAACATTTTTTTAGAAAAAATTCCAAATCTAAAAATTAGTTTTTAATTTTTTTTCCTGTTTAGTTTTTTCTTTTTCTTATATCATTTTCAAATTTGTGATGCATCAGATATTATATATAGCGATGCACATGAATATAAAAAACAAGCTGCTACAAAACTAAATTATTATTGTGTTCACCAACATTATAAATATGATACACTGATTTTTTCAGAATATGATGCATCGAGTATTTAAATATCATGCATCAACTTTCAAAATATACTATAAAACATCGTTATTGAATTAAAATGTGGTGCATCATAGTTATAAAATATGGTTCATCATAGTCATAAAAAATGGTGCATCAATTGTTTAAAAATATCGTGCATTGTCATTCAAAATGTACTATAAAACATCATTATTGAATTAAAATGGTGGTCCATCATAGTTATAAAACATGGTGCATCATAATTATAAAATATGATGCATCATAGTTATGAATATGACGCTCAAACTTTTAGATATACGATAAACATCATTAGTGTATAAGTCTTGGTGCATCATAGTTATAGAATATGATGCATCATAATTATAAAAAGTAGTGCATCATAGTTATAAAACATGGTTTATCATATTTTTAAAACATGTTGCATCGAGTGTTTAAAATATCATGCATTGACTTTCATAATATACCATAAAACATTGTTATTAAATTGAAAGGTGGTGCATCATAGTTATAAAATATGGTGCATCATAATTATAAAATATGGTGCATCATAGTTATAAATATGACGCTCCGGCTTTTAGATATACGATAAACATTATTAGTGTATAAATCTTGGTACATCATAGTTATAAAATATGGTGCATCATAATTTTAATTCTACGATGCATTGAAGTTATAATTTTGTTATATCAGAATTTATTTCATTCAAGGTATAAATATGGTGCATCACATAAATGTTTTTTTTTGTAATACTATATATAAAATTGTATTTACATATAATAATGTGAGGTAAAACAACTACAGAAAAAAGGTTGAAAACGTAAAAAAAAAACCAAAAACAATTATAAATAAGTCGTGAAAAAGGTTAAATGATAAGGTTGAAAAACTCAAAAAAAAAAAAAAAAAAAAAATTAAAAATGCAAAAATTAAAAAATTAAAAAAAAAAACGAAAAAGTCAAGAAAAAAATCAATATAAAAAATAAAACTAAAAAGATTTAAGAAAAAAAATGGAGGAAAATTGATAATGGTGAAGAAATGAAGAATGTGGAGAAATGGAGGAGGACACTTGTCACCTTCCCAGTTGCTTCTCTCCATTCCCTCCCTAAACTTCTTCCTTACAAGAACCAATATCTTCCATAAAAATGTCAACTTTCATGGTAAAATCATTAACTACTATGAAACTCTCTAACTAAAATAATACGGAGTAATGTAATAATAATGATTAACGACTAAATTAGGTTTTTAACTATACTACAAACCAACCATATTATAATTATGACTCCGTTGTTGACCATAACTTTAAGGTTGCGTTTGATTCACGGAATTGATAGAATTTCGATGAAATTGGAATTGGGATTAATTTCCTTAAGCATGTTTGGTTGAGTTATTTATAAATGTGAAATCCATCAAATTTATATGGTTAAGGGAATTGAAGTTCCATTTACTTTGATGAGTTTTTATTATTTCAAGTATATTCCACGGACCAAACGCAACATTAAAGATTATCGGCTAATACTAACAACTAAATTAGTATTTTATTTGCCGAACTACTTTGTTCAAGAATATGCAATATAGACTTGTACCGTACAATGAATATGAAATTGACAATTGATACCGTTTGTAACCGCCACTCAGTTCCCGGCGTCAGTTCCATAAAAAAATAGATCGTTGTCGCACCACCGGCGAAAGCATCTTTTTCAGTCGACCCTACCGGAATAAACAATTACCAACAATTACCGGAGAAAGCATCTTTTTCATTCGTCCCTACCGGAATAAACAATTACCAACAATTCAAAAAATGGCATCAAATTCTCTTTCAAATTCACCCAACCCTAACCACTTAATAATCAATTTCTCCCCTCAGAGGCACTTACTCCGCCGTGTCGCCACCGTTTCAGTTTACTCCGGCCGTCATTCGCTCACAAAGACTTCGTTATCAACGTCACTGAAGAAAAATCGGAGAAACAAAGTAACCGCCGTTACGATGTCGTCAGCTTCACACTCGTATGACGTCGTCGTAGTTGGCGCTGGAATTATTGGATTGAGTATTGCTCGGCAGCTTCTTATTGGATCGGATTTGTCGGTTGCGGTGGTTGACGCCGCCGTACCGTGTTCCGGCGCTACTGGTGCAGGTGCGATGAATTAAATGGGATTTATATTGTTTTAAGTAGTGTTCATCGATTGTATAATTTTCGGTTGTTGCATACTAATACTGTTATTACTCATCTGTTATTACATGTTGACTAAGTGAATTTGGTTGACTTACTAAAGTCAACTAATTTGAACTTGAGTGAGCTAAAATATTTACTTTGTATACTCTTTCGATTTACATTCAGTGCTACTTTCATTATATATTGTTGATTTATTAGATTTAATTTGTCGGAAATATTAGTAAGAAGAACTTGTAGAAAAAAAAAAGATTATTTTGATTCACCGGACTTACATGCATGTTGAAATAACAACGTTTTAGCGGAAGTTTTTCTTACTAAACTGTGATCTGTTATAGAAGCTTATCACAATTTGGTTTTTCGTTTTCTCATTGGTGTTAGGACAGGGATATATATGGATGGTACATAAGGTTCCTGGAAGTGAGAAATGGGAGTTAGCAATGAGAAGCCGTCAACTATGGGAGAAATTTGCAGAAGATATTAAGTCTCAGGGAATGGATCCTGAACACCTTCTTGGCTGGAAGAAAACAGGTACTACATACATCTTTTGTTCATGATTTTTCATTTTCGACGCCAAATTCTTGTACAGACATATTTGCGTATAGAATATACGCTTATTAGTCAGATTTCTGGTTGAAGTACAAAGATATATGAATAATGTAATTATACTGTTTGTTTCCTTTCATATATCGTTCATTCTATTTTTTGGCCAAGGAAATTCCTGTTAACATCATTGATGTTATAGATAATTTATATAAACAGGAAGCTTGTTAGTTGGTAAAACCTCGCAAGAAATGGCAGCACTGAAAGAAAAGGTAGATCAGCTATCTAAAGCTGGGCTCAAAGCAGAGCTGTTGTCTAGCACTCATTTGAAGGAAGTTGAACCTGCACTTGTGATTGGTGAAGGTGGGGCCGCCTTTCTACCAGATGATTACCAACTGGATGCTCGGCGTTCAGTTGCATATATAGAAAAGGCAGTTAAAGTTCCATTGAGTCAATATTTCTGTAAATGTGGTACAGTTTACTTACTATAAATATGGTTGATAACGTCATGCAGGAGAACAGGAAGCACGTAACTGAAGGAAGATATGGGGAATATTATAATCAGCCGGTGACTGCGTTGTTAAGGTAAGGTGCTAATTGTTTTGCTGAAGTTAAGTTGCAGAATTTATATTTGTTATAAATTTGTAAAAAGATGTATGTTATATATTTTTAGGTCTAGCAATGGAAAGGTTGAAGCTGTTCAGACTTCGAAAAACTCTTTGTATAGCAAGAAGGCCGTAGTAATTTCCACTGGATGCTGGACAGGGTCTTTGATGCATGACCTCATTCGGGATTTTAATATTAAATTTGATATGCCTGTAAAGCCTCGTAAGGTTAGAATGAAGACTCAGATTTATAATGTTTCGAAATTTATTGTAGATTTCACTGTGAGGTTTTTTCGATTACATATATAAATGTTCTTTTTTCTTTCTTTCTTAAGAATATATTTGACGGGTCTGGTGGAAATTCTCACTGTCTAATCATGGTTACTGAATACTGATATCTTAAAGAGCTAATTCTAAAGTGGAAAGATACGTTTAATGGACATTCTTATTCTTCACTAACAGGGACACCTACTAGTATTAGAGAATTTCAAATCCTTCCAACTGAATCATGGTCTAATGGAGGTAGGCTACGTTGGTCATCAGGATTCAACTTTCGGACCCTGTAACCTTGATGCTGAAATGGCGTCTATTTCAATGACTGCCACGATGGATACATTGGGAAATCTTGTTCTTGGTAAGTCTTCCATATTTGAAGTTCCCTATAGTACACGACTGTCACTCAATCAGTATCTAATATCGTACACTGTAGTATGTAGTTAATATGTGTTAAGTTTCTGATTAACTATGGCAGGAAGCAGCCGACAGTTTGTTGGATTTAACACAGAAATAAACGAGCGTATCATCAATCAGATATGGGAACGTGCAAGGGAGTTTTTTCCTTCTTTAAGAGAATTGTCGCTAACAGATATGGAGAAAAGCAGAGAAGTCAGAGTTGGGCTAAGACCGTTTAGTAAGTATTCATTGTATTTTAGCCGATTGAAGTCGTACGACTTGCACTAGAGGTTGTTGGGTTGGCTATGGGTGCAGGTAGAGTTGAAAGATTTTGTCGCTGAATTCTTTTTATAAACCGACAGTGAGTCAAATTTTATTGTCTCAGTAATAATGTTTAGTCTTTGGATAAAACTCTTCAGGAAGTTTTATATATTAAGAATACACTTTGTGTGACTTTCGGTCCAAATGACCTATTTCCTTTCTAGCTAACCTTCGTTCTGTGACCTGTTTGACCCGTTGGCTAAGGGTGCAGGTAGAGTTGAAAGCTTCTGTCTCTGAATTTTTTCTATAAACCGACGGTGAGTCAAATTTGATCTAAAAATTTTCACCGTCTCAGTAATAATGTTTAGTTTTTGGATAAAATTCTTCAGGAGGTTTTATATATTAAGAATACACTTTGTGTGACTTTCGGTCCAAATGACCTATTTCCTTTCTAGCTAACCTTCGTTATGTGACCCATTTGACCCATCCGGAGATAAAATTTAACTTAAAGGGTCGACATGGTGAACATAAACTTGCAAGATAAGTTAAAGGTTTTGATGGTTTGTATTGATTTAATAATCTGATGTATATTATGTGTTTCAGTGCCTGGTGGAAAGCCTATGATTGGTCCTGTTCCTGGGTTGTCAAATGTATACCTTGCTGCTGGCCATGAGGGAGAAGGATTGACTTTGGTATGTTATTAGACTCCTAAAAACCAATTGTCAATTAGTATAAATTTTTTTCACTCCTGTAGGTTGATATAAGATCCATCAGCTGTTGTGTTCCCGACACTTTCGCACACCGAAGAGTGATCAATCCTGAAAACAACATAGTATTATTGTAAAAGGACAAAAACTAACGCTACCTTTTGCAAGATTGATGATTCCTTTTGCATTTATATTTTCATAATTCTTATAAAATCTCTCACGGTTACATGATGATACATTTTTGCATATTCACAACTACCATTTCTGGAGTTGATAATTACAAAGGAACACGATTATTTGGACAAACGACTGTTTTGTAATTTATATATTTGAAATAATAAGACCCTGAATCCACCTAGTGAATGTATAATAAGTGATCTCTTTCTGATTGTCAACAGGCCCTAGGGACGGCAGAAATGGTTGCTGATATGCTTTTGGGCAATCCAAGCAAAGTTGAGCGTACAGCCTATGCATTGCATGGTCATAGTTCTCGATAACAGGTGAAACTAGATATCTTGACCTGAATTTATTATCAAGTTCTAATGAACTCTTGAAGTCATCTGCCACTCATCAATTCTATATTTTGAGTTTTGAGTATTTTCTTCTATTTCTCATTATGCTCATAAGTTCGTGATAGACGTGAGTGAGGAGAAATCACCTTTAATTTTTATTTACTTCCAAATTATGTCTCGTTATAAGGAAACATATTAAGATTATCTTCAATTGGCGTTGTAGCAGCTATGTTGTTCTCCTGTTCTTTAAATCATGCTGAAAAGGTGACACACACTATGTTATGATAGTCCATCCGGTTTACAAAAATAAAAGACGATACTGCAGATCTGGAGGTATGCTCTAAATAACACTTGCCACCAGTACAAATGCTAACTTTTAGCATCTCCTAAGCAGCAGTTTAATAATGGGATCTCACATGTCTATATGCTCGTGTCGGATTGCCTCATCGAGTATGTACTGATTTTCCAAAGGAATTTCAGTTAGGCATGCCAAATTGTGTTAGGTTAGTTTGAAGATGGAAACCTATGTCTGGTCAAACAATTTGAAAGCTACTACGCAGGTAAACGACAGTTTCTTGTTTGCATTTTCTTGAAGCTTTTTGTTAGGCTCAGCTGTATGTGCATTTGGTTTTAAATCTTGTAATGTTGCAAACATAATGAAATTCCAGGGTTTTGAACTCGTGATGCACTAAACTGTGTTGTTTAATATGTTTTCTGTGACTCATCTGGTAGTCTAATTGTTACCGAATGACATCATGTCGGACTTGTGGTTTACGGTTTGAATATACGAACTTGTTCAGTCCCTTAATTTGAGTTGGATGAGTATATAAATGAAATTTAGATATGCATATTATATAGACAAACTAAGGTTCAAGTACGCAGACTTATTTGGGTACACAGTATACGCACCATTCACAGACCACCACGCGTCCTTCTTTTCCGATCATTCCGACGTTCACCTTCTACCTCCGCCTGGTAATTTAGTAATCCGTTAACTTGCTTCGTATTATCGTATATAAATGATTTCTTTCCTTTTCTTCAAAGATTTTTTTCTTTCAAAATTCTATCAATTTACTCTCGATTTCAATCAAGTTGACAACTTCTGTTCTCGAATTTGTTCTTTCAGTTGATAAAGGAAAGGGAAGGAAGAAGATGATACACAATGAACATATGTAATTATTAAATGATACACAATGAACATATTAAAATTTGTATGTTTTTATTTAAAATTTGTATGATACACAATGAACATGTTAAAAGTTGCAAGACGGTGATGATTTGTATGATACACAATGCACAATATGAAAGTATGATTAAAAAAATTAATTAAAAAAAGTGATACACAATGCACTTTCTGGAAATCCTAAGCATGTTTAAAAAAATAAATTAGAAAAAGTGATACACAATGCACTTTCATGTTTAAAAATATCAAATAAAAAACGTGATACACAATGCACATTGATATTGCGTACCTTGCGTACGTTAATGGGCTGCGCCCATGAACCGCCCCCTATATAGACAAAAGGTACGAGTTTGAAATGTCATAAACTCGATAAGGTTTCCTGACTTAGATGTATCGATGTGACCCTTTCCAACAATGAAGTTAGGGTTCAAGTGTTGAGACACCTGTATATATTCGTAGACTAATCTTATCTATATACGTAACAAAAATAAAGTGGTGTTAGTCATACTAATAAGTAATAACGAGTGAAAGCAAGCATAAGAAAGAAGAATATAGAAGATTAGCAAAGAAGAACGAGTGTAGTTAAAATCAAAATGGGCCGGCCCAAAAAGTAGGATAAACCGAGAACCCATTGAAGCCCATGATTAAACCCTAAAATCCCCTTCAAATAGCAGCCATCATTCTTTTCAATGATATCACTCCATCTCCTTACCTGTACCCTACAATCTGGTAGACGTGGATACTTTCTTGTTCTTCTTCCTTAGTTTGCGTTCGTTGTTTTAATTCGTTAATTCATATATATATATATATATATATATATATATATTTTATTCTTAAAGATTAAAAGCAAGTCAGCTTCTTGGTTGGATTTTGAATATAAGGATCCAGTCAGATAATTTACTCAAACTTGCGATATCAAATCTCTCAATCAGTATCACTCGCCTGACTCTGATTTTATTACTGATTTTTCAGGCCCTTTTATTACTGATATATAATAAATATATATTATATATTATATATATATTACTCGTTTATAAGTTTTGAAAATTAGGGTTGTAATTTGCAAACGCACTCTGTCCCAAAACTCCCAAAAGGAAATGTTTCGAGGCAATTTCTTCGTTTGCTATATTAAATTATTATATTTTTCTGGTTTTTATTTTGTCTGTATGGTTGTTTATGATCATATATGACATATATTACTGGAACATACATATCTGTAACTATAAATTCTGAATAATTATACGAATGAAGTTTACAATCTGAGTTTTACCATTCAATGTAGAGAAATAAGGAATAAAAAAAATAATAAATTAAACCAATTAAAAAAAGGACTAGAATAACCATTTTCTAGTGACTATGCAAATTTCGTCCAATCTCGATACAGTAAATTCAGTATGGCATTAAAATTTTTTTAGCGATGATGTCACTTGATTTTCATTCCTACTAATCATGACATCATCGTCCACAACTTTTCCTCGCGATTCTTCACTCATTTTTTCTGTTAAACTTACCCATAAATGCTTCTGCTAATTAATTAATTATGTCCGCGTCAGTAAAGAAAAAATATATATATAGGGTAGTGATCAAGAGGGAAATGTCTTTTTAGGGGGAAGCGTTAGTACGCGTCAGGAAACATATTACAATTATCAATCAAAACGTCAACAGAAAATTATTTTTATCGGTAAATAGTAATCAAAATCGATGCTATAAAGAATATTTTAACGAATGAATTTCATTTTTAAGTCATAACATTAATTGATGAATATTTATTTAATTAATTGTTAAGATGCAGTGTGATGCATATTAACTAAGATGCATCGCGATGCATCATAAAACTTCACATTATTTGAAAAATATTTTTATTGTTAAGATGCATCACAATGCAGATTAACTAATATGCACCGCGATGCATCATAACGAATTTGGATCAAATAGTCATAAATCGATACTATAACTTGAAGAAAAAATTATCAAGGAATCTTAACATTTATAACATCGATTCTGATTAACATTTACTAAATTTCAGTTTGCTTTTTTCGAGATTAGTATAGGTGAAGGTAATATGCTTTCTGATGCGTACTAACGCTTCCCCCTTCCCTCAAAAAATGGACTTCCCTCTGAATCATGCCACTATATATATATATATATATATATATATATATCAATTAATTGTATAATAAAAAATGCTAGGAAATTAAGAAAACAAGGAAGTTACGCCGCACTCCGTTGCGGTAATTTATTTGTTTACTCATCACATTTATTTTACATAATGTTATACTTTCTGTTTGTACACATTATTTATAAGTTATAAATCGTAATAATTGGTTTGGACCTACGTAATCAAGATTTAAATAATTCTAGTTTGCATTTTTTGTGTAAAGCAAATCATCATCATTAAATAAAACAAATTGCCTATTGTTATTAGAAATAAGAATATAAGTTTAAATTTAAATTTAAAAATTAAAAGAAGTTGGAAAAAAATCGAGAAAGGAGGATTCAAAATTAGATTAAAATTGTAATATATATAAGCAGGCTTAATGGCCCATTGGGTTTTACACTTTTACCCAGTCCTCACAAAATTATATCAACACATCAAATAGTCAAATGTTACGGCGCAAACTAAAACATGATTGGCTGGATGCAGGGAAAAAAAGAGCAAACAGTTGTATGCTAAAAAAATGCCCCGTGAACAGTAAATAGTAGGCCATCAATTAATATATGTATAATTTAGGTAACTTCCAAACATGTCTTATTCTTTTGCACCCGTCATAATTGACTTGAATTCTTAATTTGTGACCAAGCATTTTAACAAAAAGTCTATAACCCAAAAGAAGGATCATATATGAAATTTTCATACTGATTCTCTATCGCTCAAACATTATCATCATAGATAGTTTGCTCTTTTACGGGGAATCATATTCCTGTTACTCTGTTATATATTCAAAAATTGAAGTTAATTTTTGAGAAAGATGACCGTATGCATACGTACCGTTGCATATATAATACGGAAACCCCTAAGTTTACTCTGTTTTCAACTAATAACAAGTATCTTATCTTATGATAGTAATGCTATATAGGACTAATTACACAGACATAAAAATAGACCTACTTTTTTCATTGGTTGAATTATTTCTCTCTCCTAATATCATCCAATCAATTTTTCACATCTATCAATCACATTTTTAGGCCTTTCATTGGTTGAATTATTTCTCTCTCCTAATATCATCCAATCAATTTTTCACATCTATCAATCACATTTTTAGGCCACCCAATCATTTTCCATATAAGTAACCAAACAATAAATAAAGTAATACTCCGTGCAATGTAGAATAACCATGGGCGGACCTAAGTCGAAGCGAGGGGTAGTATACATGTGCTAGATACAGTCATTAAATCCACGTAGGGTAAAATTTTCGAAAAGTAGTTCATGGTATAGGAGTGCTATCAGTCTTTTTAAGTGGTGCAACTCGTTGGTTAAAAAGGCATACCGTAAACTCAATTATCAGAGCACACTCCTTCAACTCAAAGTCGCAATGCAGGTTCAGTATATACTTGAAGGTTGGAGACGTTGAGCACTGACATGTTTAGTTTTTGATTAAAAAGATTTTAAAACATCAACCGTTATTAAGGTCTAACTTTGCTAAACAAACTACAAAGCAATGTTTTAAAACGAGGGTTGACCCAGCCGGTCAGACCAGTTCAACCGCGAGCCGGGCTACAAAGCGGGTGAGCTCCAAATTCAAACTCAATTTGACCCACCGAGTTTTCTGGTCAAACCAGTGACCCGGAACCCATCGGGTTTCTTTAATTATTTTAAAAAGAAATTTTTGTTTGACCAGTTGACCAAGATCCTACAAATATACTCGGTTTTCCGACCATAAGTAAATCGAAGTAGAAAGCCGTAGGTTAGAGCTGCTGATTTTGTTGGTCGAGTGTAGGGATTAATACTCGTTTAATCAAAAGAGTTTGGAGGGTCATGTATTAGATTAGCTGCCCATTTATATGCAATATTTGATATCAAAATTCCTTTCAACTATCAAGACAAAAAGATGAGGACAAAAATTATTGATAGTACATACACGATGGCAATTTGGAAAATTGTTTTCTTAATTTTGGAAGTGAAAGTTATTAGTACTAACGAATTGTATGAAATGGATTAGTGTATCTTTAGACGTTAACGACAATAAACAAAAGGTTTAGTATGCCAAAATTAATTTAAAACGCTTATATCATGTGCATCAAACTTATAAAATCTTACTACATGACTGTTTACTTTTCACTTAATGGTCTGTTTCTAGTAGAGGTGTTCAAAACTATCCATTCGGTTATCCGAAAACCCGAATTGTTGATTTTTTAACGGTGAAAAATAACGTCGTTTATTATACCTTTTCATTTAATGCTTTTTAATGCAAATCTTTATATTTAATACTTTTTAATGCAATTTATTGCTCGTATTAATTGGCTGTTTTCGATATACTTTCTAGACTAAGTATTAATTCATCTATATTATATGTGGAATTGTTTTCTATTTTTTCTTCTAATATTTTTACCTTTTTATTTAATTTTTCTAATTCTTGTTTTAGCTTATTATTCTCTTCTTCATGTGTTATCATATATTTTCTTTTTACCTTTTCTAAACAATCTAAGGATGATTGCACATCTTCTATTATTCTAGTTCTATATGAACTTATTGAAAAATTTTCTTTTATATGTTTTCTGAATTTTCTTAATTCTTCTATCATTTCTATTATTTCTTCATTTGTTGATTTTCTTTTCTTTCTTTTTCTATAAGGACCTCTTTTATTTGTATTTTTCATTTTTATATCCTATTGTTAAGATCTGTTACTACTGAACTTAATTCTTTAACTTGATCCTTTAATTTATCTAACTGGTTTTCTTTATATAAATTAGTTCTTCTAACCGGTGTTTCCATCTTTTCATCTATTCTAGGTATCATCGAATTGCTTGACTCACCTATTATGTTTCCTAGTTTTAACTGTCTAAATCTTTGACTTTGATTTCTTAAAAATTGTCCTTGTATCTTATTTTCTTGTATTAAAGTACTTGTTTTATTAAATAATTTTTCCGTATATAATCTATCTAAGTTTTTATATTGTATAATTAATGAACTATTTGTTAGTGCATAAGCTATTCGATAGTTTACTGTTAAAGGTATATCTCCTTGTTCCATTAATCCTTTATTTTTGAAATCACATGTTATTCCTATACAATTATTTATACTTTTTGTTTCTAAAGGTATTGGGTATTGTAATGTAACGTTAAACTTAATACATCCATATCCTAGATCTCCATCTATTCTTCCTAAAATACTATATTCTTTTTGTTTTATCCTATTATCATCTACTTGTAATTCTACTGGTGTTTTAATTCCTTCTCTAAAGGTTGATCTTATTATTATTTGTATAACATTTATGTGTATATATCCAATCTTCATTTTATCTTCTTCTTTTATTTTTTCTAGCCTTTTTGCTATTTGTTCTACTCTTACTATAGGTGCCTGAAATCTTTTATTAGCTTGTTCTATCATAACGTTTTGCTCTCCTTGCATAATTCCATAATATATTATATTTTCTCTATTTACTCTTTCGATTAATGATCTACTTATACCTTCTGATTCTTTTAGACTAAGAACTCGATGATTTTTAACTTTTGTTACTAGTTTTTTTATCTAATAATACATCTGATAAATAATTTCCTATTTCTTCTTGATTTTCTATATCCTGATATTCTTCAGACATTATTAATATTTTCTTCTATATCCTTATAGTATAGATTAATTCTTGGTATTCTAAATTTATTTAATATTAATTTTTTGTTATTTATTTCATAATTAAATTGTTCTAAAAAGTCTATTCCTAGCAGCACATTTCTTTTTTCTGGTTTCTTTTTATTATCTACCATGATTTCCATTTCTACTTTTAATTCTTTACTAAATATTATATCTATCGTTGTGTACTTAGTATTAGTTACTTTTTCATAATTATATTCAATATAACTAATTTCTTCAACTGAATCATATACTTCTGTTACTATATCTGGACTTATATAACTACTACATGCTCCTGTATCTATTAGTATAACAATTATTTGATTATTTATACTTCCTATTACGTGATACTGACTGTAATTTTGTGTATCTAATTGAATTTTTAAACTTTTCATTTTTATAATATTTCTAGTTATGAATGATAAAATTTCCTTCAGAATTTAACAAGGTTATAAGAGTTATCAATATAACTGACTTTCTTATGATGACTCTTGTTTGAATGGAATCTCCAACCCAATACCGGAATTTGTCCTTGACGCTCTCCTAGCTTTGACGGACTTCTCGACGGCTTTCCAGGGCTCCAGGAAATCTTTCCTTCTTCAAACTTAGACTCATAAACAAGTAGTATATTATTCTTATTTCTTGTTAAATCCTTGCGGATTTGTTTTAGTGACACATTATTGTACTAGATAATGATTTTTATTAAAACTTTGAGAAATATTTTACAAGAGAGAATGATTACAAGTGAGTACTTGACTCGAAAATTAAGCACACCTAGATATGGGAAATAGCTTCCCTATTTATAATACATTAAAGTGGATGCTATTCACGCCACTTTTTAATTATTTCTGCCAAGATGATAAGATTCTTATCCCTTGGTACAATTATTTAGCTAATAGTACAATAAAGATGACCCTTGGGCCATATCCTTCTTTTGATTACATTATTGCTTTGATGTCGTAAGCACTGACGTTTTTAGGCTTCAATAATTGCTTCTTCGTCACTGCTTATCTTGCCTTCACATATCTCACACGTGTGATCTTCTAGAAATTCTCCATATAGTTTGTGACATAAAAATTCTTTCACCGCCCTGCTGTAAATAAACTGATTATGCATGACCTTGGATGTAAAATCCTTAAGAATTCTTTTATCTAATTCCGATGCTTCATTGGATTGATAACTCCATATTATTGTTGAACTTGCTGCATAATTAATCCTACCATCTATTTTAAAACTTTTATTTATGATTAATGCATAATTGTTTCCAAGATGATCTAATTCATCACCCTGCATTACTGCTTTTCCAATTGCCGGATAATTTTGATTGCTTACTCCAATTGCCAATTAATATAGTTGACGGTGCAATAAAATGTTTGAACTTCGCAAATGGTTTTCGGGTTCCAGACAATAGATTGAGATATGGTATTAAATTATACCCGTATAATAGAAGGTCGGTTGAGGAACCGACTTATGTTTCTATTTATTCAACTTTCCTCATTTGGAAAGTTTATTATTCACAAAAACTCTCAGAAAACCTATTATCCGGCAATCAAAATTGGTGTAAGCAATCAAAATTATCCGACAATTGGAAAAGCAGTAATGCAGGGTGATGAATTAGATCATCTTGGAAACAATTATGCATTAATCCTAAATAAAAGTTTTAAAATAGATGGTAGGATTAATTATGCAGCAAGTTCAACAATAATCTGGAGTTATCAATCCAAGGAAGCATCGGAATTTGATAAAAGAATTCTTAAGGATTTTACATCCAAGGTCATGCATAATCAGTTTAATTACAGCAGGGCGGTGAAAGAATTTTTATGTCACAAACTATATGGAGAATTTCTAGAAGATCACACGTGTAAGATATGTGAAGGCAAGATAAGCAGTGACGAAGAAGCAATTATTGAAGCCTAAAAACGTCAGTGCTTACGACATCAAAGCAATAATGTAATCAAAAGAAGGATATGGCCCAAGGGTCATCTTTATTGTACTATTAGCTAAATAATTGTATCAAGGGATAAGAATCTTATCATCTTGGCAGAAATAATTAAAAAGTGGCGTGAATAGCATCCACTTTAATGTATTATAAATAGGGAAGCTATTTCCCATATCTAGGTGTGCTTAATTTTCGAGTCAAGTACTCACTTGTAATCATTCTCTCTTGTAAAATATTTCTCAAAGTTTTAATAAAAATCATTATCTAGTACAATAATGTGTCACTAAAACAAATCCGCAAGGATTTAACAAGAAATAAGAATAATATACTACTTGTTTATGAGTCTAAGTTTGAAGAAGGAAAGATTTCCTGGAGCCCTGGAAAGCCGTCGAGAAGTCCGTCAAAGCTAGGAGAGCGTCAAGGACAAATTCCGGTATTGGGTTGGAGATTCCATTCAAACAAGAGTCATCATAAGAAAGTCAGTTATATTGATAACTCTTATAACCTTGTTAAATTCTGAAGGAAATTTTATCATTCATAACTAGAAATATTATAAAAATGAAAAGTTTAAAAATTCAATTAGATACACAAAATTACAGTCAGTATCACGTAATAGGAAGTATAAATAATCAAATAATTGTTATACTAATAGATACAGGAGCATGTAGTAGTTATATAAGTCCAGATATAGTAACAGAAGTATATGATTCAGTTGAAGAAATTAGTTATATTGAATATAATTATGAAAAAGTAACTAATACTAAGTACACAACGATAGATATAATATTTAGTAAAGAATTAAAAGTAGAAATGGAAATCATGGTAGATAATAAAAAGAAACCAGAAAAAAGAAATGTGCTGCTAGGAATATACTTTTTAGAACAATTTAATTATGAAATAAATAACAAAGAATTAATATTAAATAAATTTAGAATACCAAGAATTAATCTATACTATAAGGATATAGAAGAAAATATTAATAATGTCTGAAGAATATCAGGATATAGAAAATCAAGAAGAAATAGGAAATTATTTATCAGATGTATTATTAGATAAAAAACTAGTAACAAAAGTTAAAAATCATGGAGTTCTTAGTCTAAAAGAATCAGAAGGTATAAGTAGATAATTAATCGAAAGATTAAATAGAGAAAATATAATATATTATGGAATTATGCAAGGAGAGCAAAACGTTATGATAGAACAAGCTAATAAAAGATTTCAGGCACCTATAGTAAGAGTAGAACAAATAGCAAAAAGGCTAGAAAAAATAAAAGAAGAAGATAGAAGGAAGATTGGATATATACACATAAATGTTATACAAATAATAATAAGATCAACCTTTAGAGAAGGAATTAAAACACCAGTAGAATTACAAGTAGATGATAATAGGATAAAACAAAAAGAATATAGTATTTTAGGAAGAATAGATGGAGATCTAGGATATGGATGTATTAAGTTTAACGTTACATTACAATACCCAATACCTTTAGAAACAAAAAGTATAAATAATTGTATAGGAATAACATGTGATTTCAAAAATAAAGGATTAATGGAACAAGGAGATATACCTTTAACAGTAAACTATCGAATAGCTTATGCACTAACAAATAGTTCATTAAGTATACAATATAAAAACTTAGATAGATTATATACGGAAAAATTATTTAATAAAACAAGTACTTTAATACAAGAAGATAAGATACAAAGACAATTTTTAAGAAATCAAAGTCAAAGATTTAGACAGTTAAAACTAGGAAACATAATAGGTGAGTCAAGCAATTCGATGATACCTAGAATAGATGAAAAGATGGAAACACCGGTTAGAAGAACTAATTTATATAAAGAAAACCAGTTAGATAAATTAAAGGATCAAGTTAAAGAATTAAGTTCAGTAGTAACAGATCTTAACAATAGGATATAAAAATGGAAAATACAAATAAAAGAGGTCATTATAGAAAAAGAAAGAAAAGAAAATCAACAAATGAAGAAATAATAGAAATGATAGAAGAATTAAGAAAATTCAGAAAACATATAAAAGAAAATTTTTCAATAAGTTCATATAGAACTAGAATAATAGAAGATGTGCAATCATCCTTAGATTGTTTAGAAAAGGTAAAAAGAAAATATATGATAACACATGAAGAAGAGAATAATAAGCTAAAACAAGAATTAGAAAAATTAAATAAAAAGGTAAAAATATTAGAAGAAAAAATAGAAAACAATTCCACATATAATATAGATGAATTAATACTTAGTCTAGAAAGTATATCGGAAACAGCCAATTAATACGAGCAATAAATTGCATTAAAAAGTATTAAATATAAAGATTTGCATTAAAAAGCATTAAATGAAAAGGTATAATAAACGACGTTATTTTTCACCGTTAAAAAATCAACAATTCGGGTTTTCGGATAACCGAATGGATAGTTTTGAACACCTCTACTAGAAACAGACCATTAAGTGAAAAGTAAACAGTCCTGTAGTAAGATTTTATAAGTTTGATGCACATGATATAAGCGTTTTAAATAAATTTTGGCATACTAAACCTTTTGTTTATTGTCGTTAACGTCTAAAGATACACTAATCCATTTCATACAATTCGTTAGTACTAATAACTTTCACTTCCAAAATTAAGAAAACAATTTTCCAAATTGCCATCGTGTATGTACTATCAATAATTTTTGTCCTCATCTTTTTGTCTTGATAGTTGAAAGGAATTTTGATATCAAATATTGCATATAAATGGGCAGCTAATCTAATACATGACCCTCCAAACTCTTTTGATTAAACGAGTATTAATCCCTACACTCGACCAACAAAATCAGCAGCTCTAACCTACGGCTTTCTACTTCGATTTACTTATGGTCGGAAAACCGAGTATATTTGTAGGATCTTGGTCAACTGGTCAAACAAAAATTTCTTTTTAAAATAATTAAAGAAACCCGATGGGTTCCGGGTCACTGGTTTGACCAGAAAACTCGGTGGGTCAAATTGAGTTTGAATTTGGAGCTCACCCGCTTTGTAGCCCGGCTCGCGGTTGAACTGGTCTGACCGGCTGGGTCAACCCTCGTTTTAAAACATTGCTTTGTAGTTTGTTTAGCAAAGTTAGACCTTAATAACGGTTGATGTTTTAAAATCTTTTTAATCAAAAACTAAACATGTCAGTGCTCAACGTCTCCAACCTTCAAGTATATACTGAACCTGCATTGCGACTTTGAGTTGAAGGAGTGTGCTCTGATAATTGAGTTTACGGTAAGCCTTTTTAACCAACGAGTTGCACCACTTAAAAAGACTGATAGCACTCCTATACCATGAACTACTTTTTGAAAATTTTACCCTACGTGGATTTAATGACTGTATCTAGCACATGTATACTACCCCTCGCTTCGACTTAGGTCCGCCCAAGGTTATTCTACATTGCACGGAGTATTACTTTATTTATTGTTTGGTTACTTATATGGAAAATGATTGGGTGGCATAAAAATGTGATTTATAGATGTGAAAAATTGATTGGATGATATTAGGAGAGAGAAATAATTCAACCAATGAAAAAAGTAGGTCTATTTTTATGTCTGTGTAATTAGTCCTATATAGCATTACTGTAACATCCGGTCAAAAATGACCCAAAATTTGAACCCAATTTATTAAATAATATTGAATTATTTGATAAGCATATTTATTTCTAAGTATTATTTCGATAATATTTCATAAGTATTTCGTATCGTACAAGTAACTTATACGCGACCAAAAATACGTGAAACGCGTTCAACAATCGAAATAAACTAAAGTTATATTTTATAACTCATTAATAAGTATTTTGATAAAATACTTCAACTCAAAATATCTAAAGTTCATTCGTTATTTAAAACACGTACGTATAACATTAACGTATAAATAAACGTTTAAACGATCGGGCAATCGAACGCGGGTATAATACCAAGTTAGGAGACAAGATTTAAAAACAATCTTGCCTCCCCATTTGTTTAATCAAAATCAGCCAACAAGATCCACCATATGTGGATCTTGTTTCTTACCATATCACATAACATCACCATCTAATTTCATCATTCTTGTTCCAACTCTCTCTCACTACCTTCTCACTAAAAACACACACATTCAACCTCTCCCTCTCCTCTCATAACTGGTCATCATCATCATCAACATCATTCATCATCAATTATCTTCAATCTTGGAGAAGAAGAACAAAGGAAAGGAGTAGAGCGAAACCGAAGCATCATCATCGTATTCTTCCTCACTAAATCGACATTCATACTTCGTGAGCAATTCTATAACACTAGTTTTACTTTCTTTAAGTTTATTAACATGTTATGTTGTTCATATGACTCAATAATGTCCAAATTATAACTAAAAATACGTTTCTTATGAAGTGTACATATATATACATCAAAACAGTTTCCTGTCTTCATCAAATCAGCCCACGAAAACACCACTATCTCAAAATATAGGAAGAATCAACTCTCGACATCTAAACGAAAAATGTCCATTTAGAAACTAGCTACAACTTTTATTTTTGGCTCTCGGACCAGATCCTCACGGATCATGGTGAAAAACGTGAGTCTTTGGACTGAACTCACTGTCGAACCAAAACCGACCACTCTTCATATTTATTTTTGTTAAAAATAGTAAACGAACATATAAAAATACCATAAAGTGCAGAAATGAACTAGACATATATGAGAACATGTGTGATTTTTGGTTAGTCCTGTTTCGAATTAGAAGTTGGTTAAAGCGAGAGATTTATTGGGACGAAATCTGGAAAAATATAACTAAAAGGGACAGTTTTGGTACTTTCTTAGAAACGACACTTCGAGAGACCCATGAAACATAACGACAAGTTTTGTAAACTTATTTGACATATTTAAGACTAGTGTAAAAGTCTCGGGTCAAACCGAGCACGTTTGACTTTAAAACCGAACATGGAAATCAAATCAAATATGTTATGATTTATACACGAAACTAATATACTTTTATAAGTACATTGTGACAACATTATGATAATTATACTTTGGAATAATTATTACAAAACACACCAACGGGCCGTACAAAATCCCTAAACTTAAATAACAAGTAAATAATTGCACGATTCGACTAGTCCGACTTATTAGTCTATTACTTACATAATCTCACGTGTTTAGGACACTAGGAGACTTCGGACTATACGTTCCTCGTTGGATATATTCATTGCTCGGATAGACTCAGGTGAGTCTCACAGCCCCATTTTTACTGTTTTTAAATATTGGGGTGAGATACAATGCTTACTTGTTTTCGTGATCATATGTTATTTGATTAGTTAATTTTGATTATTAACTCATGGAATTAAATGATTATTTAATTCAGTTAACTATATTAGTTACATTGTTTGGCTACCATTATTTGGTCTTGATTTTCCTTGTTCGAGTATTGCACAAGTGTTTTAATTCGGGAAAGTCCTCATCATGTATGGTTCATTAACTTAATAAGGCGCGGTTACTAAAAGATAGATCTATCATGGGAGTGACGTCCCCGTCCGGGTTGCTAGCTACAACCAAGTTAAAAACGGGCATTTTAGTAATTGTTATGGGTATTAACACAGTTCGGGAGGCAAAAAAATCGGGTTAGGCCTTGAACCATAGCTTAGTGCAATGCAAAATCATAATAGAACATTGTTCAAAAACCTGCGTTGGTTTGTTCAATGTTACGAAACCTGCGTTGGTTTCACCCTTGTTTAATTTCATGTTGTTCGAAAACCTGCGTTGGTTTAAATCATTGTTTAGTGACCTTATTTGGTTAAAAATCATTGTTTGAGTAAATTGCTTAAATCATTGTTCATTTATAACATTTTATTAT